>OX637467.1:4757810-5357810 GCA_951799995.1 Trifolium subterraneum
ATAAAACACTTAAAAGTAACCAACAAGGTATAATCAAGTTTCAAATACTATTTAGAGATAAATCTATTTGAAACATGTCAAATAACACTATCCACAATTCAAGACATGTTGGATTCAATTTTTAAAATCAAACCAAATAGCCTATGAACCACAAACACAAACACAAATATCGGCCAAGACAAAGACACTTACAATGACAATTCAATGCAATTATAAGTGTCAGTATCGTGCCGAGGCACATCTAATCTAAAGAGTGACCATACTTCATAGCAGATAATTAAACCGATTAAACCATAAAAGTAAATGTTTGTAAATTAAATTTTTGTTTAATTATCAAACACATAGAAGTAAATGTTTGCATTCATAAAAGAGGATTTTATCGCAGAATCTAACCAGTATTCAAATCTAACAATAATCACGGCAAAATTGACGCAGCAACAATTAAAACCGCAAAAACAGAAACGAAAATATGAAATTAAATGCACTTTATTAATTCATGTTCTATGAGCGAAATTTCTTCACATAATTGAAGCAAGAAAAACAAAAATTATCAAAACCTAATTTATCTTCAAAATCAGTTTGAAGAAATCAAAGACAATTGAGATTGAAGAAATCAAAGAGAGATTGAAGAAATCAAAGTAACAACAGAGCAAAACTCAACCCAACCACACAAAAATTCTAGATTGAGATTTAAGAATAATACCTAAAGTGAGAGATTGAGCGGTTGAGAGAAAGAGAGAGATTGAGTGGCTGACTTTTGAGAGAGATTAGGCGAGGGAGATGTAGATTGATCGGCAACTGAGACTGAGAGAGATCGACGGCGGTGAGGGCGATGGGAGCTTCTGGCTTTGAGAGAGAGAAGCAGCTTGTTCTGTTTTTTTTAATTTTTTTTACTTTTTATTTATCAGTTATATGTTATTGAAAAAAAAAAATAATATGGTGGGACAGAGCCTGGGCACAGGCACGTGCCCAGGCTAGCTGTATGCTGAAACCGCCACTGTCTCTACTGATAGGTTAGCACAACAAATTTATGGGGGGAGCCATGGAATAAAATTTAGGGGGACTAAGTTCAATATACTTTAGTAAAAAAAAGTAAATTTTAAGTGACAATACGTAAAAGAAATGAGTGAATTCTTCTTTTAAACCATCTTACAGATAAATTTAGGGAAAAAAAAGAATATTGTAGATAGGTATTCCAATTATTAAATGGCGCAAAAAATTCAAAAGAAACTTTTTAAAAATGCTAAGAAAATGATAACTAGCTATTCTAAATAATAATTATTATTTGAAAAATCACATGCGATAACTAAATAATGGCGCAAATAAATATATTAATTCAAAAAGATTTTTTTAAAAAATGTTAAGAAAATGACAAGTATGCTAATAAAATAATTATATGAAAAATCAAATGACATAACTAATTATGTAGTGACTTCATGGACAACTTAGCAATTATGTAGCAGAGATGATGTGGTGTCCTGCAACTTTTAACTCTTTTTCAAGCAAAAAAAAAATCCTATTACAATGGGCTTGCCTACCTAATTATACGTGAGCACCCCCGATTACTACTTCTCCTCATGAACAAAACTCAACGAAAATTTCTCTTCCGATCTCCTGTCATTATTTTTATTTTCTAATATTTCAATTTTGTCTCTTTAAAAAATTTTGGTTCGAAAAGTCGAATTTATTGGTAGTGCAAATTCAAAGAAATTTCGGTTTCTAAAAACTGAAATTTTTTTTCAAGGCAACAAAAACTTCGATTTTTAAAAACCGAAGTTTTTTGCAAAGGCAAAATTGAAAATTCATGGAGTAGAAAAGGACTGGGGAAGTCAAGGACGGAGCCCCTAATGGGCTGGACAGGACCATGGTCCGCCCCAACTTATTATTTTTTCATTTTTTTATAGGTATATAGAGATATTTTTCAGTTATATCTCAAAAATATCAGGTTCTCTAATTTGATGTGTCAAAACCGTGATAAATGTACAGTAAGGAATTATTTATTTTTTTAGGCAAAGTGAGTTTATTTCATTTCATTAGCAACAATAAGGAAAAATACAATGGGGAATAGAGTAATAACTGCAGGGGCTAGAGACTCTAATGTGGTCTCTCTAGCTAAACAACATAATTTATTTATACTATTTTTTGACAAATAATTTATTTATACTTTAAAGTTAGAGTTATTTACAAATATTTTGGATCTTACTACCAGATATGTTTCTCTATGGAATTTATGTATCATCATCAAGAACAAAGAACATCCAAACAACAATTTCTGCACCCTTCGTCCAAAGTACCCTTGTGCTCAATTTAGAAAAAAAAAACTATGTTTCATAACCATCCATGAAGAAACTCAGAACGGTCGGATCGATGAAATTCGTATTCTTCAGTCAATGTCGGTAGTTTTAGTCGAACTTTATGACACTTTCATATAAATAATGATTCCGATGACACTATTATTTCCAATCTGTTTGTGCATCTTGAGTCCAATCGTAAAAGTTTTGATTCCTAATAGTTTGTCATTCCAATTAGGTGATATTGAACTGTTGGATTGTTAAAATTCAAAATTTGCAGTGAATGTCGTTAGCCGGTCCAACTTTATGACACTTTCATATAAATAATGATTCTCATGACACTATTATTTCCAACCTGTTTGTGCATCTTGAGTCAAATCGTAAAAATTTTGATTCCTAATAGTTTGTCATTCCAATTAGGTGATATTGAACGGTTGAATTGTTAAAATTCAAAATCTGCAGTGAATGTTGTTAGTTTCAGTCGAACTTCAAGGTCATTTCTTAAAATCTAGGCTTCCGATGAGACTTATATTACAATTTGTCTATGCTTTCAAAGTCCGATCGTAAAAATTGAAATTTCTAATTGTTTGTTAGTGTAATTAGGTGGTATTGAACGATCCCTCTAAAGTGAATGTTGTTATTAACAATCTGACAGATCAATATCACCTAATTGTAAATAGCATAAAATAAAGGTAAACTTTTACTTAAGGTCCTTTATCTTTTTTTTTTAACACATTAGTCCTTTATTTTTTTTGTCACATATATGTCGTTTATCTTTATAAATGTGCATAAGTTAATCCTTTTTGTTAATTTTTTATTTAAAAAATATGAGTTGACAAGTCATACAAGAAACTTTTTTTATAAATAAGTTTTTATTGAAAATTTCAAAAAAAATCAAAATTCATATGAACCAAATAAAAAATTCATGATGTTCATCATTTTCTTCATTACACTATAATCAAATAAACTCAAAATTAAATAAAATCTGTGTTTTTGTTTACATCAATTCTCACTTTTTGCATAGGTTTACTTTTAAGGCTTAATGCAAGAAAGACATGAAACTTTTGTGTCTATATCTCTTCTATATTATTTTCCATCTCATTTTATCTATCATTTCTCTTACATCAATTTTTTTCGTAAAACATATTAAAGTTACGGTGAACTTTCCGCCACCATAGTCGGTGAATCTAAATTTGTATAAATACTTGCCACTAAAAGGATATTGTTGGAGGAAGATTATAAAGTGAGAGCCTATGTTATACCAAACTGCCCTTGATGGCTAAGTAAAGAACATTGAGTGTGGCTTTGGAATTGAACATTTCTTTCCTAGCAAAGGAAACTTATGAAAGGGATAAACTTTAGTATATTTGTGCTTAAAGAAAAATCCACTACAACACAATTTTGGCTTGTCTTAACTAAAAAAAGTGAAGACAAATTATCATATCATACAAGAAAATTATATCCGGTAGAGTGATAGTGAAAGATTATCAAACTTTTTAATTATTGAAACCCAACTATAGTATGTTACAAAGATCTAACACGTAAAAGTATAATGGTGACTTGACTTGCAGCCAGTAGCCATAAATAGGGACTCATAACTAGCCAATATTTGTTAGGACTTATGTGGTAGGTAACAAGTAGTCCAAACTATAAAAATGTGGCTTTGTTTATTTGTCATAGTCATACATGATACTACGGAATCACTGAATATGGTAATTGACACGTCTTCTTTATAACTAAATGTTAAGTATGATAGAAATATTTGGAAGGAAATTTACTTCTTTAAGGTATTGGTTGTTGTTAATGATAAATTGACATATAATGGAAGATTTATTGATCTTTTGTAATATATTAGACATCACATAATTGATATACTCCAATAATATATATAGTATGTTACAAAGATCTAACACATGAAAGTATAATGGTGACTTGACTTGTAGCCAGTAGCCATAAATATGGACTCACAACTAGCCAATATTTGTTAGGACTTATGTGGGGTAGGTAACAAGTAGTCCAAACTATAAAAATGTGGCTTTGTTTATTTGTCAGTCATACATGATACTACGGAATCACCGAATATGGTAATTGGCACGTCTTTTTTATAACTAAATGTTAAGTATGATAGAAATATTTGTAAGGAAATTTACTTCTTTAAGGTCTTGGTTGTTGTTAATGATACATTGACATATAATGGAAGATTTATTGATTTTTTGTAATATATTAGACATCACATAATTGATAGCCTAAGGATATAATTTTATCCATAATAAAAGGCTATAATTTGAAGCATTGCAAAAGAAAAAGGAAAGAAAAAAAGAGAGTAAATTATGAAATCCTAAGGATATTTTCGGATTAGCTTATTTTTGAGCTTATGCAAAATAACTTATACAAATAAATAAGTTTTTATGTATTATTATAAGTTTTTTAAGATAGTTTATGAGAAAATAATTTATAAAAAATACACATTATGTTGGTGAAAATTTATAAATTAACATAAAAGTTTATTTGTTTGTATAAACTATTTTCATAAGTCCAAGCATAAGTCAAATTCAAACGAGCCCTATGTTGAATCATTGTATAAAAACATAAATTCATCAACAGTGGCGCGTGACTATAAACATATTCTAACGCAAGCTTAGAAAAATCTATGTGCATAATTGGATGGGACTATTTAGCAAAATCACTGCGGTGTTGTGATTTTGTTGAAGTTTTAGAATGTTTTTATCAAAATCACGGTAATAATTAATCATCATTTTGCTTGTACCAAAAATAAAATAAAATTAATCATCATTTTGCAATCCACTGATAATTTAAACATGTACTATATGTCTTGAATGATATAGGACTATTGTTGGTTTATTTTTACATTCTTTCTACCACAAAATTACTATATCGTTTAAATTATCATATAGTACATGTACTATATTATATGATGATTTAAACATCACTGATAATTTAAACATGTACTATATGTCTTGGAAGATAACAATTGTATTTCAACATCAATAACATCATGAGATGTGGCTAATCGTGCACTAATCCTGTGTAGCTAATACATGTATACTTTCAACTTTTAAAATTACACTACTTATAAATATTGATGTGTAGATAACTCGCTTTTATACCCGTGCATCCACCGATGACTATATTTGGGTTGTTTATTAATTGAAAGAAAATGCATTTGATTTAAAAATGCAATTGTTTTTTATTATAAAAAAATGCAATTTTTTTAGTGAGTACCATGGTTCGATCCTCCGTAACTGCGATAAAGAAGAAGATAAAAACATTTGATGTCAGAATTAACCTGCGAACCAGATTAAATTTTGGTGGAAAAAAAAATGCAATTTTGAACACAAGGCTATTCACACCGCTGTTTTAGATGGGCACCGCCTTACACTAATTAGAATTTGGGCCAAGCCCAGTATATTTCTTTAACCCATAGTCTTTCTCACTCTTAACATTTTCAATCTGTAACCCTAATTTATATTTATATTTTTCAACTCTTGTTTTTGTTTGTGCTGTGATGATTAGTTGAAATAATCTCGTTAATTGAATTTAAGAAGAAAAAAAAAACCTCTTGTTTTTGTTTCATCACTCCGGTAGTACAACTTATTTGAGATTTATAAGTTTTTCACTCTTTCCTTATGATTTTCTCTACTACAATTTAATTAATTTAATTGTTTCTCGTATTTTTCTTCTTTTTTGCCTAATTCCACTCGGTTTCTTTGGTGTCTTGTCATTTATGTTTATGTTAAATGTTTTATTTTTAATTCTCATTCATTAGTTAATTATAAAAAATAACATATGAAGAAGAATCAATTTCATTTGCTTTTCATTTCTTATTTGAGGTGTCAATGAATTTTCTCCAGTGAAAATACATTATACATTGCTTTCAGAAAATGTATCTTGAATAGGAAGATGATTGAGACCTTCACATTCTCTCATATTTTTCTCTAATTAGTAAATGTAGAGTCACAGGTTGATACAAAAAAAAAAATGCAATTTTGAACACAAGGCTGCTATTCACACCGTTGTTTTAGATGAACACCGCCTTACACTAATTAGAATTTGGGCCAATCCCAGTATATTTCATTAACTCATAGCCTTTCTCACTCTTAGCATTTTCAATCTGTAACCCTAATTTATATTTATATTTTCCAACTCTTGTTTTTGTTTGTGCTGTGATGATTAGTTGAAATAATCTCGTTAATTGAATTTAAGAAGAAAAAAAAAAAACTCTTGTTTTTGTTTCATCACTCCGGTAGTACAACTTACTTGAGATTTATAAGGTTTTCACTCTTTCCTTAGAGAAATGTTATTTAAACATCAAAAAATGAGACATCTCTACAACATCAAGGGGGAGTCACGTGTATATAACCGGGGAGTTCTTCAACACATTTGGTTAATGTCCCATATAACCGGGGAGTTCTTCAACACATTTGGTTAATGTCCTATTAACCAAATGTGTTGAAGAACTTCCCGGTTATATACACGTAACTCCCCTTGATGTTGTAGGCATAAAATCTTTCAAACTTGAAAAATATTTACTTTTAACTTTGTTTTAACTTTATCAGCCGCAAACAATTAAAATGTGTCCCATATACAATTTATCGTAAACAAATAGTTGATGAGTTGGAGATCAATTTTGTTTATTATCAGTTAAACAAATGTGTTGAAGAACTCCCCGATTATATACACGTGACTCCCCTTGATGTTGTTGAGGTGTCCCCTTTTGATGTTTAAATAACATTTCTCCTTTCCTTATGATTTTCTTTGCTACAATTTAATTAATTTAATTGTTTCTCGTATTTTTCTTCTTTCTTGCCTAATTACACTCGGTTTCTTTGGTCACTTGTCATTTATGTTTATGTTAAATGTTTTATTTTTAATTCTCATTCATTAGTTAATTATAAAGGGTTTGTCTAACATGTGCAACATTGCACATGTTAAAGTAGCTAAAAGTGGTAATTTATTATTGAAAAGCAATAATCATTTATTAAAAAGTTATATGTTTAATACAAAATGCACAAGTTTCAATACAAAATTACTATTTTAAACTTTTTAACATGTGCAAGTTTGCATATGATAGAAAAATCCAATTATAAAAAATAACATATGAAGAAGAACCAGTTTCATTTGTTTTTCATTTCTTATTTGAGGTGTCAATGAATTTTCTCCCGTGAAAAATACATTATGCATTGCTTTCAAAAAATGTATCTTGAATAGGAAGATGATTCAGACCTCCACATGCTATCATATTTTTCTCTAATTAGTAAATGTAGAGTCACATGTGATACAAAAATTTAAGTCCTTATTAATAGAAAATTTCCTACACCTCTACATGGTAATTCTTAAGCTTGCGTTTTTACTTTTCATTTTGTGAAGAAAATCTGGCCACGTTGATACATGATAAACCTCAACAATTTTTATCTTATGGGTGCATTCTTATCTCTTAATTTTCTTTAAATTTTTTATTTTTTATCATTAAATATAAAAATTAATTACACTATCTTCCCCTACATAATTTTTTGTCCACAAAAATTTATTTCTTTTCTTTGTTAGTGATTTAAATTTATATGGTGAAATAAACCACGGTTCAAAATTAATGAGATTTATGGACGATAAACTATTTATTTTAACAATGGTCTACTTTATAAATAGGTTTAACTCATTTAATTAACGAGTTTAATTATATTGTAAGAAATTACAAAGAATATCCAATTCTTAACTAGGTTTATTATCTGTTATACATATATACATCGTAAAGGATCAATGGTAACATTTACCTCCTGTTAGAAAAAATCGGCATAGAGAAAATAAAAGAACACAATCGCAATACAAGAATATAACATGGAAACTTCAAATCGGAGAAAAATCACGGTCGTTGTCTAAACCGACAATTGAGACGGAGATATCCAAACCCCATCAAATTAAAATTCCACTTTTCATTCCAATCCAAAATTGAGACCAATAATACTCAAACTTTATGAGTTTAAATTTTTCTTTTGGCGCAATAAATTTAAATTTAGATACCCAAAATACGTAATGTGGTGCCCCATTGCCATGCATACGTTAAAAAGAGAAGATGCCTTGGATCTTTAACTTATATGGAAATGTACCTTAACTTATATCTACATCCATTCTCATCTGTTCAAATAGTAAGAAAATTACGTAAGCTCAAACGTAATAAAATTCAATGTTATGTGTACTTGACAAATTATATATTACGTACTTCACATACTCCTTCCTAAATTAAACTCAAGCCAATTAGTGTTACAATTAATTAATCAACAAAAAGATGTATCCTCTCTATCTCCCACTCATCCCTATCCTTTTCCTTATCATCACTTTGAAGTTCTTCATCCACACAACAAGAACCTTCAAAAATCTTCCACCTGGCCCACAATGTCTTCCTATAATAGGAAACCTTCATCAACTCAAACAACCACTCCATCACACTTTCCACACCTTATCACAAAAATACGGCAAATTATTTTCTGTTTGGTTTGGTTCTCGTCTATTCGTTGTTGTCTCATCCTTATCAATAGCACAAGAATGTTTTATCAAAAACGACATCGTTTTAGCAAATCGACCTCAATTTTTAAGTGGCAAATATGTTGGCTACAACAACACCACGGTGTCACAATCACCCTATAGTGATCATTGGCGCAATTTGCGCCGTATATTATCAATTGAAGTGTTCTCATCTCAAAGTTTGAATTTCTCCTTAGAAATTCGAAGAGATGAGATTATGAGACTAATAAAAAAACTAGCACAAATGTCATACAATGATTTTTCCGAAGTGGAACTGAAACCTCTATTTTTGGAAATGACATTTAATATCATAATGAGAATAACGTCGGGGAAAATATACTATGGTAATGATTGCGATGTTAGTGATGTTGAGGAAGCAAGGGTGTTTAGAGACATAATTGAGGAGTTTGCAATTTTAGGAGGAGCTAACAATGTTGGTGATTTTTTGGGGTTTTTAAGGTGGTTTGATTATGATGGTTTGGAAAAGAGGCTTAAGAGGATTAGTAAGAGAACTGATTCTTTTTTACAAGGGCTCATTGATGAACATCGTCTTGGAAAGAGGAATACTAATACTATGATTGATCATCTCTTAACTCAGCAACAATCACAACCTGAATATTACACTGATCAAATCATCAAAGGACTTATTGTGGTAAGTAATTTTAATTATATTTAGTGTTGCAAGCTATAGCTATATATGAATATTATTTCTTTTGAGATTATTTTTCTTTGTATTAATTTTTGATTTACAAAGGAGCAAATTATCAAACTTATAATTTCATGCATATTACTTAAACTGATCTCACCATTAAGCCAAACCTAAGAACTTTAATTTAATAATATATAATTTTGTGCAAGACTGGTGAGGAGAGTTTCATCAGTGTTTATCATGTATTTAATTAATTTTATTTTATTAAAATTTTAAAATTATACCACAAATTTTGAACTTAATGGAACAAATGCATAAGTTTAATTTAGTAAAATAAAAATGAAAATACATAAGTTTAATATACAGTTACACAAGGTTATTGAATAAGTTTGATATAAAATATATAGAGTTAAATATATTGTTGGTCCATATAAATATATAAAAATTTATTTTTAGTCCTTTTAAAAAAATTATTCGAACTTTGGTCCTCTAAATATATTTTACATAAGAATATATAAACAATAATCAAGGAAAAATGTTAAGAAAAGAATGGCATTAACTAGAGTAATATTTTTTTGACGAAATTAACTATAGTAATGTTGATGGGTAAGTGTCACTCTCTAGCATTTACATTAGTGACTGGCGTATTGTCGAGAATTCGTCTTAGTTTTATGGGTCTTATAAGTTCTTTAAGTAAGCGGTTAGAAGTTCGATCGCATAATCTAGTGTATATAAGAAAATGATTTAGAGGAGAGAATTTGTCTTGTATATTTCACAGAGATTAATCACAAATAAACAACAATAGAAATTTCGTACCATTGATATGGTAATGAAAAAAAGAAAAAAAAATATCTATACTTTCGTTGATCATTTTATGCAAATAAAGTATTTGAGCCAAATTAGGTGCGGAGAAGTTAGATACATTGATGCTTTACTAAATTGGACTAAAAATGCATCAAGTATTTACTCATTTGTAGTATATTGATATTTTTGTGGACTTCTTGTAGGTTATGCTACTTGCAGGATCAGACTCATCATCTATAACCTTAGAATGGGCCATGTCTAATTTATTAAACCATCCTGAAATATTGAAGAAGGCAAAAAATGAATTAGACACTCACATAGAACAAAACCACTTAGTAGATGAGCCTGATATTTTAAAACTTCCTTATCTTCAAAGCATTGTTAATGAGACCCTTAGGCTACATCCAGCAGCTCCATTATTAGTGCCTCATTTGTCTTCAAAACAATTTACCATAGATAAATATAATATCCCAAAAAACACAATTTTGATGGCCAATGTTTGGGCCATTCATAGAGATCCAAACTTGTGGAGTGATCCTACATGTTTTAAGCCCGAGAGATTTGAGAAAGAAGGCGAGACAAATAAACTCCTTACATTTGGGATGGGAAGAAGGGCTTGCCCAGGAGAAAATATGGCTCTACGCAATGTGAGTCTTACTTTGGCCTTATTAATTCAATGTTTTGAGTGGAAACGTATAGGTGAAGAAAAAGTTGACATGACCGAAGCAAAAGGAGTCACCGTGGGAAAGAAAATTTCCTTAAAAGCAATGTGTAAATTGCGCCATCCATTAAGAATTAAGGATGTTTTTTAGGGTTTTTTTAAAAAAATCAGAAGGTTAACATGCAAATAAAAAAGATGGATGTTTTATTAGTTAAGAAAGTTTGGTAGTAATTAATAAAGATGTATTAGCATGTGGTTTTATCAGTCCAGTATAAGAACATGTGGTGTATTCCCTTGAAAGAAAGTTATGTGTAATAGCAACACTCATATTTCTAATGAATAAATTGTCATTTTAATATATTGTTTCCATTGTTCTAAAATTACTTAATTTTTTATTATGTATTTTGATATCTAGAAAAGTTTATCATTCTATCAATTTGTTTTTATTAAGATGTGAGTTTGGTCGGTTCTTGTCTTTGTTTATTTATAAATATATGTCAAAAGTTGCTTGATGAACATATCTTGTGCCTAAAATCAAAATGATTTTCACCAAAAAGAAATTTAAACTCAGATCCCTATATCCTCAAAAAATGGATAAAATTGAATAGTGAATTACTACAATACATTCATAAACTCGACTAATATTTTCAATCCACTGCAAATTAGTATTCTTAAAAAATTCTATTTATTAGGGTTGAGCAAGAGACAAGTTGGGATGAGCTATAATCAACCTTAACTATTTTTTAAAAATTTTGATCAGACCATTTTGAAGATTCTTACTCAATCCTAAACTTAAACAAATCTGATAATCTATAGATCAATTCAGACTGGATTTATTTAAGACAAAATTGGACTATAATTCGAAAGATACGTAGAACATTTTTGAACAACTTCATTGCTACTTATTTTTTCTTACTCAAAAAATCATTTTAAATTCAATAAACACATTCAATTTTTTGTTTTTAATTAATCAAGAATTTATAACAAGGGCAAATCACAGTACTTTACTTCAATGAAGCACAGACACTTCTCAGATTAGGCGTGTCGGTGTCGGACACGTGTTCGTGTCGGTATCGGTGATTACACTAAATTATGTCATTTTTTCAAATTATTATCGGTGTCGGTGTGTCAGTACAGTGTCCATGTCGAGACCGGTGTTCGTGCTTCATAGCTTTACTTTGCTTCCGCTTCAATGACAGCTACCATTCCACCCAACACCTCTCTGCTGATAGGTTAAAATTTAAAGGGGGAGCCTTGGATTAAAATTTAGGGGGACTAAGTCCAACGTCTTTAGACCCCGTTTGTTCTGGCTTATTTTTTTACTTTTCTATTTTTGCTTAAGCGAAATAGAGAAGTATAAAATTATATTTGACACTATTTCTCCTTCAAAGTATTAAAGAAATAAAGTAAAGAAGTAAAAATTAAAGAAAAGTGAGGTGTCAAACAAAACTTTTTCCTTCTTTACTATTTTTAAGGAGAAGAAAAAAAGTAGAAAATAAACCGGGTCAAACGGGACCTAAGAAAAAGTAAATTTTAATTGACTTCGATACATAAAAGAAATGCGTGAATTCTTTTCTTAAACCATCTTTCAGATAAATTTACTGAAAAAAGAATATTGTAGATAGGTATTCCAGTTTAATAATGGTGCAAAAAAAAATATTAATTCAACATAGGAATTTTTTTTTGACTCAAAAATAGGAATTTTTTAAAATGCTAAGAAAATGATAACTATGCTAAATAAACATAATTATATGAAAAATCACATGACGTAACTAAATAATGGGGCAAAGAAATACATTAATTCAAAGGAGAAATTTTTTAAAAAAAATGCTAAGAAAATGACAAGTATGCTAAATAAAATAATTATATGAAAAATCACATGACATAACTAAAAAATGTATGACAAATTGTCCACGAGTGGAATTAAAAAGGAGTATTCTGATCGACAAATTAATAGATAAGCGATAAAAGACTTTAATTTTGATATTCTATATGTGTAAAAATTAAACTTTCAGACGGTCATATGATATCTAATCACAAATTATTATTTTTGTGAATTTTAAATAAGATATTATTTATGTCAAATATTTGTAATAATTTATGATTGTTTGTCAATGAAAAAAAATATACACTATCAATTAATAAATATATGAAAAAATAGATCTATGTAATGAACCCACCAAATTGGATAGGTCCAAATAAGAGTTAGTCATCTTAGGCCCAATAAATGGGACTATGTGAAGAAATGAGCCAACTATATATAATGCATTAGGGGTATTATGTTAGATTATGTGTAATTTGAGTGAAGTTTATTCTCTCTCCCTCATGACTCTCTTTCTTTACACATGTATGAACTCTCTCTTTTGAGGAGTTAGTTATTTTACTATCATCAATACAATCATCTTTCCATTTCTGAGTTTAATCCATTTCAATCTAATATTTTTTCATATATTCATTGGCAAAGCTAACCATATTTCCATGAGGTGGCAAAATATTAAAAAAAAAAAAGTGATAGTAAAATAAATTAACTCAATATAGAAAAAGATTAACAATAATTTTTACATGTACTTTTGTTTTACTCGATCATCACATATAAAATGTACTAGAGCACACAACAAAAGTTGTATAAAAAATAACAAAAAATAAAAAATAAAAAGTGGTAGTTTTCAAGAGATTCAAATTCATCCATAATTGATTTTGAGCTAAACTAAACGTCATGTAATCGTTGTCCGTCCTAATTTTGTAGTAGACTTCATGTACAACTTAGCTATCATGTAGCAGACATGTGGTGTCCTTCAACTTTTAACTCTTCTTCAAGCAAAATCCTATTACAATGGGCTTGTCTACCTAATAGTATCTCTAATTAGTATATTATAAGTGTGAAAAATATATATAATTTGGAATTCCAACTCCTTTAATAATATCTCTAATATTGTCCGTATATTGAACTTTATTTTTGTAATAATTATTCCTCTTCATTTTAAACATAAAATTTTGAAAAGAAAAAAGTAGATGCGTTGAATCTATCTTTTTTATAAAAATGTGCATTAACTTTTATCTACCTTACACACAGGTCCCGCCCACACGTATATGTCGGTTGTTCATGACTCAAAATTCCGAGGCCATATAATAATAGTTCGATATTTTTAATGTTCATAAAATATTAGATGTGCATTAATAAATTAGTGGTAGTTTATGATTTTTCTTTTGTGCAAGGTCTTTGGTACAAATCTTAGCAGTGTCTTTTTTGTGTGTGCATAATACCGATAAGTTACTGTAAATTTTACTGCAGGCAGTATCTTATTTTGACCGTACGATCTAAAATCAATGGTTGAGATTGTTTTAACGTATAAGATTGTGTGTAACAAAAGAACCGTATGATTTTAAACGAAAGACTGCGTAAAACTTCGTGAAATTTCTGCAAGATGGAATTCAGCTCCCACATTCTCATCACTTCAAATATTATTTATGTCAAATATTTTTAATAATTTATGATTGTTTTTCAATGAAAAAAAATATACACTATCAATTAATAAATATATGAAAAAATAGATCTAATATTTTTTCATATATTAATTGGCAAAGCTAACCATATTTCCATGAGGTGGCAAAATATAAAAAAAAAGTGATAGTAAAATAAATTAACTCAATATAGAAAAAGATTAACAATAATTTTTACATGTACTTTTGTTTTACTCGATCATCACATATAAAATATACTAGAGCACAACAAAAGTTGTATAAAAAATAACAAAAAAAAAAATAATAAGTGGTAGTTTTCAAGAGATTCAAATTCATGTAGCAGACTTCATGTACAACTTAGCTATCATGTAGCAGACATGTGGTGTCCTAAACTAAACGAATAAAATTTCACATTCTCAACCCTTCAAATAGTAAGAAAATTACGTAAGCTCATACGTAATAAAATTCAATATGATTTGCACTTAACAAAACTATATATAGTACATATCAGAATACTTCACACAATCAACTCAAAGATGTATCCTCTCTATCTCCTACTTATCTCTATCCTTTTCCTTATCATCACTTTGAAGTTCTTCATCCACACAACAAGAACCTTCAAAAATCTTCCTCCGGGCCCACAATGTCTTCCTATAATAGGGAACCTTCATCAACTCAAACAACCACTCCACCGTACTTTCCATACCTTGTCACAAAAACACGGTAAACTATTTTCTCTTTGGTTCGGTTCTCGTCTAGTTGTTGTTGTTTCATCTTTAAAAATAGCACAAGAATGTTTCACCAAAAACGACATCGTGTTAGCAAACCGACCTCATTTTTTAACTGGAAAATATATTGGTTACAACAACACCACGGTGTCACTATCACCTTATGGTGATCATTGGCGCAATTTGCGCCGTATATTATCAATTGAAGTTCTCTCATCTCACCGTTTGAATTCCTTTCTAGAAATTCGAACGGATGAGATTATGAGACTAATACAAAAACTAGCACAAATGTCATGCAATGGTTTTTCCGAAGTGGAACTTAAAGCTATGTTTTCAGAAATGACATTTAATACTATAATGAGAATGGTGTCCGGAAAAAGATACTACGGTAATGATTGCGATGTCACTGATGTTGAGCAAGCAAGGTTGTTTAGAGAGATAATTAAAGAAATTGTTACTTTAGGAGGAGCTAACAACGTTGGTGATTTTTTGGGATTTTTAAGGTGGTTTGATTTTGATGGTTTGGAAAAGAGGCTTAAGAATATTAGTAAGAGAACTGATTCTTTTTTACAAGGGCTCATTGATGAACATCGTCTTGGAAAGGGGAATACTAATACTATGATTGATCATCTCTTAACTCAACAACAATCACAACCTGAATATTACACTGATCAAATTATCAAAGGACTTATTGTGGTAAGTAATTTTATTTATATTTAGTGTTGCAAGCTATAGCTATATATGGATATTATTTCTTTTGAGATTATTTGTCTTTGTATTTTTTGGTTTATAAAGGAGCAAATTATCAAACTTATAATCTCATGCATATTATTTAAACTTTTACCACCAGACCAAACCTAATAACTTTAATTTAATAATATATAATTTTGTGCATGACTAGTGGGGAGAGTTTCATTAGTGTTTATCAATTAATTTTATTTGATTAAAATTTTAAAATTATACCACAAAATTAAGTTTGATCTTAATGGAAAAATGCATTAGTTTAATTTATTTAGTAAGATAAAAATACATGAATTTAATATACACTTGCACGGAAAAGAATTGCCTGCAATTGAATTACAACGGCAGGGTTATGCTATACAATTTTTTCATTTAATAATTTATTTAAATAATAATAATAATAATATATTTTCGTGCATTGTGTGGGTCTGTAGATAAATTCCAACAGCATGTGATCCACATCCCACTTACACGAGGTTATTGGATAAGTTTGGAATAGAATATATAAAAAATAAACAAGAAAAAATGTAAAGATAAGATATGGCATTAACTATATATAGCAATGTTGATGAGCAATTGTCACTCTCTAGGATTTGTGTTAGTGACTGACATTGAGAGTACTGTCAATAAAAATGGGAAATGAATTTCTTGGTGTAATGATGCGAGTCATTCGATTTGAGTTAACGAATCATATTATTTAAATGTATATTTAATTTAAATCGTTCGATCTAAATTAAATAGTTGAGATTGATTAATGTGGGAAACTCCTACGTAGTATATCCTAATTTAGAAAAATGGATGAATTGGTCTAAATTTTAAAGATCTTTAAATAAATGATCAAAAGTTTTGGTCACAAGCTCTTGTATATAAAAAAATTTAGTTGGAAGCCACCTTATATATTTCATGGAGATTAATTACTACTAAGCAACAATAGAAATGTTGTACTAGTAATGTGATAATTAAAAAAGAAAAAGATGTCTATCTATACTTTAATTGATCATTTTATGAAAATAAAATATTTGGGCCAAATTAGGTGGAAAGAAGTTAGATCCATTAATACTTTTCTAAATTGGACTAAAAACGCATCGGAAGTTGAAAGTAGTTACTCATTTGCTTTTTTTTTTTTTTTTTGGTACATAGTTACTCATTTGCTTTACTAAATATAAATATGATTTCTTGTATGACTAGTGTGGAGAGTTTAATTAATTTATTTGATTAAGATTTATCATGTATTTAATTAATTTCTTATAAATATAGTTTATCATATATTTAATTAATTTGATTAAGTTTTTACAATTATACCACAAATTTTGATCTTGATGGAGCAAATGCATACGTTTAATTTAGTAAAAAGAAAAATGTATAAGTTTAATATACAGTTTACTACACAAGGTTATTGGATAAGTTTTGAATAAAATATATAAACAATAAACAGGAAAAAAAATGTAAAGATAAGAATGGCATTAACTATAGCAACGTTGATGGGTACTATTTAGAAGTATTTTATATTATTAAACAAATAAATCTCTATATAGTTATGTTTTAACTAGGGACTATTTTTTGCGACCAACATTGGAAGAAAATATTTTTGGGGACTAAAACCAAAATTTTGAATATTTACATGGACCAAAAATATATTTATCTCGAGTATTTACTCATTTGTTCTATATTTATATTTTTGTGGATTTCTTATAGATCGGGCTACTTGCAGGAACATACACATCATCTATAACCATATTTGTTGTATACTTATATTTTTGTGGACTTCTTGTAGGTCATGCTACTTGCAGGAACAGACACATCATCTGTAACCTTAGAATGGGCCATGTCAAGTTTATTAAATCATCCAGAAATATTAAATAAGGCAAGAAATGAGTTAGACACTCACATAGGACAAGACCACTTAGTAGAAGAGCCTGAAATTTTAAAACTTCCTTATCTTCAAAGTATTGTTAATGAGACCCTTAGACTACATCCAGCAGCTCCATTATTAGTGCCTCATTTGTCTTCAGAAAATTTTACCATAGAAAAATATAATATCCCACAAAACACAATTTTGATGGTTAATGCATGGGACATTCATAGAGATCCAAATTTGTGGACTAATCCTACATGTTTTAAGCCCGAGAGATTTGAGAAAGAAGGTGAGACAAATAAACTACTTTCATTTGGGTTGGGAAGAAGGGCTTGTCCAGGTGAAAATTTGGCCCAACGCACTGTGAGCTTTACTTTGGCATTATTGATTCAATGTTTTGAGTGGAAACGTATAAGTGAAGAAAAGATTGATATGACTGAAGCAAAAGGAATTACGGTGGGAAAGAAAATACCATTAAAAGCAATATGTAAATTGCGCCATCCACTAAAGATTAAGGATGTTTTTCAGGGTTTTTTCTAAAAATTGGAAGGATGTTTTCTTAGTTTATGAAAGTTTGAACTTTGTTGAAAAGATGTGCATGATGGAAACATTTTATAGTTGTCCAACATAGATGCATATGGTGTATTCCTTATAAAGAGAGTTATGTGTAAAGAAGCACTAGCAACACTCATGTTTTTAATGAATAATTAGTCATTTTACAATATTGTTCCCATTGTTCTAAAATTGCTTAACTTTTTATTTCGTTCTTGATTTTTTTAAAAGTTTATCATTCTATCAATTTTTATTTATTAATATTTACTTCTAAGTTTGTTAAGAGTTGCTCGATGAACATATCTTGTGCTAAAAATCAAAATGGACTAAGTCCGATATAATTTCATGTGTCAAAAAACGTACTCCAATATAATTTTATAAAGAAAGGGTAAATTTTAAGTGACTTCAATACATAAATGAAATTTAAGAATTTATAAGTAAAAGAAATGAGTGAATTATTTTTTTAAACCATCTTTCAGATAAATTTAGTGAAAAAATAATATTGAAGATATGTATTTCAATTTAATAATGGTGCAAAGAAATATTTTAATTCAAAAGAGAATTTTTTCAAAAATGCTAAGAAATTGATAATGATGCTAAATAAAAATAATTATATGAAAAATCGCATGACATAACTTAAAAATGTACAACAAATTGTCCATGCTTGGAATAAAAAAGGAGCATTTTGATCGACAAATTAATAGCTAGGCAATAAACTAGTTTAATTTTGATATTTTATACGTGTAAAAGTTTTTTTTTTGTCAAGTAGCTTAGTTGCTAGAAATTTCACCTTAAATGATGAATAAGTGGGATGACTGAGGTTGAACCCGGTCCCCTGCATATATAATGTAATGTCCTACCAACTGAGCTAAACTAAACGTATAAAATTCCAAATTCTCAACCCTTCAAATAGTAAGAAAATTACGTAAGCTCATACGTAATAAAATTCAATATGATTTGTACTTAACAAAACTATATATAGTACATATCAGAATACTTCAAACAATCAACTCAAAGATGTTTCCTCTCTATCTCCTACTTATCTCTATCCTTTTCCTTATCATCACTTTGAAACTCTTCATCCACACAACAAGAACCTTCAAAAATCTTCCACCTGGCCCACAATGTCTTCCTATAATAGGAAACCTTCATCAACTCAAACAACCACTCCACCGTACTTTCCACACCTTGTCACAAAAACACGGGAAACTATTTTCTCTTTGGTTCGGTTCTCGTCTAGTTGTTGTTGTTTCATCTTTAAAAATAGCACAAGAATGTTTCACCAAAAACGACATTGTGTTAGCAAACCGACCTCATTTTTTAACTGGAAAATATATTGGTTACAACAACACCACGGTGGCACAATCACCTTATGGTGATCATTGGCGCAATTTGCGCCGTATATTATCAATTGAAGTTCTCTCATCTCACCGTTTGAATTCCTTTGTAGAAATTCGAACGGACGAGATTATGAGACTAATACAAAAACTAGCAAAAATGTCATGCAATGATTTTTCCGAAGTGGAACTTAAACCTATGTTTTCAGAAATGACATTTAATACTATAATGAGAATGGTGTCTGGGAAAAGATACTACGGGAATGATTGCGATGTCACTCATGTTGAGCAAGCAAGGTTGTTTAGAGAGATAATTAAAGAAATTGTTACTTTAGGAGGAGCTAACAACGTTGGTGATTTTTTGGGATTTTTAAGGTGGTTTGATTTTGATGGTTTGGAAAAGAGGCTTAAGAATATTAGTAAGAGAACTGATTCTTTTTTACAAGGGCTTATTGATGAACATCGTCTTGGAAAGAGGAATACTAATACTATGATTGATCATCTTTTAACTCAGCAACAATCACAACCTGAATATTACACTGATCAAATCATCAAAGGACTTATTGTGGTAAGTAATTTTAATTATATTTAGTGTTGCAAGCTATAGCTATATATGGATATTATTTCTTTTGAGATTATTTGTCTTTGTATTTTTTGGTTTACAAGGAGCAAATTATCAAACTTATAATCTCACGCATATTATTTAAACTCTCACCACTAGACCAAACCTAATAACTTTAATTTAATAATATATAATGTTGTGCATGACTAGTGGGGAGAGTTTCATTAGTGTTTATCAATTAATTTTATTTGATTAAAATTTTAAAATTATACCACAAAATTAAGTTTGATCTTGATGGAAAAATGCATTAGTTTAATTTATTTAGTAAGATAAAAATACATAAGTTTAATATGCACTTACACAGAAAAGAATTGCCTGCAGTTGAATTACAACTATAGGGTTATGCTATACAATTTTTTTTATTTAATAATTTATTTAAATAATAATAATAATATATTTTCGTGCATTGTGTGGGTCTGTTGTTGAATTCCAACATCAAGTGATCCACATACCACTTACACGAGGTTATTGGATAAGTTTGGAATAGAATATATAAAAAATAAACAAGAAAAAATGTAAAGATAAGATATGGCATTAACTATAGCAATGTTGATGAGCAAGTGTCACTCTCTAGGATTTGTGTTAGTGACTGACATTGAGAGTACTGTCAAGAAAAATGGAAAATGAATTTCTTGGTGTAATGATGCGAGTCATTCGATTTGAGTTAACGAATCATATTATTTAAATGTATATTTAATTTAAATCGTTCGATCTAAATTAAATAGTTGAGATTGATTAATGTGGGAAACTCCTATGTAGTATATCCTAATTTAGAAAAATGGATGAATTGGTCTAAATTTTAAAGATCTTTAAATAAATGATCAAAAGTTTTGGTCACAAGCTCTTGTATATAAAAAAATTTAGTTGGAAGCCACCTTATATATTTCATGGAGATTAATTACTACTAAGCAACAATAGAAATGTTGTACTAGTAATGTGATAATTAAAAAAGAAAAAGATGTCTATCTATACTTTAATTGATCATTTTATGAAAATAAAATATTTGGGCCAAATTAGGTGGAAAGAAGTTAGATCCATTAATACTTTTCTAAATTGGACTAAAAACGCATCGGAAGTTGAAAGTAGTTACTCATTTGCTTTACTAAATATAAATATGATTTCTTGTATGACTAGTGTGGAGAGTTTAATTAATTTATTTGATTAAGATTTATCATGTATTTAATTAATTTCTTATAAATATAGTTTATCATGTATTTAATTAATTTTATTTGATTAAGTTTTTACAATTATATACCACAAATTTTGATCATTTATTAAAAAGAAAAATGCATAAGTTTAATATACAGTTTATTACACAAGGTTATTGGATAAGTTTTGAATAAAATATATAAACAATAAACAGGAAAAAAATGTAAAGATAAGAATGGTATTAACTATAGCAACGTTGATGGGTAAATGTCACTCTCTAGAATTTGCGTTAGTGACAGACATTGAGAGTATATCCACAAAAAATGCATGAATGGTCTCATTTATATGAGTGTTAGGCTCTTAAATAAGTGGTCAAAACGTTTGTATTTAGGGATAAATTTTTTTTTTTGACTAAAGGGATAAATATGTTATGATTCCTAAAATTATTTAAAGTTTCGTTTTTAGTTTCCGAAAAAAAATTCTCTAAATATTAGTCCTTCAAAAAAAAAAAAAAATGGTCTCTACTGTTAAGTTGGAATAATAGAAGTTGACGTGACACAGGGACCATTTTTTGCAACAAATCTTTTTTGGATTAAAAATGAAACTTTGAATATTTACAGGGATAGAAACATAAGTATCCCAAATATTTAGGATTAATTTACTTTTAATTTCAATAATGTTGCAAAAACATCGAATATTTATGATTAATTTATTTTTAATTTCAAGAATGTTGCAAAAACATCGAAAGAATTTAAACAAAATATTTATGATTCATTTATCTAAATTCTATAAAACCCCCACCTGTAAAAAATTCAAGTTTCCCTATATTAGAAGTATTTTATATTATTAAACAAATAAATCTCTATATAGTTATGTTTTAACTAGGGACTATTTTTTTGGGACCAAGATTCGAAGAAAAAATTTTGGCGACTAAAACCAAAATTTTGAATATTTACATGGATCAGAAATATATTTATCTCGAGTATTTACTCATTTGTTCTATATTTATATTTTTTGTGGATTTCTTATAGGTCAGGCTACTTGCAGGAACATACACATCATCTATAACCATATTTGTTGTATACTTATATTTTTGTGGACTTCTTGTAGGTCATGCTACTTGCAGGAACAGACACATCATCTGTAACCTTAGAATGGGCCATGTCAAGTTTATTAAATCATCCAGAAATATTAAATAAGGCAAGAAATGAGTTAGACACTCACATAGGACAAGACCACTTAGTAGAAGAGCCTGAAATTTTAAAACTTCCTTATCTTCAAAGTATTGTTAATGAGACCCTTAGACTACATCCAGCAGCTCCATTATTAGTGCCTCATTTGTCTTCAGAAAATTTTACCATAGAAAAATATAATATCCCACAAAACACAATTTTGATGGTTAATGCATGGGACATTCATAGAGATCCAAATTTGTGGACTAATCCTACATGTTTTAAGCCCGAGAGATTTGAGAAAGAAGGTGAGGCAAATAAACTACTTTCATTTGGGTTGGGAAGAAGGGCTTGTCCAGGTGAAAATTTGGCCCAACGCACTGTGAGCTTTACTTTGGCATTATTGATTCAATGTTTTGAGTGGAAACGTATAAGTGAAGAAAAGATTGATATGACTGAAGCAAAAGGAATTACGGTGGGAAAGAAAATTCCATTAAAAGCAATATGTAAATTGCGCCATCCACTAAAGATTAAGGATGTTTTTCAGGGTTTTTTCTAAAAATTGGAAGGATGTTTTCTTAGTTTATGAAAGTTTGAACTTTGTTGAAAAGATGTGCATGATGGAAACATTTTATAGTTGTCCAACATAGATGCATATGGTGTATTCCTTATAAAGAAAGTTATGTGTAAAGAAGCACTAGCAACACTCATGTTTTTAATGAATAATTAGTCATTTTACAATATTGTTCCCATTGTTAAAATTGCTTAACTTTTTATTTCGTTCTTGATTTTTTTAAAAGTTTATCATTCTATCAATTTATTTTTATTAATATTTACTTCTAAGTTTGTTGAGAGTTGCTCGATGAACATACCTTGTGCTAAAAATCAAAATGGACTAAGTCCAATATAATTTTATGTGACAAAAAACGTACTCCAATATAATTTTATAAAGAAGGGTAAATTTTAAGTGACTTCAATACATAAAAGAAATTTAAGAATTTATAAGTAAAAGAAATGAGTGAATTATTTTTTTAAACCATCTTTCAGATAAATTTAGTGAAAAAATAATATTGAAGATAGGTATTTCAATTTAATAATGGTGCAAAGAAATATTTTAATTCAAAAGAGAATTTTTTTTCAAAAATGCTAAGAAATTGATAATGATGCTAAATAAAAATAATTATATGAAAAATCACATGACATAACTTAAAAATGTATAACAAATTGTCCATGCGTGGAATAAAAAAGGACCATATTGATCGACAAATTAATAGCTAGGCAATAAACAAGTTTAATTTTGATATTTTATGTGTAAAAGTTTTTTTTTTGTCAAGTAACCTAATGGCTACAAATTTCACCTTAAAGGGTGGACAAGTGGGATGATCGAGGTTGAACTCCGACCCCCTACATATATAATGCAATGTTCTACCAACTGAGTTAAGCTCGCGCGACATATGAGTAAAAGTTTAAATAAGGTATGAGACTAATGTTGCATATTTTAATAATTCAACAATTATGATTGATTAGAAAAAAAAAACAATTATGATTGTTTGTGGATGATTTTTTTTACACTATTAATAAATATAAATTAAATGTATGATAAAAATAGGAAGAATTTGTCTCACATGTGCACTAAAATCTTGGTTAGGAATATCTTTGTCTTCATAGATTTTAAATGAGTTTTATTTGCTAAAAAAATAGGAACCGAACACGACAAAACAATTAGTTATATTATGTTTGATTTAAAACTCCGTTTGAGATTGGACATATTGGAAGGTAAAAGATTGAACAAAAATTTAAAATTTTATCATTCATTAAATCACATAACTTTTTATTCCAAATACAAGTTGTCTAAAATATAAAAATTATTTTAGTCAAAAAAAATATAAAAATTATTTTTTCCCACTTAATATTGTATAAGATAAAAATTTATTCAATACTTCAAAAATTTATCATATTTTACTCTGTCTCATTGTATTTATATTGTACATATATTTTCCAGATCATACATACTAGTACCTTTAAAATTTCTAACCATTCAAATTTGATAAATAATTGCATATATGTTAGTTTGCACCTTTGTTGTCTCGTTGCTCAGTCATATTTATCAGCCAATCTATAAAATTGGACATAAGTGAAAGTGGCTCCCTAAGGGGACCCAAACATTAAAGCAATGTTGAATTGTATTTTATTATTTTTTGTACTAAGATGCATCGGGTCCAACTTGAAAGTTAGTAAATCAAAGAAGATAAAGGAATGTTGACCTTTCTAACAAGCTAAAGGAGTACCATTATTGACATTGTTCAAACTTTATGAGTATAACAAGTCTTTTTTCTTTTGGTCACATAAAAAAATTCTCCCCAAAAATCTTTCAAAACCTTCCCTACCATGGATCTGAATTCCCTCATGTGCCATTCCTCTCTTGATTTTTATCCCGCACTAATCTAAGTTGTCCATCTATTAGTTCATGTTGTTGACTACTACAATAAATTAAAATTAATGGCTAGAGTTTGTGTATCCTATTCTTCCTACCACTAAAATTGTAATTTAATATTTTAATTGTTTTGTCTAATTATCCAAATTAAAAGTCAAAGAAAATAATAATACAGCAACACTACTTTTAGACTTTTATAATAGGAATAGTCGTTACCTCCTTACACATTTCACTGCATAAATTATTTTGTATCCATAATAATTTTCTCATAAATAAATTGAGACCCTAATTTTCAACAAAAAAAAACTTGAGACCGTAATTCACCAAATTTGTTTTAGACCTTATATATATACACACATGTCAAATTTGTATATTGAATTCATTCACCAACAAAGCTTTTGCTCTAAACATGGAAGAATACAAGTTTCTTATCTACATCATTTTTCCTTTCCTTTTTCTTATACCTATAAAATTGTTACTCTCCAGAAGAAGATTAAAAAAATTTCCACCATGCCCACCCTCTTTTCCCATAATTGGCAACCTCCATCAACTTAAACAACCACAACCAATTCACCGTTACTTTCACGATCTCTCCCAAAAATACGGTCCAATTTTCACTCTTAAATTCGGTTCTCAACTTGTAGCCGTTGTTTCATCGGCATCAATTGCCGAAGAATGTTTCAACAAAAACGATATTATTTTTGCAAACCGTGTAACCTCCGTCAAAACCAAATATCTTCGTTTCAATAGCACGAACATATTTAACTCATCTTATGGAGACCATTGGCGCAACTTACGTCGTATAAGCTCACTAGAAATACTCTCCACTAATCGTCTTAACTCCTTTTCAGGCATCCGAAAAGACGAGACCATGAGGTTGATTCTAAAACTTTCTGAGAACTCTCATAAAGACTTCAAAAAAGTCAAGCTAAGACCCTTACTTTCGGAACTTGCATTTAACACGATCATGAGAATGGTTTGTGGTAAACGCTTTTATGGAGATGCATCTGATGGAACAACCGCGGATGAGGCAAAGAAATTTCGAGATGTTATAGACGAGATTCAAGAGGTTGGGTTGGGATCACACCTTGGTGATTTTGTGCCATTATTCATGTTGCTTGATTTTAATTATCGTAAGAAGTTAAAAAAGGTTGGAGAGAAGATGGATGCACTTTTTCAAGGACTAGTTGATGATCATCGTAAGAACAAAGAGGAAAATAAAGATACCATGATTGATCACTTACTTTCTTTACAAGAATCACAACCTGATGATTACAGCGACCAAATTATCAAAGGGCTTATTATGGTTGGTTAATTTTTATTACTTCTCCCTCCATGATCTTTATTATTATTGTATAATTATATGTAATGTTTTTTGTTTTGTTTTTCAGGCATTGATAGTGGCAGGAACAGAAACTTCCTCTATAACATTAGAGTGGGCGATGTCTAATTTGTTAAATCATCCGGAGATATTGGAAAAGGCAAAGATTGAATTGGATAATCACATTGGGCAAGAGTGCTTAATTGAGGAAGCTGAAGCTATCAAATTACAATATCTTCAAAATATAATCTCTGAGACTATGCGATTGCACCCACCGGCAACAATGTTGGTGCCACATTTATCATCTAAAGATTGTATTGTGGGAGGATTTGATGTGCCACGTAACACCATGTTGATGGTGAATGCCTGGGCTATTCATAGGGACCCTGACTTGTGGGCTGACCCAACGAGCTTTAAGCCTGAGAGGTTTGAGAATGCTAAACAAGCAGACGTGCGTGGCTTCCTTCCTTTTGGAATGGGGAGGAGGGCATGTCCTGGGTCGGGGTTAGGCCTAAGAACTATGGGCTTGACTCTAGGCTCGTTGATTCAATGCTTTGATTGGAAAAGAATTGACAAGGAAGAAATTAACATGGTCGAAGGACGTGGAACTTTGGTGCCCATGGCCATTCCATTGGAGGTCCAATGTAAAGTGCGCCCAATAATCAATAAGATTTTCGCTTAACAATTGTATATTTGTCAAAGATTCAAATTATATGAGTCTTGTGAACAATATTGTAGAAGTTGAAAAGTTGTTCTCAGGTGCCCAAAGCCAATCTATTGTTTTTTAGAATAAAGCAACAATAGAATGTAAAAATAAGTACTGATCAATAGATCATTCAAAGATGATTATGGTTAAGAAATAAAAAATGCCATCAGGGACGAATAGTTAAGAAACAATTTCATTTTCAATCAATTCTGATTGTTTCTTACATTCTTAAAATCACTTAATATTTTATAAATTTTAAGCTTTCAAATGCACAAGTTTAAAGTTATAATATGTAATTTTTAAGAAATATGAATTTGTTTCTTTTCATTTATTAAACAAATATCAAGCTATTTACCAAACAACCGTAGTTTTTTAAAAAATTACACAAATGGTCAAGTTTTTGCTACCAGTAGCAATTTACCCTTATTTAAAAGAAAGTAATTTGACCTTTAGTGACAGAGATTATCACCACTTTAAGTTATTAACCGTAGGTAAAGGACAATATCATTTACTCAATAATATTGCAACTTCTTTTGTTTGGTGACAGACAACGTCGGTAGTAGAAGTTGATAATATATTGTTGACATTTACCTATGGATAAATGACTTTTGTGACGGAAATTAAATTACTGTCACTAAAGTAAATTTAAATTTAAAAGGAAAAAAAAATTGTAGTGAGAGACATTTTACTTTTCAATTAATGTTTACTTTCCAACTGAGTTAAGCTCGTGCGACATATGAGTAAAAGTTTAAATAAGGTACGAGACTAATGTTGCATATTTTAATAATTCAACAATTATGATTGATTAGAAAAAAAAAAAGAATTATGATTGTTGGTGGATGATTTTTTTTACACTATTAATAAATATAAATTAAATGTATGATAAAAATAGGAAGAATTTGTCTCACATGTGCACTAAAATCTTGGTTAGGAATATCTTTGGCTTCATAGATTTTAAATGAGTTTTATTTGCTAAAAAAATAGGAACAGAACACGACAAAACAACTAGTTATATTATGTTTGATTTAAAACTCCGTTTGAGATTGGGCATATTGAAAGGTAAAAGATTGAACAAAAATTTAAAATTTTATCATTCATTAAATCACATAACAACTTTTTATTCTAAATACAAGTTGTCTAAAATATAAAAATTATTTTAGTCAAAAACAAATATAAAAATTATTTTTTCCCACTTAATATTGTATAAGATAAAAATTTATTCAATACTTCAAAAATTTATCATATTTTACTCTGTCTCATTGTATTTATATTGTACATATATTTTCCAGATCATCCATACTAGTACCTTTAAAATTTCTAACCATTCAAATTTGATAAATAATTGCATATATGTTAGTTTGCACCTTTGTTGTCTCGTTGCTCAGTCATATTTATCAGCCAATCTATAAAATTGGACATAAGTGAAAGTGGCTCCCTAAGGGGACCCAAACATTAAAGCAATGTTGAATTGTATTTTATTATTTTTTGTACTAAGATGCATCGGGTCCAACTTGAAAGTTAGTAAATCAAAGAAGATAAAGGAATGTTGACCTTTCTAACAAGCTAAAGTAGTAGTTATTAACTTGTTTAAACTGATAATGCTGTTCTTTCTAAGAAGATAGTAAAGGAGTACCATTATTGACATAGTTCAAACTTTATGAGTATACTTCAAGTCTTATTTCTTTTGGTCCCCAAAAATCTTTCAAAACCTTGCTACCACGGATCTGAATTCCCTCATGTGTCATTCCTCTCATGATTCTTATCTTGCACTAATCTGAACTGTCTATCTATTAGTTCATGTTGTTGACTGCTACACTAAATTAAAATTAATGGCTAGAGTTTGTGCAAGACCATCCGGTGGCCAGAGATCCTATTCTTCCTACCACTAAAATTGTAATTTAATATTTTAATTGTTTTTTCTAATTCCCCAAATTAAAAGTCAAAGAAAATAACAATACAGCAACACTATTTTTAGACTTTTATAATAGGAATAGTCGTTACCTCCTTACACATTTCATTGCATAAATTATTTTGTATCCATAATAGTTTTCTCATAAATATATTGAGACCCTAATTTTCAACAAAAATAAAATAAAATTTGAGACCCTAATTCACCAAATTTGTTTTAGACCCTATATATACACACATGTCAAATTTGTATATTGAATTCATTCACAAACAAAGCTTTTGCTCTAAACATGGAAGAATACAAGTTTCTTATCTACATCATTTTTCCTTTCCTTTTTCTTATACCTATAAAATTGTTACTCTCTAGAAGAAGATTAAAAAAATTTCCACCATGCCCACCCTCTTTTCCCATAATTGGCAACCTCCATCAACTTAAACAACCACAACCAATTCACCGTTACTTTCACGATCTCTCCCAAAAATACGGTCCAATTTTCACTCTTAAATTCGGTTCTCAACTTGTAGCCGTTGTTTCATCGGCATCAATTGCCGAAGAATGTTTCAACAAAAACGACATTATTTTTGCAAACCGTGTAACCTCCGTCAAAACCAAGTATCTTGGTTTTAATAGCACGAACATATTTAACTCATCTTATGGAGACCATTGGCGCAACTTACGTCGTATAAGCTCACTAGAAATACTCTCCACTAATCGTATCAACTCCTTTTCAGGGATCCGAAAAGACGAGACCATGAGGTTGATTCTAAAACTTTCTGAGAACTCTCATAACGACTTCAAAAAAGTCGAGCTAAGACCCTTACTTTCAGAACTTGCATTTAACACGATCATGAGAATGGTTTGTGGTAAACGCTTTTATGGAGATGCATCTGATGGAACAACCGCGGATGAGGCAAAGAAATTTCGAGATGTCATGGACGAGATTCAAGAGTTTGCCTTGGGATCCCACCTTGGTGATTTTGTGCCATTATTTATGTTGCTTGATTTTAATTATCGTAAGAATTTAAAAAGGGTTGGAGAAAAGATGGATGCACTTTTTCAAGGACTAGTTGATGATCATCGTAAGAACAAAATGGAAAATAAAGATACCATGATTGATCACTTACTTTCCTTACAAGAATCACAACCTGATGATTACAGCGACCAAATTATCAAAGGGCTTATTATGGTTAGTCACAAAACTTATAAATTCCAATCATATTCATTTATACTTATCTCAAATACTCTTATATATCATGAATTAAGTGATTGAATTCAAGTGGTTAATGTACTACTTTAAAAATGAATCAACCGAGAGAATTGTGTTTGATTTATGAAAGGAACAATTTTTTATTAGATTTTTTTTCTTCTTATTTTCCGGCCAAACAAACTAAATTTGTGAGACAAAACAAGGATAAAAGAATCAAAGATTAAGGTTGAATATAGTGTTGAAACTAAATCAACAAATGGCGTGGATGTTCAATAATAACTAAATATGAAATGTTTCTTGTTTTGTTTTCCAGGCATTGATAGTGGCGGGAACAGAAACTTCCTCTATAACATTAGAGTGGGCGATGTCTAATTTGTTAAACCATCCAGAAATATTGGAAAAGGCAAAGATTGAATTGGATAATCACATTGGACAAGAGTGCTTAATTGAGGAAGCTGGAGCTATCAAATTACAATATCTTCAAAATATAATCTCTGAGACTATGCGATTGCACCCACCGGCAACAATGTTGGTGCCACATTTATCATCTGAAGATTGTGTTGTGGGAGGATTTGATGTGCCACGTAACACCATGTTGATGGTGAATGCATGGGCTATTCATAGGGACCCTGACTTGTGGGCTAACCCGACGAGCTTTAAGCCTGAGAGGTTTGAAAATACTAAACAAGCAGATGTGCGTGGCTTCCTTCCTTTTGGAATGGGGAGGAGGGCATGTCCTGGGTCGGGGTTAGGCCTAAGAACTATGGGCTTGACTCTAGGCTCGTTGATTCAATGCTTTGATTGGAAAAGAATTGGCAAGGAAGAAATTAACATGGTCGAAGGACGTGGAACTTTGGTGCCCATGGCCATTCCATTGGAGGTCCAATGTAAAGCGCGCCCAATAATCAATAAGATTTTCACTTAACAATTGTATATTTGTCAAAGATTCAAATGATACGAGTCTTGTGAACAATGTTAAAGAAGTTGAAAAGTTGTTCTTAGGTGCCCAAAGCTAATCTATTGTTTTTTTTTAGAACAAAGCAACAATAGAATGTAAAAATAAGTAGTGGTCAATAGATTATTCGAAGATGATATTGGTTAAGAAATAAAAAATGGCATCAGGGACAAATAGTTAAGAAACATTTTATTTTCAATCAAATCTGATTATTTCTCACATTCTTAAAGTCACTTAATATTTTACAAATTTTAAGCTTTCAAACGCACAAGTCTAAAGCTATAATATGTAGTTTTTAAGAAATAAAAATTGATTATTTTCATTTATAAAACAAATATCAAGCTATTTACCAACCATAGTTTTTTAAAAAATTACACAAATGGTTGGCAGTGACAACTTTGGTTTTTACTAATTTTATATTTATTTTTAATGTAATTTGACCTTTAGTGACAGAGATTATCACCGCTTTAAGTTATTAACCGTAGGTAAAGGACAATATTGCAACTTCTTTTGTTTGGTGACAGACAACATCCGTAGTAGAAGTTGGTAATATATTTTGACATTTACCTACGGATAAATGAATTTTATGACGGAAATTACTGTCACTAAAAAGTAAATTTAAATTAAAAAGGAAAAACAATCGTAGTGAGAGACATTCACATACTTTTTTTTTGTATATAAGCAATGTTAGTTTTTGTCTCCTTTGTCAGAACTTGAACTTTGGACCTCCTGCTCTTTAACCCTTAACTTAACTAGCTTAACTAATTGAGCTACCTATCTCACCCCTACATTCACATACACTACTTTTCAATTAACGTTTACTTTTCAACAAATTTAAACCTAAAACTTAACTAGCTTGAGAGACATTTTCAAAATTATCAATGCTTTTACACATAAAATTATCAAATAACTTGTTCAGTTCAAAAGATCTTAGTGATTAAACATTTCTTTGTGTTTTGAATTTGATCAATTCAACCATTATTATTAACCAAAAATCATCGTAAACACTAATCCATCCAAGATCTTTCGAAAAGCCCACATTCACAGACATTTTATAGTGATCCTTTTAAAATTAAAATTAAAAATTAAGTTGCCTCGTTAAAATTAAAGGGTTAAATATGTTTATGGTCCTCTAAATATATCAAATTTCATTTTTAGTCCCTATACAAAAATTCTTTGAACTTTAGTCCTTTAAATTTCCAATTTTTAATTTTAATCCCTGTTTTTTTTTTCTTTCAAAAGCTTGTGTATCACGTTCTAAATGACTTTTTTAGAAAACATATCATTATTAAGACCTTAAAACATAATTAGTTTAATAACTTAACTATTTAGTCTTTAATTTTTGTTAATTTAATTAAAGAATAAATTGTTAAAGTAAAGATTAAATAGTTATTTATAAAAAAAAAAAAAGACTAAATAGTTAAATATCAAACTAATTCACTTATTTATCAAACCACCCTTTCTCCAAGACGATAAAGTGTTATTCACTTATTTATCAACTTGGCTATTTTAGCTCGGTTCACTATTTCAACAAAAACTGCATTATTACTAGAACAAATTTCCATTATGTGTCGGGTCCAACTTTAAAGTTAGTAAAATCAAAGAAGATGAAGAAATGCTGACCTTTCTAAGAAGATAAAGGAATTGTATTATGACAACATTCATATTTTTTTCCTTATTGACTTTGACCAATATAATAATAGACGTACTACAATGAAAAGCCTACCAAACTTGATTAGTTTTTTTGGAGGAATATGCCAAACTTGATTAGTTGTATCTATTAAGTCTTCTTTTGGCCACTTCAAAAAATTTCTCCCAGATTTTTTGAGACCCTATATATATACACACATGAATTCATCTATGGTCAGATTTGAATTCAATCATCACCAACAAAGATTTTACTCTAAACACAATAACACATGGAATACAACTTTCTTATCTACATATTTTTCCCTTTCCTTTTTCTTATACCTATAAAATTATTATTATTCTCCAATAGAAGACTCAAAAAACTTCCACCATGCCCACCTTCTTTTCCCATAATTGGCAATCTCCATCAACTTAAACAACCAATTCACCGCTACTTTCATGAACTCTCCCAAAAATATGGTCCAATCTTCACCCTTAAATTTGGGTCTCAACTTGTAGCCGTAGTTTCATCGGCGTCTATTGCCGAAGAATGTTTCACCAAAAACGACATTATTTTCGCAAACCGTATACACTCTCTCAAAACCAAGTATCTTGGTTTCAATAACACAAATATTGTTACCTCATCTTATGGAGATCATTGGCGTAACCTACGTCGTATAAGCTCAATAGAAATACTCTCTGCTCACCGTCTCAACTCTTTTTCAGAAATCCGTAAAGATGAAACCATGAGGTTAGTTCGAAAACTTGCTAAGAACTCTAATAAAGACTTCACAAAAGTTGAGCTTAGATCTTTGTTTGCTGAGCTAACATTTAACACAATCATGAGAATGGTTTGTGGTAAACGTTTTTACGGCGATGAATCTGATGGAACAGACGCCGATGAGGCAAAGAAATTTCGAGATGTCATGAATGAGATTCAAGAGTTTGGGTTGGCATCCTATCTTGGTGATTTTGTGCCTTTATTCAGATTGCTTGATTTTAGTGGTTATAAGAATAAGTTAAAAAAGCTTGGAGAGAAGATGGATGCACTTTTTCAAGGCCTAGTTGATGATCATCGTAATAATAAAAAGGAAAATAAAGATACCATGATTGATCACTTACTTTCTTTACAAGAATCACAACCTGATTATTACAGTGACCAAATTATCAAAGGGCTTATTATGGTTAGTCACTTATTATGATCAATTGCCATTAAAAAAAAAAAAACTTATTATGATCGACTTTTATTTATAAGCAAAAAAACATATTATATTGATTGTTTCTTATTTTATTTTGTAGGCATTGATAGTTGCTGGAACAGAAACTTCCGCTGTAACGTTAGAGTGGGCGATGGCTAATTTGTTAAACCACCCAGATGTATTGGAAAAGGCAAGGATTGAATTGGACAATCACATTGGACAAGAGTGCTTAATTGAGGAAGAAAAAGCTACCAAATTACATTACCTTCAAAATATTATCTCTGAGACTCTACGATTGCATCCACCGGTACCAATGTTGATACCACATGTATCATCTGATGCTTGTATCGTGGGAGGTTATGATGTGCCTCAAAACACCATATTGATGGTTAATGCTTGGGATATTCATAGGGACCCGGATTTGTGGGCTGATCCAACGAGCTTTAAGCCCGAGAGGTTTGAGGATAGTCGGCAAGCAGACATCCACGGCTTTATTCCTTTTAGTATGGGGAGGAGGTCCTGTCCTGGATCGGGATTAGCCCTAAGAACTTTAAGCTTAACTTTGGGCTCGTTGATTCAATGTTTTGAGTGGAAAAGAGTTGACAACGAAGAAGTTAGCATGACTGAAGGACGCGGAACCATAGTGCCAATGGCCATTCCATTGGAGGCCCAGTGCAAAGCGCGTCCAATAATCAATAAGATTTTCTCTTAACAATTGTGTTTGTCAATGATTCAAAATTTTAAATGATATTAGACTGAATAAGTGTATAAGATAGTTTCAAAAGCTGAAGAAGTGTTTCTAGAACTGTACAAGATGTTATGTTACTTAGATTTTCTTTTTATGTATTGACGTGTGTAAGTATTGTTAAGAACCATTTAATTATACAATGTATTATTTTGAATCTTAATAGTTTTCAGAGCAATTTTAAGTCTTTCAAACTTTAAATTAGGAAGAACATTTTTTCTCTTAAATAAAGAGGATTATCGCACAAAACAACACATCTCTATCTAAATATAAATCTCTCTTTCAAATTAAGAAACAATAATTTAGTTAGGATGGATGAGAACAATGTAGATCAAAAGTATTTTTAGGCGTTGAAAATGCACTGACATCACGAAAAATTGTACTGACATTATGAAATTCCTTCATATTATTATAACAACATAGAGTATATCATACAACAAAAATTGTAGTCCCACCACCAAACACCATGACCATCCACAAACAAACATCTAATCAGAGTTACGATCCTCTTCATTTTCTCCCAACGCATCTAAGTGCTCTCGCTCCTATTTGGCTTCGACGATACAAAGTTCTGTTATAAAATTAATTAAAATTGAACAATTACCTACTAGTACAAAATTAAAAATATAATAACTAAATTAAGATATCCAAAAAAATAATTAAGATCTTCTTTCTATCTCTAAAATTAATACTAATTGTCATCCTTTTCACAAAAGACATTCGAGTCAATAGAAATTGATACATATGAATCAAATACATAGGGTGCGTTTGATCTGCAAAAAAATATGGAACTGGACAGGACAACTTCAGTTGTACTGTGTTTGATTGTAAAACTGTATCTGGGACTGGACAAGCTGGGGGTCAAGGGACAAGACAAAAACTTATATTCTTGTCCCCCACTGAACCATGGGACAACTTTTTGTCCTCAGCACAAGTTGTTTAAATCACCAAAATAACATTTTCTCAATCAAGCATCATACAAGACAAAATTTGTTCAATACGATAAATGTTTGTCCTGTGCTGTTCTGTCTTGTACTGTCCTGTACTGTTCTGTCCAGTACTTTTATTTTGCAGATCAAACGGACCCATAGGCTTTTAATGAACCAGATACGTCAACTTCTGATGGAATATTTTCTAATATTTTGTGGGCTATAATCAATTGTGGGTTTTGGTTTGAATACAAACAGTTTGTTGTTGTGATCCATGATGCTTAGGCCGGATAATTGTGATCAATAATAATGAGCTTTGGACACTAATTATGATTTGTTTAAAACCAAATTGTAGGCCCAACTTCTATGGTACATGATGGGTGGTACGGGGGTTATCTTATAAGATAGACTAGGTTCCCTTTGCCATCACGCTAGCAATACGCTGTATACAAGCTCATTAGAGGTTTGCCCCATTGATAACCTCAAATCCCCAAACATGTAATCAGTAGGGGAAGACCTGGTCTAATATATCGGTCATTCGATATTGGCACTTCTGTTAACGATGATTATTGGTGATCATTTTCCAAAGTAAGTCTTCCAAAGTAAGTGTGTTCTAATTTCATATAGTTTTTATCTCTAGTTTTTATCTTACACCTAATTATTATAAAAAGTTGATCAGAGTGAGTATATTATATACCAGATGTTCATGATCAAGGTTGGGAACCCAATCATTTGTAGCAGGGTTGCTTTTATAGCCTCTAAATTGGATTTCACCTCTTGCAGGTAACTGAATTTCATATCCATCTTCACCACCTTCTCTAACCACTTTTATAAACCCACTTCCTGTCTATTTTCATTTCAATACCAAAAAAAAATTACAACAAAAAAATTAAAAAAAAAAAAACATAAATATAGAAACAGAGTAAATATAGTCTCTAACCGCATGATGTTGTTTATCAATCGACAACAACTTGTTATAATACTGAGTTTCAACAAATTCATCTTGTGCATCAACTAATCCCTCTGATGAATGAAGAATCTGAGAATTTGATTTAAGAGATTGAAGTTTTTGAAGCTCTGGTATATTGTTATGTGAAGAGAAATTGAAGTCAACGTCGTTTTGTTGTGTTTCAGGTTCACTTCTGTTTGGTTTGATGTGTCGTTTTGGTGTTATAGCATCGAATTGAGCTTTGATTTGATTAGTGATTCTGATTTGTTCATCGATGTCTAAAACGTCGTCGCTTCGACTTGGTTTTGTTGTTGTCAATTGTCCTACCATGATGTTTGTGGTGAATGGGCTAAAGTGGTGTGTTGAAAGATTAGTACTAGGATTTATAGAGAGGGAGACAAAAATGAAAGGGATAGATTAGAGGGAGAAAGTGACATAAAATAGTATTGTTAGGTTAGTGGGGTAGGAAAATGAAACAAAACTATGGGCCTTGAAAAACCATGGATTTCTATATGATGGTCATTGTTAGGTTAGACTTGGAGATGCATCCATTATTACCGAATAAAATGTTAGATATATAAGAGAAGTGATTGATATGTTTAAAAAATTGTAATAATGTTTTGGATTGAAATATAATATAATTTCTTTTTCAAGTGTGGTTATGAAATAGACTTTGAAGTGTAACTATAACTTTTAAAATAAACTTTGAATCATTAAGTGTATGTTTGGTCTCGTGTTACAATAGGCAAAATCATGGCGAAAACCTACAACAATGTGAAAGCTCCGGTTTGTAGGCTTATCTAAAATCACAACAAAATTATATCTTAACATGAGTTTGCAATATCAAACACCAAGGCAAACCAAACACTCATTAGGCATATACTTGGTTTAACTTTTCTAAGTATCAAATCGCATCTTGATGCACATTTGGTTGTGATTTATAGAAGCTATAAATAGTAGCATTCACTTAAACGCGTGTTTGATGTTGGCTCCACCGTGGAAAAAACATAGCATAAATAAGATGTAGTATGTTTATCTTCTACTACATATATTTATCTATAAATATAAGACCCCTTGTAAAAACATAAGAAATAAGAAAAACAATGTTTGTATTAAGTTTGTCAGTAATTTACCTATTCTCTTTCTAAAATCATCTTTCAATTATCAAGAGAGAGGAACAAATAGTTGATTTTTTAATTCTCTTAATTTGATTAGGGATATTTTTTTTTAAAAATTAATTAACACATTGAGCTTTGAAATATTCTTATAAAAAAAGGGGCAACAAAATTTTGCAATATATAGGGACGAATGTAGCATTTTTTTAAGGCAAAATTACTCTCGTAGTATTTCAATTCAAGTAACGATTTGATCCTTTAACTTTTTCTCACATCATTTTAGTCTTTTTTTTTTATCTTTTATCTATGTTTGCGTATCAGCGTATGGTTTTTCAAACTTAAAATATATGATTTTCTTTTGAAGCACGACATATATTTATAACTGAGAACATGCAGAAGAAAAATAAGCATAGGTTTGAAGCTTAAAATCTATATCCAAATATTGAAAAAAGATTAAGAGTGTGTTTGAAAAACTTATTTTCACCTACGGCGTAAATCCACGACAAAGCAAAAGCTACCTTATGTAGCTTCAACTGATCGCATGTTTGATGACATACCACCAGGTATCCAAACACACTATAAAATGTTGCGAAAAAATAAATAAATGATTAAATTGTTACTTGAAATTCAATTAAAGAATCATGAATGTAATAAAATTCAGCCAATTTTACGACTTATATTTAACACACACAAAACTGGTTCATATTGAATGGAGTACTTATGGAACATCTAAATATAAGATGAACATATTAATAGACTATTGTTTTTATTAATTTTAGTATATACAAAAACCATAAATGATGCTTACATAAAGTGACAGACAGAGTGATAAGAATATGATGCTTCAAAGGGAGCAATAATTTGCATCCTTTGCAAGAACGAAGGGGTATTTGAAAAGTTAAAAGGTCGTAGATTTTATTTTATTTTTAATGGCATAGATCTAAACTAGAAAAAATAAATAAAGGTGTGGTAATGGAAAGTATTTACTGTTCTTGACCACAAAAAAAAAAGTATTTACTGTTTATAAGGATACGGTTTATATATAAACCTCCTAGCCTGGATGAGTTGTGGGACTTCATAGAATCGATACATGAGAATTGAGTTCACCTTCAGAGTCACTGTTGTTCATACTAATATACATACAATGGAAAAAAAAAAAATAGATACATCGATAGACACCAATATTTTTTTATTTTTTTTTGACTAAAAAAAAATAGACACCAATATATTGTATAGACAAAAATTTACATATCTATGTCATTTACAAAGCTGATCTATTATACGAACTTAAATGTAAACTAGGCACTAGCCGGTAGGAAAAGAGTGTTACTTTTATCCCCATTTTTTCAATATCGCGCGCTCTAAATTTGGTAATTTGAACAAAAATAAATGGTAGGAGTTCCTTCGACGTGTCCAGATGAGTAAATTCAAACGAGCGGTATTTAAAAAATATGGGAGGTGAGAAAAGAAACTCCTATCAATGACCTGGGCCTTTTTCACTGGGCCCTGAAGACATGGTATGGACTTGGCTACCAATCAAAACCCTAAAAACATCGTTGGCCTTTTCTTTCATAATTTGAAACTTAAGCCCTTTGATAGGTTCATCAATGGTCTTTACTTGGAAGGGATGGACTCTACAATTTACTGTGTTTGATAGGTTAATCAAAGCCAACACAACAATGAGCACAGTAAGTAAAGTAGAAAGCCTCATTCTTGAGTTAGCTTCAACCCTATTCCTCAAGTGCTGGAAGTTTTTATACCCAAATTAAAGAACGTGTGGGGCTAAAAAGATTACTTTGGCATCTAGAATGAGTAAACCAAACCAATGGTCTTTACTTATTAACTTAATGAACGGTGAAGGCCTTATTAGGGCATTGAGTGTGGGACCTATTAAGGTATATTTGAATGAATGTATGAGATATTTTTGTATAAAACTAATAATTAATTAAACTTAAATAACATATTGCATGAGAAAAAAAATATTAGACTAAAATGAAATAATAAAAACTAAAATAAAATTAAAAAAAAGTTACATTTTATAAAAATACATTTGAGAACTAAAACAAAAATTGAGATATATTATATTACTACATAAACCAAAAATATAATAAAGCAAATGAAAATGTTTTTTACCTTCTAATATAAGAGAACATGATATTTATAAAAATAAAGTCAAATATCATTTAGTAAATTTTTTTGAAAATAGAAATTATATTCTAAAGTGAAATTTTATTCGTTTGTTTTTTGCAAAATTCTCATTAAAAAAATTAGTAGTTCACATAACCTTTGACAGCATATAAAATTGACTCAAGAATATTTCTATATTGTTTAGGAAGCAAGCAGTATCTACCCTCCAAGTTTTTGGTGCAAATGTTTGAGGTAGAAAATGAGGTCCAGGTGCAAAAAGTGAAAGCAGAATCAATGGACATGCCAGGGTGAAGTGATTACCTCTTTTAATTAGCTTTCTTAGAAACAACACACACTATATATTTTAAGCTAATACACGTATTTTAATAAAATGATTACTTTATTAATTTATAGTAATACAAAATAGCACTCTTTAATTTGTCTTGATTATAACAAAAAAATAACTAACTTCAAAATTATCATGAAATTTGTTCTATACTTAATATAATTTGTCTCACAATCTTCTCAATATTGTTGAAGTTATAAAGAAAATTTCTTCTTACACACCATTTAAAGATTTGTGTGTGCCGAACAAAACTCATATTTACTAGTAGAAATTTGCTGTTTTTCTACGAATTTTGCAACAGACAAAAAATTTACATGTATTCTAGGCTTTTCATTTTTCCCAACATGAAAATTTTTACTACGGCTTGTGCTTTCAGGAAAATCCATAGGTAACTAATAGTTTTGTTGAGGTATTTCCTGCATATTTAGTCGTAGTAAAGAATTCAGCATGAAAATCCTAAGCACGTGATTTGTTGGGTAGATCTTTAAGAATTTTCACAAGTATTTGCTCCATTCACATAATGTGTTTCCTACGGATTTTTAGTCCAAATCTTCGAAAAATTCCGCAGAAAATAAGCAGATTTCTAGTAATGATTTATTAAGAAAAGATATGAGATTTTATGTTTCTTTGATTTGACCTAATTTAAAAGTTCAATCTGAAACAATATTAATTTAAAATCAACATCTCATTTTTGTATCATATCACCAAGACACCAACATATGATATTTACCATATCAACCTCCCTATTCTATTTCTTATTCTATTTTATTTTTCTCTACATATATGTTATTTTAGTATTTGGCGTCCATGAAATATTTTCCATTTAAAATACACCATCAAAACAAAAATATTAAGTTACATAATTTATAATCACAAACTAAAGGAATACTAATGTTTTTATTCTCGAATTATTTAAAAATCTTTGGCTTCCGTAAAAAAAAATCTAAAAATCTTTGGCATGCACACTTGTTTTGTTTATTCCATTTAAACTTTAAACAATTGACGGACGACAAAATGGTTGCATAAAGCTCAAGACAACTAGAATCCTCAATTGATGGTCTCTAGTCATTTTCTAAAAATGAAGGGGATTTGACAAATGTCAATTTTTTCTTTGCTAGGCAATTTGAAAAAGCTACAAAGTAATTTTAGTACCACAATAAAAGACAAGCTAGGAATATGTATTTTGCTATGAACTGTCTTCTACTTGCAACTATTAAGAGGCTAACAAAAAATGCGTGTGATTTTTTCTGATGATTGATTAAGGAGAAAGAAACAAAATTAGTAAATCTTCAAAAAAAGTTAGACTTAAGTGACATACAAGTGGCTATAAATTGGTATTTTCATGGGTTCCATTGGTTAATTAGCACCTCAATTCATTGGTCTACATCTCAAATTATTTGGCATCACAAATACCTTGGAAACATTATTCAAATTATTATGAGTAGTTAGAAATAATATAAAACCATTTATGTAGTCTTTCCTAAGAGCTTAAACTTTTGGGATAGACGGTTATTTGACATGGTATCAGAGTCTATATGACTAAGTGGTCTAGAGTTCGATCCCTGCTCCCCTCACTTTATAATTAAAAAGTGGAATTTAAGCATATGGTAGGTGGGCCTATGCATTACCCACGCTTCAAGCCCAAGTGGACTCTTGCTGGGATGATCGGTTATTTGACATCCTTGAGCTTCTATGTATTTAGACTAATTTAGTGTAAGTCACTCGCGCACCTTAGTACCTTATACCTTGCAAACATTGTATCAATGAAGTTCTAAAGGATAAAAATGTGCTAATGACACTTGTCCAATTTGCAAATTACTTCTTCCATTTCTAATTTTTAGTCATTTTAGTTTTTTATTTTTATCCTAAATTTTGGTTCATTAAAAATTAAAATACAATTAATGATATTTCCGAAAACATTTAAGTTCGAATTTTACTTTGTGAAAATGCTTAAGTGTCTATGCTTCTCTGGTTATGATATGCTACTAAGATGTTAAAAAAGATCGTATTTTATTGTTTGGTTATGTTATGTCTTTATGCCCTTCCTGGTTGTTAATTTGTGTTACTTCTTGTTGTATGGGGTGATGGATTTTCATTAGTGACACAATTATTGGCTAAATTTATACAAATGCTCACTGATCCATAAGTTTATATGCCTCCATAATTCTAGATAAAAGCTCTTTGTATTTGTCTGATTTATTAGAGGTTTAAAGTGGCGGGAAGGTTCGTTGGTAGCACTCATTTATATGATTAGAACTTCGACCCGTGCACGCACGGGCCTAATTAACCATAATATGAAAAAATAAAATATAAATATTTTGACACTAAAACGTATATGATAGCTCTTTGTATTGTATGGATATAGAAACAATAGCTGATTGTGTTTGTGTATGGAGTGAACAATTATTGTGTCTGATTAGAGTGAGTGTTACAAGTTCTCCCATGTCACATAGTGAAACAATGTTCTTTCCCCTTCTTACAATTATTGTGTTTGATTAGAGTGAGTGTTACAAGTTCTCCCATCTCAGTTGATATATATAGGCTTATTTCACAAATTACGTTTTGAAGTTATGCATTTTCAGTTTGTAACTTTCGAAATAAAAATATATATATAAAAAAAAAACTTTGGAATTTAGGTTTTGAAATTAGATTTTTGTGTTTTGTTCAACAATTCAACATTTCTCTATACAAATGTTAGGAACATATGTTCCAACTTTAAATAATTTCAAATTTTGTATTCCTAATCTATGTTTAAGGGTATTTTGGTCAGAACAAGGGGTCTGATGAACAATAAAAAAGGGACCTAAAGAGCAAATTTCGTATTTTGGTGTCTTGCAAGTCTGCAGTGTTGGGCTTGGGCTGGAGTTGGCCCATTTCTGTAATTCCCATGGAAAGTTGGGATTGACCATTTTTTTATTAATTCTATCAAGTTTTGAATTTTGCATTATAATCCCTAAGTTGCTCCTAGGTCTCTTAAAATTCTATTTTACCCTTAAAAACAGTTTGGAATTTACATTCCGAACTAAAAAGTGATAGAACAACAGACAATTGGATAAAACACGAACTGTCACGAGTGGAAGATGACTTTCGAACTATACTGATGGATCGGAACGCAATTTCCAAAATAATTTTAAAGATAAAATCAAAATTTTAGAAGGACTAAAGAGTAAATTTCCCAAGTTTATTTCCGTCGCAAAATAAAGGTGTTGATCCCAATCCGGTTGAGTTGCCCCAAACATATTCATAAACATGAACATTGTTGTGAAATTACGACACAAACCCACTACCACACGAGGTATATACTATATAGGTTCAGCACCGAAAGCATATTGCTGTGGAATTACCATAAACATACACAAACAACACACAACAACTTTCTTTTTTTGGGGTTAAAACTCAATACTACTCTTCTTTTGGAAGCACTCTTCAGTATCATTGATTAATTAGGCCGTGAATGAATCATTAGTTTCACATGTTGTAAATAAAATAATATCAATGGAATGATAAAACAAAACTTTGTGATCTAAGTGGCCCCTCAATTTTGGGTTTATACTTTTATGAATGACACCTTCTACATTCTTCCAAACCATTATTACCTAATTCCTGGGTCACCAAATTATGTAGTATTACTATAATGTAAAATTGTTTAATTGATATTGAGACCATTAAAAATAATTTAATTTTAAAACTACCCAAAATTTTATATCATTTCTATCAAAATCAAGGGAAGATGGAATCCATTTGACTGAATAAAGAATATATAATCCATTTGATAGTAAAACATACCCCCTTCCATCATAAGCAAAAAAATACATAAAACTTTTATCACTATTAATTATATACTACTTCCATCATAAAATATAAGATTTTTTTGACAAAAACACAAGAGTATAGTTTTTGTATTGAATTTGTTCATGATGTACATTTTTTTTCCAAAATTACATCTCAGTTACTAAGAAGGAAGAATGATGTTCTTTTATTTTTCTTCATTTAATTAGGCGTATTTTTGTGAAAATTTAATTAATGTACTTTGAACTTTAAAAAATGTCCTGTGAAATGAGACGACAAAACTTTGGAAGTATTATATATTGGGACGGAGGTAGTATGAAAGCTAGTTCGAGCTATTTCATGTTAGTATTTTTAATATACTTGATATAAACAATTGAGAAAGTTGGTCAAACTGGAGAAGCATCTCATCAAGTTGGATGTTGATGGAGATAACTGCAAACATTTAGACGTTCAATAAGTAAGATAACAAAGATTGAGAGATTTTTAGGTGGAAAGAAGGCATACCTTTGTTACAAGTGAAAAAACATATAAGTAAAGTTCAATGGAGATCCACTGAAGAGTGATGAAGAACCAAGTTACAAACATCATCATTCAACATCAAATGATCAAATATAAGTCGCTCAAGCTTAATGAACCCTTGAGACATTATATATCTAAGGGGATCCAAGATTGGGGAGAGATTGAACTTTTGGTGATTCCAAACTCCAGAACAAATACCTTACATTCAATTCAAAACATTAATGTTGATAGTTTAGTGAACTTTTTCTATTAATTTTTGTTTATAATGGAGTTGATGATCGAACTCAGAACCTCTAATATACTACACAAATTCTTCACCACTAAAAAAATTTAATGACTTAACTTTTCTATTAAATATTGACGAGAACACTAACAAATTTCACTTCTGTTTCACATAAAATTTTAAAAATTCATTGCATTTAACCAATTTTTTTAATCATCGCATTGTTTTTTATTTTTTCGCTTATAATGACCACAGAAACTAATATAATAGAAGTTTATCCATATTACTACAAGCTTACTCCACCATGAATTTAAATTGTTTGATCTAAAAATTAAATGAATTGCGTCACAACATACTACTATGAATTTAGATCGTCGAATCTAAAATTAATAGTGGAGAGTATTATTTTTTTTTATTGAAATATAGTGGAGAGTATTATACACTGATTTTATGAAAATATAATATATATCGACTAATTTAATATTTTTTTTTACACAACCGACTAATTTAATATGAATAGCTAAGATTTCATACTACAATCTCATACTACGTGTAATTATGGGATTGTGGCATTTTGTTGCGGCTGCAAATTATGATTCATAGATTATTGTTATAGGGATACATGACCAAATATACTCTCTTGGTCTCACACACACAAAATGTTAATTTTTAATTTTATTCTTTTAATTACTTCATAAATAATTAAAAAATAGTTTTATATTTTAATTTTATGTTACTGTGTTTAAAATTGAAGTTTATCGTATCATCCATAACTTCACTTACCGGTTCTTTCAATTTATTCATGTTGATACCTTTGTTGTGCACGAGGAAAATCTTTTCCCTATTTAACCAAATTACCAATACAGTACAATATAAGTTTATTCAAATTACTACAAGCTTACTCCGACATAAATTTAAATTGTTTGATCTAAAATTAAATGAAATGTGTTACAGCATATCACTATGAACTTAGATTATTCATATATGGTTACATGACCAAATATACTCTCTTGGTCACACACATAAAATGTTAATTTTTAATTTTATTCTTTTAATTACTTCATAAATAATCAAAAGAATTAGTTTTATATTTAAATTTTATTTATGTGACTGTGTTTAAAATTGAAGTTTATCATATCATTGTCTTGCTCATCGTGATCCATAACTTCACATAACGGTTCTTTCAATTTATTCAGGTCAATACCTTTGTGCACGAGGAAAACCTCTTCCCTAAATTGTTCCATACAGTTTCTGTCAACTCAACTTTATCTTAACAAGAGATGTGACCCTGCTCTATTATTGAAACGTTCGTTGTTGAAACTTGAAACATTAAGCTTAAAGTACTAATTTTTCTTTTAGAAATATTAGGCATATATTTAAGTTAGATTAGAACAAAATTTAGTTGTTAGTTGAATAATAATACTACTAAATACCTAAACTAAAGATCTATATATTTTGGGCCCTCCTACATGGAAACTTCATACATATCTATAACCAGCTGTCCACCAACTAATGTTCCCATCAATAAACTAACTTAACTAATTTCAAAATCTGTTAACAGTTGTTCTATCACTGTTTTCAATTTTCATATTCAAATCCAAATGTGAATGAAATTTTACCATTGCTTAAGCAAAAACAATGAAAATATATAAATTATAACAAGATTTGAGATTTTTATGATTTTTTTATTCTAAACTTTTTTTTTTTCAATGTTTTTTTCAACTAAACTAAACCTGGAGTTCAGGTCTACAGAAAATAACATCTATTCCCCCTTTCGTTCCCTCCACTTCTTGGAAATGAATTTCATTCACTAATCCCAACAACTCTCTCTAACAACTCCTCTCTTTGTACATTAATCAAAATTATTACTCCTAATTAAAATGTAAAAACGGGATTAAAACGAAAAGGGTTCATTTTTTCCCCAATTGGCCATCATAATCATAATCATCATCATCATTTCATTCTCTGATAATATTTACGAATCGATCCTGCTAATTCCAATTCGCTTCACAGAAGCATTCCTATAACCATCATCAGCAATACACATCCCATTCTGTTGCTCCAATCCCGCCATATAATTCCTCACCTCCGTCCTTATCATTTCCTGCATCACAGTCAACAACTCCGCACTAAAATTGAACGGCACCGCGGATCCTCTCGCAGTAGCAGCCGCTGCCGGATCGTTAAATTGCTGCATCATTGGAACCGCCATCGGAACAGAAACTGGAACAGCTGCTGTCATTATCGGAATCAAAGGAATAGCACTTGGAGGTGGTGGAGGAGGCGGTGGAGCAGAGTTCTTCACAGACGGCTCAGTCACACGGTTTGAATCTTCCGACGAAGAATCAACTCCGGGAAGTGAGAGTGATAATGAAGTTGGTGGATCATTTGATTTTGGAGATTTTGATGATTTGGAAGACGACGTCGTTTCTACCGGAGGTAGAACCGTAACAGTCCTCGTCGGCACCGGACGGTAAACATGAGAGGTGTTCACGATAGGGTTTACGATAGGTACGCTGGACTCGCTCACATCGGATCCAGAAGGAGAACTAGGCGGTGAAGGAGGGTTAATATAAAGACCAGTAGAAACAGGAATAGCAGCACCAGCACTAACAGATCTTTTCAACGGTGGAGATTCATCAACCATACTAGAACAACACTTACGTTTCAAAGTAGAGTTCCAATGATTTTTAATAGCGTTATCAGTTCGGCCCGATAAAAGCCTAGCAATCGTAGCCCATTTATTTCCAAATCGAGCATGGGCTCTGATAATAGTATCATCTTCTTCGGGTGTAAAAGCCCGATGTTCAACTTGTGGTGAAAGCTGATTACACCAACGAAGCCTACACGATTTCCCAGACCTACCTGGTATCGATTTACTTATAATCGACCAGTTTCTCGGACCGTGTTTTTCAACAAGCTTTTGTAGTGCTTCATCTTCTTCAGGACTCCATGGACCTTTAATCCGATCCATTTCTTTTCTTGTTATTGCTGTGTTCATAATAATAATTTTTGTTTAGGTTATTGGTGGTTGAGAATGAGAATAGAGAAGAATTGCATTGGTTTGGTTTAAGGAGGGGGTTGAAGCGGTTTATATGTGAGAAGTTAAAAGGAAACCGGTTGGGTAGGTTAGGTTTTGGAGTTGTGATGGAGCGTTATGGGCAATCGGTACCGCTTATAGAAGGGAAGCGGTTAGCTTGGGATTTGGGATACAGCTGTAATTAGACACGCGTCACTTCTCAGCTGCTCCCAATTACACAAGTCATCTTTCTCTTATTTTCCTCTTTTATCCTTTCAAATTGACAATAAAATAAGCGCGTTTGTTACACGCACCACGCTCTCTACAATAGTCATGTTTAAAGTGCGTTTCACGTGATGGAGAAGAAAGTGGGGGAGTTATGAAATAAATGAAACAGTTCTGGAAGTTAATGTAGAACCAGAATATTTTTGAAGTTAAAAATAGGAAATTAAATTGAATTAATAAAGAGAGAGAGTATAAAAAACGGAAAGGAAGAAAATTAGATAACGATGATAACGGTTGGGTGAGGTTGGTTCCTTTGCTTTTCATTTTATTGCTTTGTGTTTTGGTTTTGATTTGAGTTTGACTGAGGACTCTCATACAGGCTGTAGAGCATAAGGATTTCGTGTGGGATTTTGAAGTTTCGTCTTTTTGTTGAGAAATGGGACCCATAGTTAGGATGATGTGGAAGAAAACGACAAGATCGGTCGCCGAATCGGAGGGCGAATCATTACTGCTTTTCTGTCAGTCCAGCCTGTATTCTATACCTGCCACCCCCACCACCATATCATCTTATAACGGCCTATTCTATCGTAACCTACACGTGCCGGTTACTTCCATTCTTTCATTCAAATACATCTTGTACGGATCCGGTTACTTTATAAAATCACCGTTTTTTTAGTTTATACTCCAATTTTTATCATAAGAAAAAACGCTCATGCAATATTTTATGTAATTTAGAAAGAGTAAACTCACTCTTAAATAGATCTTTGACTCTGTCGATCTATCAAATTAGTCTTTGTCAAACGTTTCTCAAATTGGTCTCTCCGTTAACTAAAAAATGCTATAAGTTACAAAACAAAAAATATAACCAACAAACGTAAGTTAACGGAGGGACCAATTTGACGGTCCACGTCAGCAGAGTTAACGGAGTCAGCAAACAGAAGTTAACGGAGGGACCAATTTGAGAAACGTTTGACAAAGACAGACACTAATTTGAGATATTGACAGAGTCAGAAACCTAATTGAGAGTCAGTTACAGAGTCAGTGACCTAATTGAGAGTGAGTTACAAAATCAGAGAACAATTTGGCGGTTTACTCAATTTAGAAATATAAAAAGTAATGTTTTATAAATAAGGACTAGAATGTTGAGGGAGTATTATCTCAAAATCAGGGTGACTATTGTGATTTTACCAAAATTATACATTATAGCTTATGTAAAATTTCGATAAATTATTTTGATTCTAATATGCTCACCATTATACAAAATATTTATTTAGACCAACTCGGTGAAAATTTAAATTTTGAAGTGAAACTTTTCTCAACAAATATAGGGGTTCAAAATTTTCTCGTGTCATGTAAAATTCTAGCTACTAATGGGTCTCTGCTTATGTTATATGGAATGAATGATTAACTGTCGGCCTTTATATTAAACACCTGTTAAAATAGAATGGCATATTAATTAGTGTCTTTAGAACACTGACTAAAAGTTGTAAGTATGTGGTTATGTTTCGATTTCTGACTTATGCTATTGAAAAAGTTCAATTGAAAAGAGATAACCCACCTTATATATTTTGCAGGTTATCTGGCGGAGATTAGTCATCGCTAACAGTGGTGAAAATTTCATATCAATATAATCATAAAATAATAAAACAATAAATGTTCTATATTTGAAGAACATAAATTACACAAATTAATTTATTGTCACTTTTTATTACTATATTAGCTCATTAACCAGCATCAAGATACATTGTCAAAAAAAAAAAAAAAAAAACTGTATCATGACACTAGTTAATCCTATGTCTGTCTCTACCTATAAAACTCTTTTAAAATCTTTTTTCTCGTTTTTTATAAAAATTATTTCAAATTTTTAAGACATTAATTTTTAATTTTTTTACCGAACACACTATTGAATCTTTTTTTAACAATTTTTAATAAATACTCTAAAAATAAATTAACTCTTTCTCTTTTTATTGGGACAGAGCCACACAAGTAGTAGTATTTTTAAAAAATTTAAAATAAAACTTAAAATCACAACTTCCAATGCTACGGCACTTTCCTCTCTACTTCCCTTTCTGCTGTTCAGTATTCATATTGTTTATTTTATTGTTATAAAAGGATAAAACTCCTTAATCTTTGCGTTTTTGAATTAATTTTATTATGAAGCCCACGTATTTGTCAGTAAGAAAATGTTTTAAAAATGATTAATTAATGAATATCTGAAAATGGAGGTGGATTAAAAAAAGGTATAGGAAAAGGACGAGAGAAGAAAATGTTGGGGGGAGGGTGAGTTGGTTTATTCAATTGGGAAAGCAAAGATATGATCATAATTGAGAGATCAAACAGATCCGTATCCATTTATGTTTCTGTTACTCGTACGATGTACTACTAGTACGTATATTATCTACGAGCGTGGACCTCTTCTTTTCCTTCCTGCTATTTTTGGATTTTGGATTTGAAAACAAATTACTAACCACCATTCTAGAACAAAGATTACCTATGGTTAATTAATTCAGTAATAGACCATATAGGGATGGTAAAAAAATAAAATAAGGGTTGTTTGATAAACAATTTATTCGTAATTTATTTATATTATTAAGTTATTTTTATAGTGCGTCAAAATAAAAGTTATTTTTATAGTAAAAGATAAAATAAAACAAAAATTTATGAATTTAATTTATATGCATTGTCGGTGTAAAATTATTTTACACATGTGTCCAATAGTATATCGATACATCATGTATGGTCATTAAGAATACATGATGTGTCACATTCATTAAATGATGTGGTAACACATCATTGGATGTATGTGCAAAAAAACCTTTACACCGACGGTGCACAACAATTAAACTCTCAAAATTTATACATACAATGAATTGTCCGTATAAGTTATTTTCTTTTTGGTATTTAACCTTCTATATTCTAAGAAAATGGAATCTGTAATTTGGAGTCTTGCTAGATAAATAAAATTTAAGTAATAATTATTTCTGCTATGTGTCAAATTTGAATTCTCTCAAACGATTCGTCTTAGAGAGATCTCATTAGTCACTTGAGTTAAAAGTTTTAATAAGTTATATTGAAGAACTTTTAAACATAAGTTCAAAATATATATTAAAATTGTCATTAATATTTTTTAGGGTCATGCTAAACAATGTCCCCGAAGCACTTGTTAAGCATACTATATAAGGAAATAAAAAATAAAATTTATGTTGAAAAAGTAACTTTTTATAATTTCGAGGTGTTGACTACACAATTTTCGATATGAAATTTCCTTATTAATAAGTTTAACAAGTGTTCCGGAGACACTGTTTAGTATTTTCATTGTTTTTAAAAGTTCTCTAAAATATTCTCACAAAATTTATGTCAGTGGGTGAATTCAAATAAGGCAATTCATAGACAAATAAACTAATTTTTTTTATAAAAGGCAAACAAGGAGTTTGGATCATCTCCATTTTTTATTCTTTTTCATTTTTTCCATTACCAAAATTTTTATATGTTTTGGGATGCATAAAAGACATTAACCTTACTTAACGTCACACTTTTATATATTTATTAATATTTTTAAAACTATATAATAATAGAAGAAATAAAAATAATAGAAAATAGAGAGCATCCTAACTCGAAAAGAATATATAGATAATGTGTTGAAGGGGATTAAAAGAAGGTTTCGGAAGTGGATCTTGAAGAGAAAGGAAGAGTCTCCAAGCTTATTTTTATTTTATAAGGAATGGCTAATAGATCCCGTAAATTATTATATGCCCTATATGAATGGCTTCCTAGGTCTTTGTATTTTGGTTAGGGGTATTTTTTTTAGTTTGAATACTACTTGTCCAATATTTTTAGGGTTAAATATGTTTTTGGTTCCTATAATTTTTTAGAATTTCATTTTTAGTTTCTGAAGATTTTTTTCACACCTTTTTGTCCCTGAAATTTTATCAGTCAGTGTTTTTAGTCCCTACTTTTAATCAAACTCTTGTATACTTTCGCATTTTTGAATGATTTTTTGTATTCATGTTTATAATATTATAAGAACATCTCCGATAAAAATTTAAATTTGTTTAACATATGATGAATTATTTATGAATTTTTATGTGTAAAAAACTAAAAAATTTATATTTAATTCATCTCTCTTGTTAAAAAAATTTAAAATTTTGTAAAAGAGATTCATATAATATACTAAACATGACCGTGGAAAAAAGTTTAAAATTTCGAATAACATGCACGAATTTAATGAAAAGTAAGGACTAAAAATATTGACTGATAAAATTTCAGGGACTAAAAAGTGTGAAAAAAAAATCTTTAAGGACTAAAAACGAAATTTTAAAAAACTATAAGGACCAAAAACATATTTAACCCATATTTTTATCGTAAAAAAATAATAAAAATATATATATCAATTCATATACACCCTGTATTTCATTTAACTTAAAGCATAAAAAAAATTGTTCCAAATTAAACATCAAATATATATGACTACTTATATTAGAGAAGATCAAATCAAATACCACTTTTTTTTTTTGAATAAATATATTATTGATATTTAATTAAAAAAATTGACGTGATGAATTAGAGAGATTGAATATTTTTCAAATACTAATATTAATTTTTTCTTTTATAAAATTGGTGAGCTAAAGTTAGATAGTTTTGATACGATCAAGGATCAAATTGTATCATATGCAAAATGACAAAAAAATAAAATTAACATATAAATATAAAATGACACAAAAATATTTTTTAATTATTTAATTTATTTAATCAAACAGCTTAACAAAAAATTGTTGTAGGCAACAACATAAAAAAGTGTTATAAATTCGTGAGAAAAAATTATTACCAAAACGATCTATATTAATCATATATAAATTGTACCCATCCACTGTAATCTTGAAAATTGATCCTGCCTAATTGTTTTCATTGGCTAGTAGAGTGTCTCTTTATATAATCACCATTCTATATTTTAGGTTTTAAGTTGGTCTCTTATCTTTTAAAAGTTTTAAGTTGGTCCCTTATCTTTTTTTAAGGTTTCAATTTGGTCTCTTCCGTCAATTTTTTTACTCTTACAGTTAAATTCGGACACGTGTCATATGTCCAAGTGTGCCACGTGTCCAAATTAGTCTGCCACGTGTCCAAATTTAACGGAAATAGTTAAAAAATTGACTGAAGATACCAATTTAAAACCTAAAATAAAGATAAGAGACCAACTTAAAACATTTAAAAGATAAGGGACCAACTTGAAACTTAAAATAAAGATAAGGGACCAAAAATGTAATTAAGTCTAAAAATATTGTTACTGCTCTAAACGTGCAGAACAGATAGTTTCTTTGGTAGATATGAGAATGTACTTCATGTATGCAAGAGAAAGATACTTGTAAAATGTTAGCGCTCCAACGCTTAAGTTAATATGGATAGAATGTGTGCATATACATAATTACCTGTATAACCGTTTTGTGGGTCATCCATGTGAGTGAGATGAGTCACAAATATCTTGTGATGAGGTTATTTATTAATTTTTAATGATGTATTGTAAAGTTATATTGGACCTGCTGCATATGAGTAAATTTTAGTTGTACTTTATTATTTGATGTTGAACTTATGAACTTAATTTTATATATGGTTGTATTTTATATTTGATGGTGAATTTCACCTATGAATTGTATTTTGTATTTAAAAACCTATGAATATTTTATTTTGTCAGCTTTATTTGAATTGAAACATGTGTATGAAAACCATTGAATTTTATTTTATGTATGGTGTATGATGATAATTGATTACATCAAGTGTTATGTGTGATTGAAAATATTATAGCAGAAAAATATATCGGATAAAAAATAAGCATGAAATACATCGAAAAAGCGCCACAAACCAATTAAAGTATCCAACCAAACCAATTAGTTTGGTTCGGTTTCATTTTTGAAAAACACAAATTATCGAATCAAACCAAATCAATCGAGAGTTAATTGGTTCAGACGTTGAATTAACAAAACACCGATAAAACTACACCATGAGTACTTACTACTATTAAGTATTAAGTAAGTACTAATATGTGTATCCGTGTGATGCATAAGATACATGGTTTAGAAGATTTTTTCAACATTTTTACTTTTATTTATTTTCATAAAATTTAATATAAATTGTATTTAATTTATTCTCTTTCTTCTTATTTCCATAAAATTATTGTCAAAGAAAATACAAAAATCATACTTTAAATTTTTATATTTTATATTTATTTTTTTGTCATATAGTTTAGTGACTAGAAATTTCATCCTTAATTATAAAAAAAAAATCATCCTTAAAGTGAATAAGTGAGATGATCGAATTCGAACCCCCAACATCCTGTATATATAATGCAACGTCTTTGCTAACTGAGATAAATTCATGAAACTATTTTACATTTCTTAATAGGCTTAATTACACTTTTGGTCCTTTATCTTTATTTTAGGTTTCAAGTTGGTCCCTTATCTTTTAAAAGTTTCAAGTTTGTCCCTTATCTTTTTTTAGGTTTCAAGTTGGTCCATTTCGTCAATTTTTTTACTGTTACCGTTAAATTTGGACACGTGTCATCTGTCCAAGTGTGCCACGTGTCCAAATTTAACGGAAATAGTTAAAAAATTGACGGAATGGATCAAATTGAAACCTAAAATAAAGATAAGAGACCAACTTAAAACATTTAAAAGATAAGGGATCGACTTTAAATTTAAAATAAAGATAAGGGACCAAAACTGTAATTAAACCTTCTTAATAATAATAATAAGTAAGTATAATTTTTTTATTATTTATAATACGAGACTGATAGAGTACTACTAGTATATATTTAAGGCATGTGAAAAACATGATCTATTGGTACGCCAGTTGTTACGATAGCTCCATTGTTGAATCTTGAATACTTTGTTCCAGTCAAATTCAATTCAAATAAAAACCGCAAACCGATCTAAAAAAATCGAATATTTTTTTATGTGTTTGGATGTTCTTTTTAAGAAAACCGCTGGATCGAATCGGATTTTGGATTGATTTCTCAAAACCGATCTAAAACCGAACCAACCGCATACATATATTTTAATACTTATTTATATTTTTATTAGTATGAATATATCTTGAATTAAACTATTATTTTGTTCATTTTAACTTTTGATAATACTATTTGTTAGTTTAATTTAATTTATTTCTTACTTTTTGATATGTTTTAAATATAATTTATAATTGTCAATCCAAAATATTAATTTTTAATGTATTATATGTTATATTTTACATCAAACTTAATATTTATTTCGACAAAAAATTCAAACTATTGTTTTATGGTGTTTTTTATAATATTAATATTTAATAAAAAAATTACAATTTATAATTTGAATACCCAAAAACCGATCCAAACTAAACCGCATAAAATTGGATCGAATCGGATCGGATTTTTTTTACTTGTCATCCAAAGTTGAACCAAACCGCAAATAAAATTAATTTTGGATCGGATGAGTTTTTGCCTCAAAACCGTTACAAACCAAAACCGCAAGCACCCCTACTTCGTTCCATATTCCATACTCACCCACGTATAAATTAGGCTTTGATTGATAGTTTTATTTTTGTTTTGACAAGGACTTTTTTTTTGTCAAGAAAATTTAGGGTGACGGGAGAGCTTAAAAAACAATTACAAAAGTGATTACATTTACTTCTCTCCAAAGATACTAGTGTGAGTTTTGACAAGGACTTTGATCGCTAGTTAAAAAACCTTTCGTTAAAAAATAAAATAAAGATTCAAACCATTAATTAAGAAAAGACTTTTTTTTTGTTTACAATGTTGTCAATGAGGATCAAACTTATGACCTCATGCATACTACCCAAATATCTCACCACTAGACCAAACCTAGTGCTTAATTAAGAAAAGACTTTAATATTATGCCAAATGTATTCAGAAGATTTCGTAAGTTTCGCGTTTTTAACAGTTATGTCCAAGTTTTTTTGAGGTAATAAATAAGTTCTTTAAATTGCTAATTCGTTGCAGCGTTACTCTTTCAATTATCTTATGTTTACAAAAACGTTTTCGTGATTGTTAATTTTAATGTTATCTATGATAAATTTGAGGTTCAATATGATGTGAACCATGAGGCCTATAGACAATTGAGGCTCAACTGAAAGGATGAATAATTGGAAGAAGGGTAGCGGTGCAACAAATTAGAGAATCTTAAAAGATCAATTTGTTAGTTAAAAAACTTATTTGTTACATAAAAACCTTGAAAGATTAATTGTTAGAATGTAGAACTTAAAATACATTTGTTCTAAACATTAATATTATTAAGATCAACCATTCTTTCAGGTGTCAGTGTAAAATAGAACTTTTATCGAATCCAAAACCTCTAGCATACTACTCAAACTCCTCACTACTAGACTAAATGTAGTGACTTAACTATAATTGAAGTTGACTCAACGTATTTTGAAATTTAATATGAATTAAAAAATTGAGGTTATTTGAAGGTAAAAAAAATAAATTAGTAAAACTAATATGATTTATATTTAAATATTATTTTTTATTCTTTAAAAGACAAAATTATTTATTAAAATTTAGCTACTTGTAAATAAATTTAACCGAAAACAATAGGAGTTTCTATAATCATGAATCATTTAAAGTCTTGTGTAGCAAAACAAAGGCATAAAAATATGAAATTATTGTTTTATAATAATAAAAACATTTATTAACAAATTCAACTAAACCCGATCCAAGGGACAGACAATCTAGGTAGTTGCTTGATAAGTTTTTAGCAATACTTTGTCTTGCACTAACTTTGGAGTATCGTCTGGATCCATGCCATATCTCAATTTTTTTCTCCCTAAAGTGCTCTCTTGTCCCCACTAATGCCTAGTTTTGGATTTCATAAGCTTCTTTTTCTTCTTAAAATACGAAACAAAAATATTACTACAAAGTTAGTTATGTTGAAAAAGTTCAAATAAACTGGTTATCAGGAGTTTCCTAAAATTATGAGAAAGACCACCAAGAGGATTTTAACAAAACCTATAATAAGAGAAGACCACCAAGATAAAGAAGACAAAGGAGGGATAAGCCAAAATTAGTCATAATGTCAATAATTTCTCTCTCAAAAGAGTGAGACACAAAAAACTATATAGAGGAAGTAAGAACCAAGACATTTAGACACAGTTTTAGGAGATTTGAAGGCCATTAGGACCAACGTTGAATCATTTTCGAGCCATATATAATTGCTTTCAATCCTTTTGTTGTCTCAATTGAACAACTTTCATTGTCTTTTATTTACTACTATTATTATTATTATTATTATTATGTTTTTTCATACAGTAATCTCTAAATTATATTTTTTTTTATATAGTATAAGCTTTGTTTTTTTTTTTTGTCTAAAAATAGCTAAATTTTAAAATATATAATGTTATGTATCAAATTTTATAGATTTTGATTATATAAAAACATTTCTTTTGTTGTCTCATAAATGCATATTAGATAATATAAGATTGTAAGGATATATTTTTGTTGAGTCGTGAGGGGAAGTCTCACATTAATTAGTTGTAAAAGTTGATGTCAAGTAAGATATTGTTGGACCGTGAGAGGGGAGTCTCACTAGGTTTGATTGATATAGTGAGTTAAGAACAACATACAAGTGACTTTGACACCACATCTTCTCTTAGAACTTTAAGACATTGAGTTTATAAGTCATTTCACTTATATGTTGCCCGACCTCTACTCTTCCATCCAATGTGTGGCACTAGCTTCACACTCGATATATTTCAACATTTTTTCTGAAGTGCGAGTCTCTCTGCGTCCGCAATCCATCACAACTCACTTAATGCTCCTTCATCAAGTTGAATCGGACTCTGATACCATTATTTGACCATTGAGGAGAGCATCATTGAGTTGGATCATCACGTGGGACAAAAAACCACACATGTGACTTTTGACACTATATCTTAACTCAAAATATCAAGACATTAGATTTATGGATTATCTCACTTATACATCACTCAACTTCAACTCTTCCAATCAATATTAAATTTAACTCAAACTTAATATATCTCAACGGGTGTGAATTCCAGTTTACTATACTATACTCTTATTCCTTACACTTAGTGTGTGTATTTTATTGTTCTATAATTCTATTCTTTAAAAATGAGCCATACAATTTATCTCATTTGAGTATATTTTAAAATTTATGGACCCAATAATTCATCTTACATATTTGTATTTTAGTTTGACGAGACACCGAGGTTAACAAATTGCTAAGAGAAGAACTCGTTTGCAAACTCCAATTGTAAGGAATTAAACAAGTTGGTTTGTTTAGTTAGACTTACAAAGTTGGTTTAGTTCTAAGGATAATTGTAATTAGAAAACCTCATCCTCTCAATGTATGTTCCTCCAATAATAAGGGGCATTATCGTCAAAAAAGTGGAGCCTAGCTTGCTAGTGTTCCCCGTCTTGGGTGTAGTATGGTGCAGTGTCACCATCCTCTCAATTATGAGAGCTTAGTTGGTCATTGTTTAGTTTTATATTAAACTTTATAACAGATAGAACCAACAAACACTCACAAAAAGAAGTCATGACTCATATGAGTTTTTAAGATACTATGATTACCATGGCTTTTCTATTTTCTATTGGAAACAAAACTATATATATTCAATTCCAAATGCCCCTTTGCTTGAGGGGATAATACAAGTATATTTAATATCTTAATGATGGATTATGATAGTCTATTTTTTAAAAGTATTGGAGAATTTTTGGTTGAAATTCAAACTTAGCAAATATATGTGTTAAGCAAATATGTGGTGATCCTATGCAGCATAATTGTTCCAAAGTGGGAGTTATATCTGCATACTACACTTAGTCATAATTCAAGCCAATATTTACGTGAAGTGAAAGTCTTAGAGGGTCAACCGACTAGATATAGAGTATGACCTCCTTGAACGTTGGGTAAGAGGAGGCGACCTTGGGCCTATATCCAGTTGGGACGAGTTCCGGACATAGGAGGACTAGCTCCTCGGTTGTTGGCCATCAAGCCTAGAACAATTTTTTTTTTTACTTTCTAACATTATCATATCATCTTACATTGTCAAATAAAACATTGCTAGTAATTTAAGACCAAAAAAAAACATTGCTAGTAATTTAAAAATAAAGTTATATTTAGGTAAAAAAAAAATTGGGTCAGATGAATGTTTATATTTAGAGATGAATACAAGTATATAACATTTAATTTACAATCATTATACAACTACCAACTCAACAATTTCATGAGTTTCTTAATTGCCATTCTTTTGATTAATTGATGGCTTGTTATTCAAGCTGAGTTTGAGAGGACATGATGATTTTCCTTTTAATTCTAGTTGCAACCAAACAAGGAGATACTGCCAACACCCAAATTAAAGAAGCCGTCCCACTACTGAATATTGGTTTCAATTTTCAACGTAAGTATGCTATGAGCTACTTGGACGGTAGGTTTGGTCTTGTAGGGCATACTTTAGATTATTGTGAACCGGAAGACAAAAGTTTACTAGTTTTTTAGTCAAGGAAAAAAAAAGTTAAGTTTTTTTAAAAAAATAAATAAAAATTGTACCCAAAATAAATAAATAAAATAAAAATATCAAATGTAAACACATGCACAACATAATATATACTATGATTCATTTAAAGAGATGATATATTTTTAATATATGTTTTTCCATACACATAAATTAGAAATGGTAGAGTGGATGGTGACATACGACTCTGTTTAGTAAAAAATAGCTGATAGCTGATAAACTAGTTTATAATGAATAAATTTATAGCAAATAGCTTATAACTAACTTTTAAATTATAATGAATAAGTTAGTTGATTGAATTTGTAGTATTTAGTAATATTAATGATTGAATTTGTAGTATTTAGTAATATTAAGTTTTGGATAGCGTTCTTATTTCTTTTTAAGGAGTGTTATTTGGACAATTTTTTGGGACAACATTTTTTCACCTTCATCTTTTGTGACAAAACAATAAAGAAAGAGATGAGGAGAGAGAGAGAGTAAAGTAACAATGAAAATATGAGAGAGAATGTTGTCTCAAAAATTGTCCAAAATTAGATTTTCAAACGTAGATAGTCTAATTCAAATGCCTATTAGTTAGGCAGGCTTGTTCTTTCTTATTCCTTTGTGGTTCATCAAGGGATGGGACCCCAACTCGTATTGCCATTAATAATTTATAGAGTCCTTTTTGTATAAGTGGTTTGATTTATTATTCTTGACAATGACTATTAACCGTTAAGATGCTTCTCGTTTCTATTCATAGCCTAACCATGATCATTTTCATCCATAGTTCATTCATACCAATTTAACGACTACTCTAACAAGAATATGGTTTAAATGTCATGGGATGTTAGCTCATACGGTAGAGTTCTCGTTTTGCATGTGACTTTTTTTATTTACAATCTAACATGAAAAATAGCCAAAGATGGTTGTTAGAAACCGTGAAATCATAGGAACGAAGATCATAGATGTAAGTAAGATAGAGAGTATATGAGCATTTATGAGAAAAATACTCATAAGAATTTATATTGAATGAATATAGATTGATAAAAGAATGAGTCAAATATACAATGAAGTGACTTATTTATAAATCTATTTGGAGTAACCAACTCCTTAACTAACTTTTTAATCTCCTAACCAACTTGATAACTCATCAACTAACTCTATATTCTTAAGGAACTACATTCTTAACAATGATCTCTTACAAGTAAGAGCGAAAAAAATCACAAATAAGGTAGATTGAATATGAGATACAAGTGTCACATGAATATTTGATTTATATCAAAATTGTATGATCATAATATTTTGAGGATCAAAAGTTAAATTAAGTTATTTATAGCTATATGAGAATTAGACCCAAGAACAGGTTAGAAAATGTTGTTCACCAACTCTGAAAATCTCACTACAAACGATTCAGTAGTAATGAACGGATTATGATCCACTGGAGTTGAATTTCCTGTCGTCTCCCAAAGTCCGTGTACAAATATAAAAAGTCAGTCTTTTTAATTTATTTTAACAAAAAAATTATCTTCTCTCTCTTGCTCAAATAAAGAGTCTTTTTCTCATAGGCAAAAAAAAAAAAAGGTATTTTTCTCAACAGCACGGAAATGCACCAAATCAAACTTTAGGAAATCCATTTCCGTAATCAACAATCCATATAAATCACAAAATTGACTTCTAGTGACAAATTTTTCCTATCACTATCACTATAAGTCATATCCTAACTTCTATTTTTAAAAAGATCCAGTAGTTATGTATTTATTTTATTTTTTTAATGTTTTTTAAACAAATTAACTTATAGAGACAAACAAAACCCGTCATTAAAAATTCATATATTTACGGATGATTCCAAAAACCAAATATTTTGGTTTATTTTAAGAGAATAAGAATGTGAACTTACAATGTAAAATAATTTTATAATGTCAACTAAGACTGTGTAATGGATGTGTTGAAAAACATTTTCAACTATTGAATGTGTACGATGGGGGTGATGAATATGTTGTTGAAAAACATGTGGATAAATTAGGCTTCGTTGAAACCACAAGTGGGCGGGGGAGGGAGTGGGTCCCTTTACTACATTTGTCAACATCTTATTGGTTGCTGTGATTTTTAGATTTTTATCTCATCTAATTATTTGGGGTTAATTATTTCATAGTAAATTTATTTTTATTTTTTAATCTTTTCACCAAAATTCATCATTTTTTTGTCTATAAATAAAGTCTTGGTTTATTTTTTGGACATCGAAAAAAAACGATTTTTCCCTCTAAACATCTTTTTAGTGAAATGGATCCCAACAGTAACTCTTTTAACACCCAGAATTCTACTAATTACCCTTTCAACTACCCAAATCAAAACAATTATAGATTTCAAAATGAATCTTCCAACCAACAAGGTCCCCAAAATATACTAAATTATGGATTTCCTCTAAATTTCATCATGTTGTCATCTAATCCAAATTATCGTCCATATTATGGATCAATGATGCCTTATTCATCTTAAGCCCCCCCCCCCCCCCCCCCCCCCCCCCCCATTATTTTTCTACTCCACTGGGAAATGAAAATGTTCCGAATGTTGGACTTGATGAATTTCCTGAATTTTCAACACAAATGTTCTTGGGGGGGGGGGGGGGGGGAGGGGGGGGGTGTGTGGAATGTTTTTAATAATTAATGGTATTTTGGGGGTTGGATTTTACTTGAGTAAAATTCTTTTCCCCTGGACTCTTTTTTCCTCCCAAAAATTCAATTTTGTCCTTGAAAAAAATACCAGAATGCGATTTTCCGAAGTTTTTCTAGTTTAAATTGCGGAGAAATTTAGAAAACGTGTTCCGAAGTTTTTTTTTCAAGGGTGAAAAACGAAACCAAGGGGGAAAAAAGAATCATGGGGGGAAGAGAAATTTTCTTTAATTGATTTACATTAAAGCCCAAACTACATTTTCAACAAAAGAAGCCCACTCATATCTTAAGTCCATGACAAGAGTAAAGCCCAAAAATAGTCCAAACCATTTCTCTTCCCCTAACGTTACAACGTTTCATCACACCACGTTTCCTTCCACTAATCGTTAACGAAATGAATTTTAAAATTGAAATCGAAAATTGAAACACTCCCGCTCCATCCTCTATAAATATTCAAACTCTTTTCTAATCTCTCAGAGAGCCGTTAGAGAAAAAACAATACGAAAACTCAGAACGAAAGAAAACAAACAAACCGAAGCAGAGAAAATGGCGACGAATATCGGAATCATGGACGCTGCTTACTTCGTCGGTAGATCTGAAATTCTTTCTTGGATCAATTCAACTCTTCAACTCAATCTCTCCAAAGTCGAAGAGGTTTCAATTTTCTCCGATCTGATTCTGTTTTAGGTTTTTGCTTTACTGTTAGTTTTCCGATATGATTTTTGAATTGTTCGGTTTTTGTTAGGCTTGTACTGGTGCGGTTCATTGTCAGCTTCTTGATGCCGCTCATCCTGGAATTGTTCCGATGCATAAGGTGAATTTTGATGCTAAGAATGAGTATGAAATGATTCAGAATTATAAGGTGCTTCAAGATGTTTTCAACAAACTCAAAATCACTAAGGTAAACACTATCGCTTTTTCTCGATTTGAAATTACGATCTGATACTGATATTGATTTTCGTTCATTTCTTTAAGATCTTGTAATCTTTGATTCGTGATTTTTATTTTTGATTTTTTGTTTTTCTCAGCATATTGAGGTTAGCAAGCTTGTGAAAGGAAGACCGCTGGATAATCTGGAGTTCATGCAATGGATGAAGCGATACTGCGATTCCGTCAATTCTGGACAGCACACGTAATTTAATCGTTACTCTAAATTTTCTGTGCATGTGTTTATTGTCATAGTTGAATGTTTCTGATACTGATCTTGATTGCTTGGAATTGTTATATTCTGTTCTAAATTGATGATTAGGTTTTACTGCTTATTATTTTCTTATTGATTATTATTTAGGTTTTACGATTTTGAATTCTGTAATTCAATTGATGATATATCATTAGAATTCAAATGTCTTAATGAAAACCTTCGGAATTGAAATCTTGATAATGGTTGGAATTCTGGATGATATATGAATACGATTAGAATTCAATTTCAAATTGAAATTGAGGATTTAAGCTGACAATATGCGTCTTTCAATTTTCAATTCAAATGTTTTGAAGTCTTGCTTTGGGTATGGTAATTAGATTGGATTTGAGGATTTAATTTAAGCTTGATTAGTTCAAAATTGAGTTTGATTATCATATTTCAAAATTGAGTTTGATGTATGTTTCATGTTTCTTAGTTCAAAACTGATTTGTTCAAAATTGAGTTTGATGATCATAGTTCAAAATTGAGTTTGATGAATGTTTTTGTGAATGGCTTGGCTTATATGTGTTTATTGTTTCAGTTATAATCCTTTGGAGAGGAGAGAGGCTTGCAAGGGGGGAGGAAGAGAAGTGAGTAAAAAATCTGCACACTCTCAACCCTCACACAAGGGTGGTTCTACTTCACACAGGGCTCCGCCTTCCCATGCTGCTCGTAGAAATGATGTGTCTACTGCAAACCCTGCAAATCAGGTGGCTGCAAAAGCCACAAGGCCTCCTCCTGCTGCTGCTGTATCCCCTGCTTATGATCAACAGGTAATTTTATCGTCTAAAAAATGTTGTCAATTGAATTAGTTTATGCGTTATTGTTATAGGTGCATAGATATAATCTAACATTGTGAAGTCTTGGTGTAGATAACGGAATTGAAGCTATCCATTGATAGTCTTGAGAAGGAAAGAGATTTCTACTTTGCAAAACTGAGGGATATTGAGATACTTTGTCAGACTCCTGAAGTTGAACATTCACCGGTATTTTGCTTTTTAAACTCTCCACTTTTGAGTAATGAAATTGTCAATTGTTGATAGGTAATTGATGAGATGTGAATTTGTTTATGATTCAGGTTTTTGCAGCAATACAGAAGATATTGTATGCTACTGATGACAATGGATCTGAGTTAGCAGAAGCTCAAGCTATGCTTACTGCTGGTCTACAGGAATCAGAGCCGTTGAGCCCCATCGCTGAGGTTTCTGAGGAAAAGAGTTCTGAAACTCACAAGAGAAAGAATTTTGCCAATCCTGAGGTTGATGCTACTGGCGTCTCTAATTTGTCTCCTAGACGAAGGCTTTCTGATGTTTCGAATGTTCACCATAGCGGGTCACCTCTTATGACCTGAAGGAAAATTAAAGGAGGAAGAAAACTGTTTTGTTTACCATAATTTCTTAGTCATGTGTTGACAATGGTTCTTATATTGATTAGCGGTTTCTAAAGAAACTATTTTGTCATGAATGTGATATATGGTTAGGTTCTGTTGATCCAGAAATATAGCTATGATTATGATCATAGCCTTCAGAAATATAACTATAAAATTTTAAAATTCAGTGTGATTTCTGGCTTATGCTTCGATTTTGGCACAATTTTATTTTAATTTTATTAACCATTCGGATTTTTTTTAAGTAGTTGGTTCCGGAATTATAATCATATGACTTGTTTGATCAAGACTAAAATGTGTGATGATTGGCTTTTGGGATATCAATGGCCATAATCCATAATGCCACCAATTTTAGCCTTAAACCTCACCAAAAAATGAATGTATCTCAATTACCATTCAAAAATGTTTTTGGACCATTGGTTGACCCCCATAATAGGATGGTATGACATATGATAAGGTGACATGTGGAATGTGTTCCTATGAATTACCCTCTTCCTCCTTCATAATCGTAATTTCTATGATTTTTGGTAATAATAGCTTAGTATCCATAAACACATTCAATTTTTGGAGAGGAGAAACATTAATATACAAGTCTTAATTTGATTACAAATCATCACCAACAAGGGAAGCGTTTGTAGATCAATATTTGGGTTAATATGAATCAACAAGCAAAGGTGGTAAAAAACTCCTACCATTTGATTCTTTAATATCTTTTGTTGTTTTTTGTTTGAGTTTTCATGTTTAATTAATGATCCTGTATGAAATTTTCTGTCAGAACGAGTCTCTGAATGTACATAGTTCCATTGAAAGAAAGGTGGAAACTGTCGATCATCGATCTTCGGCAGGGCAAGGACAAGAACAGAGGAATGTGCAGGTTGTTCATCAACCCCATTCCAAAACCAGTGGTGGTGTTCTTACCGGTGCTGCTGCAGCCGTGGTTTCCACTCTAGAATCTGCCAAGGATGCAATTTCTAAAAAATAATGTAAATTAGGATTGTCAATTTGTTCTGTAAAGGACATAGGTTTGATGGTGTGTTAGTTCATTCTTGTACAACAAATAGTTGTCCTTTGACATAGACATGAACATAGTGTCAATGATGTATTTTTGTATCAATTGATTCCACAATAAATTAATAATTAAATTCAACAGCAATGGTTTGTCACCGTTGTTTTATAAAAAAATGCTTAGCTTTGACGCCCCCTATAGTGCCTTAATAGCAATTTTTTTTTTTTGGGGCCTATAGACGAAATTACAAGTTCCACTGAAACTCACACGCAACTGCTGGGTTTTAGATTCGAACCCTGGTTAAAATGTTTAACCTAATAATATCGGCATTGACATTTGATCTAGGACTTGCGTACTCGGTCAATATTTCCTTTTCAATGCTACCATGACTTCATATTTGATGCCTATAATTTCAGTTATTGGCCTCAATAGTAAGCTAAACAAAGATAATTAAGATACCACACCTTTATCAGAATCTTATTCTAGCTTTCTATATTGGAGGAGTATTGATGCCTTGTGCAATTTTCCAGTCACATCATGTTCATATAATATAGAAACAAAAGTTTTGAAGTTATATCATCCCCTTCTTTCATAAGAGATTGAACTCAGAGAAGAATTCAAGTTTTATATATTTAGGTTGCTTTTTGGGCTAAATTTTTCTTGAGCAAAAGGCAAAAATGGGATTGACAGTGTCAAGGCTAATGAGATTATTTTATGCAAAGAAAGAAATGAGGATTCTGATGGTGGGTCTTGATGCAGCTGGAAAAACAACAATACTCTACAAACTGAAGCTTGGAGAAATTGTCACTACCATACCAACCATAGGTTTCAAATAGTCATATTGGAAAATAATATGTATATTTTTTTAATTTCTATTTACTGTGAGTCTTAAGTGAAAATGATTGAAAATTGACATAATTTATTAACTATGATAATCAGGCTTCAACGTAGAGACTGTTGAGTACAAAAATGTTAGCTTCACTGTATGGGATGTTGGAGGACAAGACAAGGTAATTTTTGTGATTTTCTAGCTTAAATGGTCAATTTGCAAAATATAAAATACATGCTTATTAAATAATAATGAGGTAATTCAGTTTGCACATTGATAATACACTCTCATGTTATTTGGTGTGACATATCCAAACTTTTGCTGATGACTAATCTCCGTCGAGAAACTTGACTGACCATCTTTAGTGGGGTCTCTTCTCCCAACCCCATTTTTTTCATTCACAAGACTCGAACCAAGACCTTGTGCTTAAAGGATCTGAGTCCGGTTTCACGCAGACCAATTTTAACCAACCTTCTAAGTTCTAACATCTAACTAACTATTATATGTTTAATACACATATTACTTTGAGACTATTCTGATCATATTATATGTCAAATTCCGCGTAGATTCGACCATTGTGGAGACACTATTTTCAGAATACACAAGGCCTTATCTTTGTGGTAGATAGTAATGATAGAGAAAGGATTTTAGAAGCCAGAGATGAGCTTCATAGAATGCTAAGTGAGGTTAGTATCTTTCAAATTTTAATTGTCTAGTAATTTATCTGCAATATGCCAATATATGGTATCTCCAATTTGTATACAATTCTTTGCAGTTCAAATTTAAGTATTACAAGTTTTTCCTTTCAACATAAAAGTAAAATATTGTTGCAATCATATTAATAAACATTTACATTGTAGGATGAACTTCGTGATGCCACTTTACTTGTATTTGCCAATAAGCAAGACCTTCCAAATGCTTTGAGTGTTTCAGAAATTACTGATAAACTCGGTTTAAATTCATTTCGTCAGCGCCGTTGGTAAGTCACATATTACTTGCAACAAATCATTATTTGATAAACTTCAAGGAACAATGACAAAGGTTGAAGATAACTCTTCTTGAGAATTATTATTCAAATTTTGTATTACAAAGTAGGGAATGGCTATATATATAGCAGACCCAAAGTGCTAACAAACTGTAATAAGATAACTATAACTAAATCTTCTTACTACAGAAAAACAGAAACTTGAATTACATCATAATCCATCGCCTTAATTATATCCCTATATGTTTAGAGAATTTATAATATATGATGAAGTTATTAATAGTTTTTTATTGGTTCAGGTACATCCAGTCAACTTGCGCCACGTCCGGCCAAGGACTCTATGAAGGCCTTGATTGGTTGTCAAGTAACATATCTAACAAGATAAGATGAATCAAGATCTGAGTTACTTTGTGATCTTTATCATATGAATATTGAAACCAGGGTGCACATTCTATAATATGTATGGTATAAACTTGTGTGTTACCTTTTGTTAATTTGAACTATGAACCAACTGTGATATCAACCACTACGTACACTTTCTAAAAGTTCAGGGCATGCAAGTATTATGAATATCAATCACTATGTATGCTTTCTAAACGTTCATGGCTTGTAAGTATTACACTCATTTAAGTGTTTTGTGTATACAACCCATTGCAGCTTTAAATAATATCAGTAGCTTTTGTTATTGGCAGAAATTGGATTTCCTACTTTTGTTTTCGTGTTTATTTTCAATTGACACAATATAAAATACATCCGCATAAGTAATAAAAAAATAGAAAACCGTATATAATATACAGTGTGGTGTCCATATTTGTGTCAAATAGAGTAAGGCTTTAGGTTTACATAAATGTGGCAGTTCCATCCAAAATCACAAGGAATGTGAATTACGTACATGAGAAGTATGCTCTCTACGTTTAGGTTCTCCTAAAGTCCTCAAGGACGGAGGAACATCATATGGACCTTAAAAATATGCGAAATTTTAAATAATAAAATACAGTAAAGAAAACCATTTGACAGCAAAAAGGGGTAAATGCAATTAATTTCATAATGTGCCTGATCCTTTTACCTGTGGGTATGATCCCGGTGAAAAGGGCTATACACAAATTCCTGAATATTAACAAATTTGAACAAGAGTTTAACCTGTTTGCTCTTAATCACTCTCAAAATCTTCATCTCCAAAAGAAAAAACTGAAGCATCTGCTGCAATTGCCTTGAATTCACTTGACCCTAAAGATTCCATGTTGGTTGTGTTAGGGTCTGCATGAGTACTATGAAGTTTATCTGTAGTTGATGCTTCAGAAGCATGGTTTTCTGTACGTTCCTCATGCTGGAGTGACAACCGATCCGTTGCATGTGCCAACATCCCTACAGGCTCAGTAGTGGCCTCAGATACTTGTTGTGGTTCCATATATTTGTAATCATTTGCAGCTTCCCTCCTTTTTGTTCCCTTGGTCTCCTCCTCGTCACTATCTGAGAATACATCATCATCTCCATTTGTAACCTTACTCTCGCTTGAATTAGATGTAGGCTTTGCACCGGATAAGACATTGCTTGTGTTGCCAGATCCTTTGCTTGCAGGATTGACTTTAGTAGGCAAGGTGCCATTATAGTCTACCATCACAACTTCGACCTGAAACCCTGGAGCGGGGATCTTTCTCTGAAGAGCGCGGTTATAATGTTTAAATGATGAAGAAGTTTAGAAAATCAATTGATTGGTATGGGTTACATACTGCACACAAAATAACATTTGAAAAAAGGTAAGTACAGTTTACCTTGTCAAAATCATCAAGATCCAAGCCATCTAAAATTGTTCTGTTCTCTATCATTGTTGTATTCATCCAACTGCCAAGGAGAAACAGACGTATTTAAAACACTGTTAATATTTGTTAAACAAATTCTGTTCCATACATTGAACTGATCAGAGGAGAAAGAAATCTAGTATGTTTAGCAGAGTTGGGAATCAAAATTTTCATCATTATAAAAACATTTTGGTCCCATATCAAAATGATAAATAAGGCATGTAGGTATGCTCATCATTAAAAAAATTTCAAAGATAAATCACTATAATGTTAAGTGCAGTCATAATGATTCTGACAAATCCAAGTTCCTTTTCAGAACTAATTCGAAGAAGAAACATGTAAAGTACAAAGGAGAAAGAAGTAGTAGCTGTTATAAACAAACCAGAAGAAATCTCCCTGTCGATCATGAAAATGAATTTTGAAGTCCCCAACCAATTCTGTCAGACCAGGTTCCCCTGGTAATGCAAAGACCACAATTCCTTTCTTCGGTGCATTGATCCAGAAATCTTCAGGCTGAAAATGAGTTTAAAAATCAATTTAGTAATCACAATTCAAAACCATGCATTAGCATTGGAGCTTTGGGGAGAAAATCAAAATTCATCAAATGAAGGCATAAAAATGGCACGTGTGTACCATTAGATCCTTTGTCTTGGGATGCTTTCTCGTTGTGAAAAGAATTCCTGAGAATAAGTGAAAATATCAGCCTTCTCTGGATTAAAATGTTCGTTATAAGAACAACTTGACAAGTTGCATTTGACACAAGACAGTCCAAACTAGAATACTAACCACTATGATCAGAAATTGTAATGGATGGCCTAACCCAATAAGGGCATTTGTGCAGCCGGAATCCTCTTAGCATGCACCTGTGGAAGTCCCAAGTAAGAAGAACTTTCTTTGTGTTTGGTAGTGGTACATTGTGACAAAATTTCATCTTACCTTCGTCCAGGCTGGACTTCTCCATTGAAGTGTGTTAAAGTCCTTTCAAAGTATTTGACATATCTCTAAAAATTTACAGATATAAATTATTTTAGAAAAATATGCTTAGATTATATGATATCTCCATAATACGATAAACTAAAACAAAAACAAATGACTGACAATCTGACTAGGGAGAACTAGAGCCTTTCCATCTACACATCTTTTCTGGTTAAAGTAATCAATGGCTTCCTCAGGAGTGGTGAAGAACTGCAAAATAGTTCCCAGCGAGTATTTACTTTCAAATTTGCACAATTCATAGAGAGAGAAAAAAGTGCAAATCAACTGAGAATTTAAAGTACTCAAGTAACTGAAGTCAATTCTCAAGACTTACCTTAAGAAACAAAAGAAGACTACAAATCATCAGTCCTGTCCTTCCCAGACCAGCTTTACAATGAACAACTACCACATTTTGGATATCCTCCTTCAACCATGAATGTGCACTTTGACAAAATGATGCTATAAGTTGAATAGGAGGGCAATTATGATCACTAAATGGGAAACTTGCAACCTGAAAATAATCCCAATAAATCAATAGGGCAGACATAAATATTACAATAATTTTGTAAAAATAAAATTAGTGGTGCATTCTTCATTTCTATTTTTGAATCTACAAAATCTAGTAGACGTAAATGAATATTATTGTCTGTATTTTTATATTCAATTTTTGTCCGTTTCATACGTGTTATTTGAAACATATCTGCAGTGTTATTTGAAACATATCTGCAACTCAAAAATAAAGATTCTATACCTTCAGAAGTCTAAGTCTTGTAAGCATAATTCTTCACTATTTTTTATCAATAGTGAGTGTACACTGGATATTAATTTCATGATCAAAACCTGGAAATTTTGTGTAAAATAAATTTTTTTTGTTTGTTAACCTATTTACTTATTAATTAATTGTTACAGGCTATCAAACTTGAGAGTCTACGTAACTAGCAGAATCCGTGTAAAGTTGTTAGAGCATACACAAGACAATAATAATGTTTAAGACATCTATCATAGTATCTTAACATAATTTTTACCATATCATAGTAAATATTAAGAAATGAAACAATAACAAAATTTTGAACTAATGTGGGTTTAAAGACAAGACCAGAAAAAAAAAATCACAATTCAAAATTATGGAAAGATTCACACAACCCAGCATGCAAAAAGAGCATAACATGTTGAAAATCAATGGAAAAAATTGAAAAATCACAAGATTCAAAATTACTAGAGAGTGGAAGATGGTTAGACTAGGTTCCAATTAGAGGTAATTGATTGGTGACAATCGAGATCATTACATATCTATACTGGTATACAAATCAGGGTACCAAAGTGAAAATATAATAAAACAATACCTTCCCCTGGAAAAGTGATCCATCATACAACCTCTCTGAACAAAGATTGTATACTTTATACTTTCCCTGCACATTAAGGTTTTAAGAGAAAAATATTGTCAGATAAGTTGTCAGGTAGAGTTTAATTTCAAAATCTTAAAATACTCAAATTATCTTTTCACTCATAGCAGGATAGTTCGAGATCAACCTAAAATACCTAGATTTCTTAAACGTAGGGTATATGAAGTACGGGAAAAGGGGTCAATTACAATTAACTGTTTGGCTGCAGTATGGGCTTATAGATGAATGTTGTTCACAATTTTGTTAGCACAGGTCTAATAGCTGTATCATTTATATTTTACTAATCATTTTCTTTTTATTCGACTTTAGATAGCAAGGATGTTCCTATGGTATACTAAGGGATCTAATAGAGTTCTAGTTCACATTTTCAAATTAAAAGATTTCTTCTAAATGCCAAGGTTGTTTAACTAGAAGAAAAATACTCTTGGGTTCATTTAAGATTTATTTGACTATTCAACTGTCTCCCCATTTCTTGAGTCCTGACGAATGAGTAGATAACGGGATCCCCAATTTGAAATAGATAGACACCACATTACCTTATGATGAGTTTCAAAGAACTTGATTACTTCTTCCATGTGATTGCGATAGAACCCCTGCAGCACATTTCTTCCTTAAAACAAAATGGCCAATGACTGAATCTGGTTTGAATATGAGAGACAAGACTAACTGTCTATAAATATACCTCAATGTACCCAACAATTCCAGAGCTTAAATCACCACCAGGAAATCCCATAGATATTATATTTTCAGTTATGTATGTCATATCCAAATCAAATCCATCTTCCTGTGAAACAAAGAGTTAAAAGTGTTAAAAGTAAATAAAGAAGATGACTTAATGCTTCACAGAACTTAGAATTGTTCCATTCAGTAGCTAAGAAATCAACACCAATTTTATTGTTCAATATATGAAGTCAAAGGAATGACTATCTCTTTGATGATGCCTTTAAATGCGTTTGAAAAATAACTCTGTTTGAAGTTTTGGTACATTGTGTGAACTGTTTGATTGGTGAACAACAATATGTACTGCTAATGATGTTAAGATAAAAACCTAGCATATTTAATTTAACAAGATACATGTTGAAGAACAATTATGGGTATTGCCATTTTTAATAGAACATATAGAGCCAAGAGAATGAATGGCTTTAACTTTTCACTATTAAGTATATCACTTGCAAAATACACCTCAACCATCTGATCCTTTTATATAATTTTATTATAACATTGAAGGAACATGCCAGGAAGAAGAAGCATTACCAAACATTTTCTAAAATAAGTTTTAAATAATGCATGCTTTTCCATCATTGTATTTTAAGAAAAAAGAACTGATAAGTACTCCATGTAGAAAAATAATGAAGCAATAAGAATTGTGATTAAAAAAGTGATAAATGATACACGTGGGATATTTTACCAAACAATTTAATTTGGAATGACACAGATAGCAGATTAGGCAGTATCACTCCGGGGTTGGACCTATTCATATAAACCAACTTTATACTTAAGTTGCTGCCAACACAGATAAAGACGTGATCCTGACAGTCTGACACAATATATGGAATTTAACAAGAATCTAAATACACAGGGTCCAATGTATATTTCAACTCTTTCTAGACGCAAAAATATACATAGTAAACCAAATTGGCAGATTTGGACAATGATAGCATAAATCAATAATACAATTTAACCCATGGTAGTCAGCAACATAGAAAAATTCGAAGCAGGAGTAAAATTGCCATTGTCAACTGACCTGGTATCTGCGTTTATTTTGAGAGACAATATGCCGTGCTTTGGTCTGCATCGCCTTTACTGCACTCTTGGAAGAGTCCACCAACCCTTTGGTGAATGATTCAATTAAATTAGTTTGCTCAGCTCCTGAGTTGCCTGGAGCAGTCTCATTTGAAGGACTTCGTAGTCCAATCCCACTAGCCAGGCGAACAAATGCAGAAATACCACTGTTCCCAGTCTGTGAGTTCTGATCTGCTGCCCCGAGCCTCAGATTTCTTGCCCAGGAAGATATACCAGAAGTTGGTGACAAGGACGATGAATCTCGTGCATTGCTATTTTCAGCAGATACTTTGGTGGAGGAATGTTCAGTGTTAGAAGCTGGAGGAGTTACAGCAGATGCCGGTTCAATCAATGCTTGAGTTACAGCAAATGCAGACATACCACTGTTCTCAGTCTGTGAGTTCTGATCTGCTGCCCCAAGCCCCAGATTTCTCGCCCGTGAAGATACACCAGAAGTTGGTGACAAGGATGGTGAATCACGTGCATTTCTATTTTCAGCAGATACTTTGGTTGAGGAATGTTCAGTGTCAGAAGCTGGAGGAGTTACAGCAGATGCTGGTTCCATCAATGAATCACTCAAACGCAGTTCTGTAAAATGGAAAACCAATATAAGTCACTTATAGTTTAAGGGCCTGTTTGGATTGACTTATTTGAACTTATCTATTAGCAAAAGCACTTGTAATACTATTTGGGAGTGGTTATAAAAACAACTTATGGCATGTCCATAACTTGTTTTCAACTTATTTCCATAATTTCACCATGATAGCATATGAAAAAAGCTTATGACATATCTATAAACTGTTTTCATCTTATTTTCTTAAGCTCTCCATGATAGCTTATCAAAACAGCTTATAACATGTCCATAAGCTAATTTCATCTTATTTCCATAAGCTTTCCATGATACTACTAGCATATAAAATCAGCTTATGGATATTTCATAAGCTGTTTTCATCTTATTTCCATAAGCTCTCAATAATAGCTTATGACATGTCAATAAGCTAATTTCATCTTATTTCCATAATATTTCCATGATAGCATATGAAAACAGCTTATGGACATTCCATAAGTTGTTTTCATCTTATTCCCATAAGCTCTCTCTATAATAGCTTATGAAAACAGCTTAAAGCTTATATGAAAACAATGAGTTAATTTTATCTTTTGTTAAAAAATAACTTATAAATAAGCACATTATATGATAAACACTTGTGTTATAACTTATAAGCTTTTAATTACGTTGTTTATCTATACAACACATAAGTAACTAACAACAAAATTAACTGAAAAATAATAATAATAATTAATAACTTATATCAGAACAATCAGCACAGAACGTTAATGAAAGCTGTGATGAAATGATACCAAAAGAGAACCTAGTTTGTAATCATCTACTAGTGCAAAAGCAAATTGATTTCAGAACGGAACCATTAGCATTGAATCAAAACTGTGCAAAAACATGAGCATTGGAAATTTAAAAAGATAGATCTGAAAATGAAAGTTTCATTGATCGCAAGTTGGCAACGTTGATACAGGAAATGGAAAACGAGAGAGTGGTGGATCGCTTACCGGAGTGTAGTCGGCGACGAAGGTAAGTTGGATCTGTTTTGGAGGGAATAACGGTTTTGTGAACGGAAAAGAAAGAAAGCGTGTGTGTGTGATTTTACGAGTTTGAGAATTGAGATTCGGATCAATGTAGCTTGCTTGATTAGAGTAGAGTCACTGGCACGGCATTATTATATAGTATGGAAATTCCAAGAGTGCTTGCCATTTTAGAGAAGGGATATACATCGTGGTTACTTATTTCATAATCCATGATTTTATCAACTCAGCTAAAAATTGATATATGCAATTAGTTGAATGAGATTCATTTATCTTTTTTTGGTACAAATTATCTTTTCATATACTATTTGGATGTTAAAATATCAACAAAAATTAATCAAACAATTTGGTGTATTTGGTTTAAAATTCAGACCAAATACACTTTATTTTTATTGATCAATTTAATTAGTTTATATTTTGGAATGGAGAGAGTATTATTTGTAAACGGAATTTCGAATGAGATTAGTTAACAAATGTTTTTGAATGTTTTCTTTTTTGCATGTTTAGTTATTAAATGGTAGGACAATTAACAATGTGATAAGTAGGACTATCGAATATAATGGTAAGGAGGATTATTAGATATGTGGTTGGAAGCAACAGCGAAGGTTCTAAAAGGTGAATTGTTTGTTGGAGGCTCCGAAAGAGGAGATGTACATGTATTCATTCTGACGGTCAAGTTTCCAATGGTCAAGTTAGTATGTGACGAAAGTAAGAAATTCATTAGGGTTTTAGGCACTAAAACCTTCTGCTAGACAGTTGTCCTGGTGGACGTGTGTAGGAAGGGTCCTGAAGGCCTTTGATCAAATGGACTTGACAGATTTGTAGACCTTGCTATGTTATGCCTGTAAAACATATTTACTGTATGGTATGCTTTTGTCCGGTGTGAGTCTAGTAACTAAGTCCAACTTGCAGGTGGGCTTTTGGCCTAGTTCAAAACATATTCATTAAGATTTACTACTTTGGTTCAAATAAAGTATGTATTATGGTTCAAATACATGTTTTATTCAACGAATCTAAAACGTTATTTTTTGCTTATATTCAAAATCGAAGGGAGTAATAAAGTGGTAGCATTATCCAAATGATTTTTCATTTTACCAAATATTATATAGTGTAATTTTATTTTCATTTTTTATATTATTTGATATTTAAAAAAATGCTAAGACGCCACTTTATGTGTCGAACTAGTCCATTTTTTTTTCATTTTTCATTAAAGCACGGTTTTATCTCTCATAACCAATCTCTCATCCTTCTAAACTTTTTCAACACCACACACACACAAATTTCAAAGCCAAGATTAAAAATTTATCAAGAAATTCAAGCTCCATAATCAATTAATCATCTCTATACCATTGAATGAGAACAATTTTTTTTCATAATCAGAGAAATTCAAGGTCCATAATCAAAGAATGAAAGGAATCTTTAGTCGATGAAGGAGTAAGATCATACAAACGGTAACGCCAGGTCGAACCCTCGCGTCGGCGAACCTCATTCAACATGTGATGTACTGATTTTTTGTGTGGTAGTGGCAGACCATACTGGTCCTACAACAGTTTTTTAGAATTTTTTTTTTTAAAAATAGTTCATTCATGAATTCGCGAGAGGTTTCTATCACAATATATAGCATTACTGTTAAATGATTGATGAGTTTATTAAAAAAGAATTTAATTGAATTTGTATCGCGCTAGTTTTAAGGTGAATGAAGTAAACATAATAAAAGTCAATTAATAAGTTTGATTGGAAAGTGTAAAACATTAATTTGGGTCAAAATAAAAATCAACTAACGCATTTTCAAATCCTATGACTGATGAGTTTACTAAAAAGAAAGTAAATTAAATTTGTATCCCGCTAACAGATAATAAAAGTCAATTGAAATTCAAAATGAATTTGGATAGTATGCATAAAAATAACACAGTTTTGTTACACTGTGAAACAACACAACAATGATAGGAATATCAATTTATATAATATTGTGGGAAGTACATCGAGACAAATGCTTAGTAATCTCGGCATATCAAAAGAGTTTAGGACAAACCCATAGCTAATAAGTAGTCAAGGTTGTGCAGCAACGATATATATTACAATAACGGAACAGACCAAAAGATAGATGGTGGATATCTGATCGAGTAAAATAATAAGCCAAAGTTTGATTAACAACTTATGCAATTACATCTCGAGACGTTGTTTCTCGATTTTTTCAATCTTGATATTTCTCATCACTTTGTTTGAAGATAGTTTGGCATCATCAGGTGAAGAATCCTCTCCATGCCTTTTTGCATGAGTTTTCATCTTAGTTTCAACTTTTGAACTAGCAGAAAGATTTTGTTGCGTAGCAAACAATACAATAATTTAAGGACAAATGTAATAGCTAATTCTTTAACGATCTTTAAAGTCGATATTTGAAACTTATGAATATTGGAAGACTTACAGTTGAGAAACTTGTTTCTCTTGTGTCACGCTCGTAGACTCGGTCATTTGTTGTGAATAGTGGAACAAGGTTATGTAAGATTAAATAAATTATAATAATTTAGGGAATATTAGATAATACATAAAGTTGATTAAAATTGATATGATAAAAGGAAAGAACAATATGTTTCTACAAATTACCTCCTGAGAGAGTGAAAGTTCAACAATTAACTGAGACGTAATCTATAACAACAACGAAAACAAAGTATATGAAACTATTAGACATTGTTGATAATTCTTATAAGTAGGATTGAAATGTAGCATTGTTGTAATAATGGAGATGTAGCTTGTTATAATAATAGATAAAATGGTTATATTTTGAAGCATATACGAAACTTATTATACCTGTTTGTCTAATATCAGAAATTCAAGATGCTCTTTTTCAGCATTAGTTATCGTCCAGATATCTTCAAACCCCATAGCAAGTTTCCATAGCTCATTTGAATCATTAACAAATTTAAAGTCATCAAGAGTCGTTGACATCATCGGTTCTACATTTGAACATTCACATAAAGTTTAAAAATAACAATAGAAATTCAAGTAGAAAAATGCAAAAAAGTCATTTTGAAAGGAAAAAGTCATAAAGTATGAACAAAATATCAATAAAAAACAAAAAATAGCAACAAAAAAAGGAAAAAAATCATTTTGGTGACATGAACAAAAAACCTAAAAATAGCAACAAAAAAAAAAGATAAGGATGTAACAAACTTAAATTAGCAACAAAAAATTTAAAAAAATAAAAGGATGTAACATTAACTTTGTTTTTGAAAACTTCGGTATAAGAACAACGGATGAAATAGAAAGAAGAAAAAAACACACCAATAAAAGATGTAAACTTTAAGTAGCAAAAAAGGGGAAACAATGAAGAAGAAAGAAAAGAAAATCATCATTCTACTTTATAAAATATTCATACAGGCCGTTAAAATATGATTATGCTTCCAAAATCCAAACATAAAGAATTAAATGACAGTGAAAAAAATTGAAAAACAAGAAGAAAGGAAAGAAAATCATTAAAAATCATCATTTTACCTTCTAAATGATCAATACAAACACCAGAAGTTAAAATATGGTTATGCTTCCAAATATAAAGGATTGAAGAAGAAGAACAAACACAGGAAATTAAAATATGCTTTTCAAATGAGTTTTTCATGAATTTGAAGAAGAAAGAAAAGAAATTAACTGGCTATTAGATAATAGGAGGTTTTTGTTCTAACTTTTGAATAAAGACAGAAAATAACCCTGATTTGAATGATGTGTCAAAAAATTAAAAAGGGGCAAATTGGGAATTTCATATGTATCTTCTTAATATATATGTAGATAAATAAAGACAGAAAATAACCCTGATTTGAATGATGTGTCAAAAAATTAAAAAGGGGCAAATTGGGAATTTCATATGTATCTTCTTAATATATATGTAGATAAATTCAAATGAGTTTTTCATGAATTTGAAGAAGAAAGAAAAGAAAATAACTGACTATTAGATAATAGAAGGTTTTTGTTCTAACTTTTGAATAAAGACACAAAATAATCCTGATTTGAATGATGTGTCAAAAAATTAAAAGGGGCAAATTGGAAATTTCATATGCATCTTCTTAATATATATGTAGATAAACTATTTTGATTAAATGACACTATTCATTTATCTTACTTTGCCCGTATTTTTTTAATAATATACAGATATGAATATTAGCATATAAATTTTTATATTTTTATTAATAGAGAATTAAAAATATTAGTAATTAAAATTGTGCGTCGGCAAATATACGTCGTCTCATCGTGTAAAAGTAAAACAACTTTTTTTTTACGGGACAAGTAAAACAACTTTACCCTGTCATTAAACCCCCATTACTAGAATAGTTAAATCAATAAATGTGAATGTGAAAATGACTTTGAGAAATTAGGGAAAGAAAATAAAAAAATGATACGATTCCAAGAGATCTACAAGTAATTGTAACATAGAATCTGCATCCAATCCAGCGCGTTCCATCTGATCTGATCCAATTTGAGAGCAATGGAGGCAGCACCAGTAGCAGGAGTCAGCGCCGCCGGCACCGGCGTCGATGAAGTTTCCCCGGCAGAAACTGCAATATTACGATGGAAATTGGCGGTGTGGCAACAATATCAACACGTGCTAGACAAAACAACTCCGCACGTGCTACGACGTTGGATAGGGTTCTCAGTGGTGGCTTTCATCTACGTTCTCCGTGTCTACTTCTTGCAAGGCTTCTACGTCGTTTCATACGGTCTTGGAATTTACATCCTCAATCTTCTCATCGGTTTCCTCTCCCCTCAAGTTGATCCCGCCATCGCGGCCGATGACGGTCCTACTCTCCCTATCAGAGCTTCCGATGAATTCCGTCCTTTCGTTCGTCGTCTCCCTGAATTCAAATTCTGGTAATACTTGTTCGCTGTTCAATTAGGTTTTGGGTTACCAATTATCAATTTCCTTTGTGATTAAGGTCACAGTTTCGATATGATCATTGATATTGTGCATAATTATAATCAAATTTGGTTGATGCTGTGTTAATCACTTAATTGTGATTGTGTTGCGATGAAGGCGACTTCAAAAACCTTGATATTGCAATCTAGATTGCGACCGCGGACCTTCAGATAAAACCTCACATGTGATGATTCCATGCTCCAATTTTTTTATGATCTTTGTTAATGTCACCAGAAAAATTCTTGTAGTGTACTTCATTTATGAAGTTAAGGTCGAATTACACAGTTAAGTTAGTTATAATTTGGTTATGTTAGTGTTGAATTACAGTATATATTGGCAAATGTAGGCTTTACTGTTATTGTAATTTTCTATCATTATTGAGTTGAATGAATTTGAGTTCTTAAGCACATTTCGCAGTTTGTATTATTAATGTCTTCCATGTTGATATTGCAAACTATATTGTGGCTGCAGACTTTCATTTGCATGTGATGTGACGAATATGAGCTCCAAAGAGCAATTTTTACAAGCAGATGTTTTGCTATTAGTTTCTTATGGTCTTTGTCAATTCTCCAAAAAATTAATCTTGCATTGTACTTCATTGTATGAAGCTAGTGTCGAATTACACAGTCAAGTTAGTTATGATTATGTGGGATAGTAGTTAGTTAGTTGGTTATGTTAGCAATCGGTTAACTATTACTATATATTAATCAGCAAATTTAAGCTTATTGTTATTGTATCTTTTTATCATTATTGAGTCAAATGAATTTCTGAGTTCTCTGGCACATGGCTTGCTCTGTTTCTCTTCACTGTGTCTTCCACATTGATATGCTGTTTTTGGTATCGACAAGTGTCTATTTGGATGATGTTGTTTAGTTTGGTTTTGCTGCTTTTAAGTTGTTGAATAAGTTTCTTGTTCACTTAGTAAATTCTACAGAAGGTTGTTTTTACTGAAGCTGCTCAATTTTCTTTTGTGGGCAGGTACTCGATCACACAGGCATTTTGCATTGCATTTGTGATGACTTTCTTTAGTGCGTTTGATATCCCTGTTTTCTGGCCTATACTCCTCTTCTATTGGGTGGTCCTGTTCTCGCTTACTATGAGGAGACAAATAGCACATATGATCAAATACAGATATGTACCGTTCACATTTGGGAAACAGGTAATTTAGATTTATATTGGTTCTAATTTGTTGTTGTGATTGTTGTTTGTTTATTGATTCAATGGTGGTGTTGATTGATGTTATAAGGACCACATATTTTTTGCTAATACGAAGCTTTTTTTTGTCTATTTTACTTTTAGAACTATCAGGGAAAGAGACCATCAGCAGAAGAAAGCACAAGTCTTCCCGTGGACTGAAATTTTCAGTTTTGTTACGCATTGAAGTCATCTGCAGTATATTTGAGCGTGGAAGTGGACATCTGGATGTTCAATTTCCAATTGGGCAATTATTTTGAACATCTTCGATGTCTTTGGGAAGATGTGGGAGCTGTTTCATTACATCACCCTTCTGTAAAATCCTTTTTGTTTGTTTTCTTTCTATACAGGTTGTCAAATTACAATCTCTTATTGCTGAGTTCTAAGTCCAATATCAAAACATTTACAAAACCTGTGCAGAAGGAACCCCCTTCATTATTTGCAAATGGGGTTAATACTGACCTGTCTGTCTTTTCCATTGTATTTTTTTTCTAGCTTTTAATGTTATGATTTTAGGAATGCCTCTCTTGGGTTATGTTCACTTGGCATTTCTCATTTGTGCTTCCGTAGCGCCTAGTACTCTATTGTATCTCTTGTTGTAGTTTTTACGTCAACTTGGTAAAGTGGAATTGAAACGAAAATTCAACTTGTAAACTCTCAAATTAAAATAAAATAATGTATATTTTAACTTATTTAATTTTGAATATAATCTGAAATAAAGAATTTTATTTTTAATTTAGAAATTTAAGTGTTATGAATATTAATTAAAGAAAATATGACAAAATTAATATATTATTTATTTTAAATATTAGATAATTCACACTTAATCGATTTTCTCTCATTTTCATTAGTTAAATATGACTATAGTCATGCATTTCAATAAAAAATAACACAACAATTATATACTTACCAATATATCTTCTTCTTTTTTTTTTCACGTATTAAATGCGACAACTTGAATCATGCATATCATGTGAGATTGAATATTATAGATGATTAAAATATAGAGCGGTAGTATATTTTAACCCTATTGTTTTAATTGATTTTTACGAAATCTCTATTATATTATGTATTTTTTTTTTTTACAATATTTATGTATCTATTATTTATTAAATAACTTATTATATTTAAATGTCCACAAATATATTTAGATGTCCACAAAAATGTCAAAATTACTGAGTCATACGTCATTCCATCCATCTACCAAAACAAACTTATTATATTCAGATTGTCGCATAAACTTTTGCAATATTATATTATTTTATCAAAATATAATTATTTATTTGCTTTGTTTCTCACTTGTTTTCCTCTATTCTCTTTGTATTGTTATATTCATTTTTTTCATTTTTTTTTTTTGCACATGTGCACAAAAACATGAGACGTGTCATTCTATAAGCAAATATTCTCCTTTTAGGATACTTGAATAATTGATATACTTGTGTAAAATATAGACCAAATAGTGAATTATATGACAATAATTTAAAAATATTAAGGACCTTTGATATATGATATTGTATTTATTACTAATTTGATGAAATTGAATTTTTGAATTGAAGCATAAGTGTTTTACAGATTTTATTAAGAGTTAAATTGTCTAAACTCATTTTCACTTTCGATTTTACTCAAAATGATTTTACCTCCAATTTAACACAAAAATCATACCTAAAAACGTAGAATCCATAGAGATTACGATTTAAAACTAGATTCGATAGGAGTTTGAGCTTGCTTTTCAGATTCTACGGGCAAGCACCAAGGTCAAGTGGGTTTTGTTAGATACACAACGTCATGGATTAAATAATAGAAGAGAATGCTTATGAACCGGGGAGTTATCCCTACATGTGGTAGCAGCATCAACATAGATATGGTTGGGTAGAGAATACGTTGTTACTGATGACTTTCCTGCTTGATCGTCCGTCTCTTAACCATCTTTTTTCTTTAGCATCCTAGAAAACCCTCCTTTTTTAGCCGAGAGAAGGCTTGCTCTCTATAAACTCCCATTTTCTTAAAAAAAAAAAAAATATCTGTTTCAAAAGACCTTATACATCATCTCAAAATCTAAGAACGTCTTTGCTCTGTAATATGATGATGGGTTAATTGTTCTTACATGTTGATAGTCATATAGTGACCACCTACAATTTGTTACTCCAAAATTTTCAAAAAAAAAATAAAAATTGTCCGATATCTTATTTATATGACATGTTTAATTATTTATCCTTCTAGTTAAAATAAACACCAACGTTCATCATTTAAATTTGTGAATGTTATAATATGAGATTAATTTACTCCAATTCTAAGATTTAATAAAAATAGGATTGTCTTGCAATATAAATTTCCGTTAGAATATGTTGATTTTCGGTTTAAAAAAATTCGATTTTGAAAAAAAATAGTACCGAAGAAATTATTGGCCGAGTCGTTGAACGATATGCTCTCTTTAAGATGTTTTACGGCACTGACCAGAAAATTCGTGCAAGGCAGACTAGCAACCTTGAAGTCCCCAGGATAAAACAGTCAATTCATCGAGTACCGTTATTCTACTGCACTGTAGAAAACGGGCCAGAAGTTTTAGCCACTCAATTCTGAATTAATTATTTTTTCACTTCTAGGTGTTAAAATGTTAATCTATCACCAAGCCCAGCCCAATTCGAACTGTCCGGACGGTAGTGCCCTTGTGTGATATTCAACATGGTGTGCAGTCTACCCTGTTTACAAAACTGGGTACCACAAGTAGTTCTTCTACACTTGTATTTATTTCTATACCAAGTTTCTTCCTATAAGTTGCTAACTTGTTCCAACAGAATATGTGGATTTCTAAACCAAAACTTCCTTTCAATGTAATGTTCTTCTAGAATATTAACTAACTCTTGTTATAAAACTAAGCCAAAGTTGTTTGATAAACATTTGCATCACAATTCACAACTGGAATTTGTATTACAGTAGTAGTAGTAACCACTAGCCACTATCTTAAAGCACCAAAATAAATCACCAAATAACAAACCTTTCAACTCTTCAACCTTCCAAACCCATTTCTTGGCTTCATTCTTGAAGTTACCATAAACACATCAAGATCTCACACTTAACATAGAATCAATGATAGAAAATGCACTGATGAATGTGAAATCAAAGAGCCTTCAAAGGTACTTGTATACCATTTACTGTGCTGGTCTGTAATATCCATACACACTGTAGTAAGTTTGTGCCAAAGTAAGCAGCAACAAGACTACAGCAGCAACAAAAGAGATAATGGCCCAAGGATTATTGAAGTAATTGTGTCTCAAACTTGCACACCAAGTATTCCATCTATGATTGTAGTATCTATTCACAGACTCTGATAATGGAGAAAGGTAACTGTTATTGATGTCAAACACAACTTCTTGGCATAACCGATTGAAAAGGTCTGCAACTTCATCATCGCTCCCAAGCCAGTGTTCGATTATTCCTCGGTAATGAAGATACCCGACATCTTCCGGAGAGTTAATCAAGTTATCCATGAAGATAACATAAGATGTTATGTCATTACTGCAATCAAGATGACACTGCTCGAATGCAATGAGGTTCAAAAACAAAGATTTTGTACCATCATGGATCAAGAGCCTTGGAAGCCGCAGAATACCATCTTTAAATTTAATATCCCAGAACCGATCGGTTTTCCTTTTTCTGAACTTGATTCCAGCCTCTTTTAGCTCAGTAACACAATGTATCAGTTGCTGGCGCCGTTTATCTGCAACTCTATTACTAGCGCTCGACCTGCGTTTGATCCATATTCTAGGTGCTGGTTGAGGTCCTGTGCGCAATAAGCTTCTCCTGAATACATCAAGACAGTGAAGACCGCCTTGATCGGATAAAGGATCAAAGGTGTCATTGGTAGTGCTTTTTCTAAATGTTGATTCCAGTTTGTTTCTATCACTTTTTGTTAACGGTTCATCTGTCGGCATTAAAGGATCAAAGAATCTGAGTGCTAGATTAGCAACAAGTCCTTTCAAATCTGGTTTACCAAGCTGAATTCCCAGAAGCAAATCTAGTGTGAAAAGAGGAAGCTGATTTTCTAGCATGATCATGTCTCTTTGAATGGAATGCATCGATCCACGCATTGCAAAAACAGGATCGTTCCTCGAATAACCAAGTTCCTTAAACCCTTCGGTAGCTCCTCTGAATAGCTCAAGCACAAAACAACCATCAAGAACCAACATTTCCACAAACTCATTGCTGCTTAACCCGATCATTCCTTCGTAACAAGATCTCGCTCTTTCTTCCATCTCCTTCATTGCATCAAGATAAATCCTAATGTCGTGTTTGGTTCTCTTAAGGACGTGGTTAATGGAACGCCATTTATGACGTTCCATTTGTCTAAGGCGCTTTTTACCGTGATGGTAAGGTCCTAAGGACACAATCTGTGGTGCATAAGCTTTGTCGTCGCCACTACTATCTCTAAGGTAATGAGGGATTTTGTAGATTGATAGCTTGGTCCATGAACTTGCTACATCCTCTTGATTCGCCTCCTCGAGTTTTTCCTTGATAGATATCACCCATTCAGATGCTGGTGAGGTTGCTTCTTCCTCTTGCAAATTTTCACCATCTTGGTTGATAAGAAGAATCTGCAATGATTCTGAAGGTTCTTGCTCATGCTTCTGCTGCTGAGGTAACTCGATCCATCCGGTACCGGAATTCAGAGATGATGATGATGGAATCCCTGATTCTAAGGTTTCTCTAAGTTTAAGGGTGATAAGGTACCAGCTCAAGAGCTCTTTGTTGAAAACAGCTACCATTTTTTTCTTTCTTTCAGAAAATTGATATGTTTTGTTACTTGATGTTGTGAAACTGAAAAGTGTTATCCATTGAGAAGTAAATGAACTGAATAGTTGGTGAATTGAATTAAAGGCATTAAACGACATTGACTTGATTATATTGTGCAACTCATATGGGACCCTTTCAGCTAACTTGCAGCTCATAACTTCCAACCTTGCGTGCTATTATATCAAAAATGTACCCAGCACGCAATTAATAATGAATTAGTCTAAGTAGTAAGAGATTTTTTAGCCTTTTAAACGGATGATTTTCTGACTTTTGCGTATTGAAAAAATTCTGGCTAGAGCAAAAGAACCTTCTTTAATCTTTATATGCTTCACAAATTCCTGGACGAAAAATAGTGAAAATTTCCTAACGATACAATAGTAACCAAAAAAAATTGTAGCAGGTCTTTTATTTTGGAGAAAACTTTAAAATATTGTATAGCATGATTGATGGATAAATGTGGCCTAAACATGTTCCCAAATGTCAGAACCTGTTGTTAGTACTTGTTAATCCAATTTTAATTTTTTATCCTTTATTGAACTTGTGCCATTCTCATCTTCAATACTCTGCTTTGTGACACAAACAAACCTTTAATTACCTTTTCTTGATTGATCTGTCTTGATTCCAAATCGTGGGTGAGAATTAGTCACGTAATATCATGTAATAATTATTTTATTTTATTATATCAAGTATAACAACCGTAGCTAAGCTAACATCAAGGGATCTTGTATAGTAGTATATCCCTCTTTATTATTTGGATTCTGATTTATTTATTTATTTTCTTATATTAGGATCTGCTCTATTTAATCCAGTGGCCAAGGTTTGGTTGAAGAGGCAGTAGGATAACCAAAAAATTTCAGGATATATATAAGATTTTTTTTTACCATGATATAGTTACGACGAAGTTTCTATAATGGTTAGCGATGATTAATTTGGTCTGCGGGTTTCTTAATTTGATAATGATTAGCCACCCACATGAATGAACAATAAGAGTTTTGCACAGAGCCAGGTATGCACAAAAGTATGGGAGAAACGTGAAAGAAATCAAATCAAATATATTCCTCCTACGTTTATACATTTAAATTTGAAACAAAGGAACAAAGGAGGGAGACTCTCACACCTCATAGGCTTCTTCAAAAGTTGATTAAAGAATGATCAAGAGTTGGTATTCACATGCAGGGACGGATCCAGACGTTTCAGATTGGTGTGGCCAAACATTAAGAAATTTTTTTAACTAAATTATATTTAAAATACGAAATAATATTGCTTTAAGTTTTAAGCTTCACCACGCCTAATAATATCAATATTATTAATTGAGGACTATTTTGAGAACTAAGATATCTATTTTTTGTAAAAAATAATCAAAATAAAGACTATTTTTATAAATTGCAATATCATAGAGGACTAAAATTACCATTAAATTTTAGTAAGGACTGAACTTAAAAAAATTGTACAAAAAAGAAGAGGAAGACAAGTGGTCAAAAGTGATGCACATAAACATAAGACTCAAACCCATAATAAAATGTATACAACTTTAAATAAGTGCCTAATCGCAGTGGCGATTTGATTTATTATGAGTCTTGTTCGACTCCTCTTAGTTCTCTGTAGCTGGTATTTTGGGTTGCTACCCTAGATTTGTAGCTTTGTAGTTTATTTTATTTTTAAATTATAATTGTAGTGCAAAAGAAATACATATATGAATATTAAAAAAAATGCTTATAAATTATATATGTAATTTGTGAAGACGGTAAATTATTTTTTGAAAAGGCCACCACATAAATGGTTCAATCAACTACCTATTTTCAACAACACCCTAAAATAATTACGGGAGTACAATTTTTCTTTTGATATGCTTTTTTCTTCTTCTTTTCATATGTTTAGTTTTCAGTACATATATACACACACATAACATTTGGGCAACATATTAAAAACCCAAAGTAAGTTGTAGAAAATCCTAAAAATTATAGCCTTCTTGTGAATAGCCGCCACTTTCTCCTTCTCTTTTCATTCTGGCAGTTAGCAGCTGCATATTTGTTCCCGTTTTCTTCTCCCTCTATCTTCTCAGAAAATGCATATTCTCCGTTTTCATGCTTATTATATGCTATATATATGAAAAAAATATGAAAAATTCTGGTGTGGTCATAGCCACAGTGTGCCTCAACGTAGATCCGCCCTTGTTCACATGAATGTTTGAATCATGTAGGGCACTTTCATGCTCAAAGATTCATCCAGTCCCCCTCAAATATGGTGTGTGTTTTCATGTTGCAGATAATAAGTGTTAAAGATTTTCGTGTTTAAGGGAAAATGAAGGATAAAAATTTAGAAAGTCTTCAAGATAGAAAAAGTGAAATGATTTCATGCAAAAAAATATTATCAAAATATTACATTGGTGGCTCTTATTTAGAGATATTTTAGGTATTAACTAATTCTAACAAATTATTGGAAATCCTAATTAACTAATGGAAGCACTAACTAATCATTATTCTTAACAATAAGCATTTTGACACTGTCATTCAATAGCTGCCGTATATTTTGCCAAATCATCTTACTTCAATTATATGACATAAAGATTTTTTTTTTTTATTTTTAGAAACACATAAAGAAATATTTGATTCATATTCGATAGCCATGTAAAATTAATTTATAGAAATTATATCCATTAAACTCTACTCAAAGAAAAATTAATAAATATTACAAACGAAAATTTGAAAGAAAGAAAAAATTGATTATAAAAAAAAAAAGAGAGAGAAAAAATTGATAATAAAATTTGAAATTTCATAGATATGAAAAATAAAATATATTTGATTCATATAGTATGTTCATCTTTATCTATTTTGTGGAGTGGTCGTCGCCTCCCGAGTTTTACTCCCACTAGAGGCCTAAGGCAAGGAGACCCTTTATCGCCATACTTGTTTGTATTGTGTATGGAATTCTTGTCTCATATTATTATAAGGAATATTGATAATGGTCTTTGGAAGCCTGTGAGACTGTCTAGAAATGGCCCACCTTTGTCGCATCTCTTCTTCGCTGATGATGTTCTTCTCTTCGCTAAAGCAACCAAGTCACAAGCTTTTAACATTGCCTCTACGCTAAAAAGTTTTGCGGATTACTCGGGGTTGCAGGTCAATGTTTCTAAATCCAAGGTCTTCTTCTCATCCAATATTAGGAGAGGAAAAATCTCCTCCATTGTCACTAGTACAGGTATCAACCGCACTCTTTCCCTTGAGAAATATCTTGGATTTCCTATGATGCACGGTCGTCTCCAAAGGAGGGATTTTGAGTTTTTAGAGGAAAAGATTAGTAAGAGTCTCGCTAGCTGGCAACATAATTTGCTCAACAAAGTTGGTAGGATGACATTAGTGAAATCTGTGTTGAACTCAATTCCTAATTATTACATGCAAATAGCTTGGCTGCCTCAATCTACTCGCGATTTTATTGACAGAATGGCGAGAAATTTTTTATGGAAAGGATCATCTGATACTGGTATGCATTTAGTTGGATGAGACAAGATTACTAAGCCTAAGAAATTAGGTGGTCTTGGTATTAGAAAAGCTCGTGAAGCCAATACTTCTCTCTTGGGTAAGTTGGTTTGGAATGTCCATCAAAATAGTGATGTCTTATGGGTTCAGGTCATCAAGCAAAAATACCTCAAGAAGGAGCCTCTTCTCAATATAAATAAAAAGCCAGGTTCTGTTACTTGGAATGCTATCATGAAAGCTTTATCGGCTCTCAAAGATGGTTTCCACTATCGCTTGGGTAATGGTAATAGCTCCTTCTGGTTTACTGACTGGTCTGGGAACAGCATGCTTGCTAATCAGGTTCTATTCGTTGATATCCATGATCTCGAGATGAGAGTGAGGGATGTTCATATAGCGGGTACTTGGAATTTTAATTCGTTGTATACGACCTTGCCTCTGGAGATAAAGGAGAAGCTAAATTCTATTATTATTAGCCTGAATCCTTCGGTGAATGATTGTTACACTTGGAAAGGGAACCTCAATGTGATCTATACAGCGCGGGATGGCTATTATTGGCTTAACCGACATTCTTTCTCTGTCAACACTTTAAATGTAATCTCTTGGTCCTGGCTATGGCATTTACCGGCGCCGGAGAAACTTAATTTTTCCTCTGGACTACGATTCACAACTCGTTTCCGACTAGAGATGCTAACCCATCGAGGTATCCTCCATGGGAATTTGTGTCCTAGATGTAATACTCATCCTGAAACCACGCTCCACTGCTTAAGAGATTGCGACTTCGCCCAAAGCATATGGAAATCGATTGGCTTTTCGAATATAAATTTCTTCCAAGGCGACGACCCTTATGTTTGGATTCGCAATGGCCTTCGTTGCTCCCCAATGTTTCTTTTTATGGCAACCATCTGGTGGATTTGGAGGACAAGGAATGCTCTGTGCTTGAATAGTGAGTCAATTCCGTTTTATTCTCTTAAATTACGTATTATGGATTATGCTCTCTTGATTGAAAATTGCCACTCTAATCATCATGATACTTCGACTTCGAAACTCGTAAAATGGAATGTTCTTGGGGGTACTGGCATGATTTTGAATGTTGATGGAAGTAGTCTTGGCAATCCTGGTATTTCTGGTTTCGGAGGGTTGATTCGTAATGCAGATGGAGCTTGGGTTCATGGCTTCTTTGGAAACCTCGGAGTCAACAACATCCTTCATGCGAAGCTTATGGCTATTTATAAAGGTCTCCTTTTAGCTTGGGAGATGAACATCAAGGATTTGTGGTGTTATTCCGACTCCGAGATGGCGATTAAACTCATATCTGACCTGTTGACCAGTGGCATCATTATGCAGCCATTCTCAACAACATCAAGGACATTCTGCGAAGAGATTGACAGGTGCAAATAACAATGAAGTCTTCTCTTCCATTGCCACGCCGTCAGCTGGACTGAACCTTTCCCTACTAGCCGATGCTAGTGGGACTTGGTTCTCTAGATAGTTATTTTCTGCTCTTTTTCCTTTTGTTGGCCTTATTGTACCAAAAGAAATAGAATTTAATTTATATGCACCGTCGGTGTAAAGTTATTTTACACATGCGTCCAATAATATATCGACACATCATGTATGGTAATTAAAAATATATGATATGTCACATTCATTAAATGATGTGGCAACACATCATTGAATGTATGTGAAAAAAAACTTTACACCGACAGTGCACAACAATTAAACTCAAAGAAATATAGTATATACTTATTTATGTACCCAAAAAAAAAAGTATGTACTTATTTTTCTTGGTGAATACGAATATTATTATTTTAATCTCGACCAAAAAAAAAAGAAAATAATTTTAATTTTAACAAATAAAAGCCAAAACAACAAAACTATAGGTAGCTCCATTCCATCGACTTTCAGAAACACAAGTTGGAGTCACTCTGAACTTATCTTTCGCCGTAAACACAAAAAGCTAATCGGAAAACGCTACCGGCGTTTCTCATCGATCGCCAGAAACAGTAAGAAACTTTTTCTTTTCAATTTTACTTTTCGATTTTCCTTCCCCTCTCCTATAGCGCGCGATTCGATGCGTTTCCACCGCGATTGTCGCCACTGCAAAAGAATTTCGCCGCATCAGAGCTCCACTCTGTACCGCGATTCTGCACTAAAGAAGTGCGATTGATAACATAGGGAAAATATTTCTACATATATTAAGATGTTTGATTTTTAGGGTTTAGGATTGATTAATGTACGACATATTTATGATTCTTTGAATCCTAGATCCATGTTCAGTGATTTTGAATTTGGTTATGCTGAATATATGACCCTAGTCTCTTTGGATCCTCATTTTAGGTTAAACTCTCAGTTGAGATTGTAGTGTGGTTTGGTGGAAATTAGGTTTGTGATAACTTTCACTTTAATTTGCTAGTTTTTCAGTTTTATCACCATGTTTAGTGGAGATTGTAGTGTGGTTTTCAGATTTTCTAATTTAGTTAATGTTTAGATTCACGATGAGTTTGACAGAATCATGGTGAGCCACCATAATTTTGCAAAAAATTACACTTTGGAGCTCGTGCAAAACACATTGCAACCGTGATTTTAACGAATACATCATATATAGATTTCAACAAAAGCTAGTGAGGGTTTCTTTTGTTTGATTTTTGCTTGACCTAGATTTGTGTAATTCATGTTATTTTTCATGTGTTTATTTTTAGGAGAATTGAGAAAATTACAACCCTTGGATTGTATGCAGCTTCTGAGGGGATTGACGGAGTGAATTAGTTTTATTTTGTTTATGTATACTTGTATGATTATAATGTTCCTTGCTAAATATGTGAATTCACAGAATAGTTTTGTTGTTATTGCCATATAATTCACAGTTCTTGCAGTTTTCTACTTGGTTTTTGAAGCACTATATTCCTTGACCATAGATCAGGGACCCATCTTTATCTCTTTTTCTTTCACAGTGGTGCTTTAATCTCTAATTCTGACTAAAAACTTTATAAGGAGGATTCACAGGAATATACTAGTATCCAGGGTTATTTCACTAAATCTTCCATATTTGTCTTATTACACTTTGAAGCTTATTATTTATAATTGACCTTGCATATTATTTATGATTGACCTTGCATTATTTATAAAGAGGATTCACTAAAGCTTCCATATTTATATGTAGAAGTTGAAAAGTTTTGATAAGATTCATGGAGAAACTTAAAGAAGTAACTATTGATATGTAAACAAAATTTCCATGAAGGAAGAGTAATCACTCAAAGTTGGCATTCTGTTTATTTATTTATCACATATAAAAACTACTTATGCTTATGTTTTCTTCTAAAAGAGTGTCTTTTCGTTCAAATTCTTCCGTTTCTTTCCATTTACCGAAGAAATACTTTATTCATTCTCCTTTTTGTTTACTTCCTTTGCCTCAGATCAAAATGTCTCGAAGATATGATAGTCGTACAACAATATTCTCTCCTGAAGGTCGTCTTTACCAAGTAGAGTATGCAATGGAAGCTATTGGAAATGCTGGTACTGCCATAGGAATCTTGTCAAAAGACGGGGTTGTTCTGGTTGGTGAAAAGAAGGTGACGTCGAAGCTGCTACAAACCTCAACTTCAACTGAGAAAATGTACAAGATTGATGATCATGTTGCATGTGCTGTTGCTGGGATTATGTCTGATGCCAACATCCTAATCAATACTGCTAGGATCCAAGCACAGCGTTACTCATTTGCTTACCAAGAGCCAATGCCTGTTGAGCAGTTGGTTCAATCTCTTTGTGATACCAAGCAAGGTTACACACAATTTGGTGGTCTCCGTCCATTTGGAGTCTCTTTCTTGTTTGCAGGATGGGACAAAAACTACGGCTTTCAACTTTACATGAGTGATCCTAGTGGAAATTATGGCGGTTGGAAAGCTGGTGCAATCGGCGCCAACAACCAGGCAGCACAATCTATTCTAAAACAGGACTACAAGGATGATATCACAAGGGAAGAAGCAGTTAACCTTGCACTGAAAGTATTGAGTAAAACTATGGACAGCACTAGTCTTACCTCAGAGAAGCTTGAACTTGCAGAGGTTTTTCTTTCACCCTCTGGAAAAGTTAAGTATCAAGTTTGCTCCCCAGAGAACTTGACTAAGCTGTTGGTTAAGTCTGGGGTGACCCAACCAGCAACAGAGACTGCTTAGCTTGCTGTTCCATCATGTCATGGGTAGTTTACTTATGCAAATTTCCAATGCTCGATGTCAGAAACTGTTCGAAATTTATTTCTATGTTAAAACTAGTAAACTTCTCATATCTTGGTGGTGCTAAACTGCTAATGGCTTTTTATTTAATATATGCTTTGATTTTAAGGACATAGATCTGTTTATTTACTTTGATTTCTACGGATTCCTCTTTTCTTGTCTCTGACTGTTATTTTCATATTGCATGGCTATTCTACCGGGCACAAGCCTGTTAATTGTGCATGTTAAATGATGTTTTTTTCACCTTTGTTGATAAAAGTCTCATTAGATCTGCTTTAGACTTACTACATGGGATTATCTCTGGGGGAGGGGTATACGCCTACATCACAAGAGCTTGGCATCCAATGCCACTCCTTTCCTCTAACTCCATCAGTTGCCTCGTGTTCATTTTCTTGCCTTACAACTCAATTATCCAATGCTAAGTTTTTAGTTTTGTATCTTATCTTGTTTCTTGTGGTTCAATTTCGTATAAGATTTATGCATCAAGACTCTTCGCTAATCACAGTTTTTAAGTTTCAAATTGTAGCTTATAATTCCGGATTGTTTTGCTTGTATTTCTTGTTGTAATATTTTTCTTTTTCTCAAATTAGTGGCTGGTTTAGTAAAAAAAAGATAATGTTGGCTAGTCTTGATGAATATTGGATTGAGTGGGTTAGGATGAGGGTTATACACTTATACGCCTAACGTAATGGTTCTGAGTGGATTTATGGTGATGAGGAGAAAGAGATGGATGAGGGTAATGGAAAAGAGCAGGATAATCAAACAGATAGTATGGAAACAAACTATAATGAATAGATTTCTTCAAAGCAATGCATGGTTGCTTAATGTCGATGCTCAAATGAGAATAGATGGAGACAGATTTTAGATTGACATCCCATATTGCTTTATAATATTTGAAAAAAATAAATTAAAAAAGAACAATATTTACATATGAATGCCTTGTTGCAGCGAGTGAGAAGGACCTCAAGTGATGCTGTTAACACCTAAAACTAATTTCAGATATTGATTATTAGGCAAAAGTATCCATGACAGTTGACATGATAAGCAAATAATGTCAAGATAAGCAAATAGCCACATCTCTCAAGCTCATGCGCTTCTTTGATCCGGTCAACGAGTCAAGTTCTTATATTTATATTTAGGCGTAGTCATGAACTTTGGAGGTTAGAAAATTTATTTGTGCCAACATTGACATGAAGTGTCTGTTAGGAATGTGGTACATTGAGCCAAAACACGATGAAAGACCACGTTGATGTAGAAGCTAAGACTTGGAGTTTGTAAAGAGTTGCGGTGAAAACCGTGTTGAATGTGAGTTTGAGCATTCAAACATATCCAACACTCACCAGATGCTTTTCTTTGAGTAAAATTTGAACTCGGTACAAGTTTAAGATACTCGCACACATTGCGCATCAAACACATGCTCTAAATCCCACTTGTTGCAATGCTGCTAAATATTGACATCTGAATTCATTTTATTTTATGACAATTGCATTAAATAAGCCTCTTGACTTTTGTTGGGGAGCAATCTCTAAATACCTTCAGCACTAGACTAGATGAGTCTTACGGTCTGCCTTAACTTTGATGAGCCTCCGGAATTCTGCTCACCTAAACTTTTCACATCTAAAAAAAATCTTAACCTTTGTTAATGGAATATTATATATCGCCATTCCCCAGCTAAATCACATGACAATTAAATGTCCCACTTCCTGTTAATAGGCATGTCATTGTGTGCATTTGTTATCTCATTAGCATCACTAAGTAGAGTCGGGTTAATCCCACCATTTTCCTTTAACCAATGTTTGAGTTATCTTTAGACTTTCCATGCCTATTAATTTCTCCTTCCTCCCATGTCTATGTTACTGTGTAATTTCTTTGGGGCATTTTTGTCTTACCAAGTCTACTCCACCAAGATGTGTGATAGATTCTAGCTTTGTTTTTAACGTTCATGTCAAGTTGTATTTGAGACTTCAGTTCTTGTGAATGGTACGCGAGGGCTTCTATTACAATATATAGCATGCGAGTAACAAATTCTGCATGCGAAAGAATAAAATGGAATTTATAATACTATTGAGAATAATATGTATAAACATAAAATAAATTTGAATACAGGCTTCCCACAAGACAGCCAATGCTGCAAAACTAAGTTGATATTTCCCTTTCATCTTTCATGTGAAAGAATGTATAGCTACTCCAAGAAAAATAAGAAAAAATAATAAAAGAAATGTAAAAAATGGGTGAAAATCGGACTCAAATGCACATATGCTGGCCAACCATAAAAGCTTCACGAACGATTTATGTATCCAGGAAGAAATCAGCTTCTCCATTTAATCAATCCAAATTCTTGTCGCTGAAGGCCAGCAGTCTCGTATAAACACAAGGCGGTAAATTCTCAGATGCAGTAATTCATATCTCAGTTTGTTCAGAATGTGTAGAGACCTGCACACCAATCACTTTGGTGTCATGCTTTCTCTTACTTCTACTGCGTCTGGATCTGGATGTTTTCGTCTTTGTAGTGTGCTTGTTCGATAGCTCTTCTGTGCCAGCAAACACTTTTTCTTTTTCATCATTAGACGGGAGTTCAGGAGGAGCATCTGGCCATTGAGTGTGTTTTGATGGAACCGTGATGTCCAAAGGAGGGTCAATTATCCATCTGCATGAAATAGCATCACAAAGTCAGGGATATGAACAGAAAATATCAAAATGCAAATAAATACATGCACAATTTGTATTGACCCGTAAAAATTTTGAAGTACAAAAACCTGACTGATAAGAACCTAGAAATAAACTCCATGACATTCTCAGAGAAAATTGGGAAGAATTTACAACATTTATTTTTATCAAAATCACATTTGACAAACATTCACCCAAACAGACATGAAGCAAATTTACGAGATTGCACTAATGGTAGAAGTAAGGCCCTGACACTCCTTCCCCAATTCTCAGACATAACCTTTGCCACATTCCCAATTGTTTTGTAGAAAAACGACTAAATTGGTACCAAGGCTGTACCCATAGCCAGAGCATACCCCTCGGAAGTCATTGGCCATTGATCTGGCTGAAGTGTATAATCAAGTCGACAATTACCAACAATACCAATCTCAAATCCTACTTTCTGCAGTTTGGTGCTACGGTTCCCCAACCCGCTCACTCATTATATATAACTATATAAATTAACCAGACATACAATAAGAGACTACAACTTACTATTACTCCAACCTCCTTATGATCGTTTTGGTTCTTTCAGTTCTAACAAATAATGAAAGTCTGCAATCTACACCCCTGACATCGTCAAGACATTCCAACCATGCATTGTGGTTTCAACATTTACATGCAGTTACCCCCTACGGGATGCAGACAATCATGCAGTTGCTAGGCAATAGCCAGTCACCATGCATAAGGAAGTCGTAAAAGCGAAGGGAAGCAAGCTTTGTGCCCACATACATTGAATCTTTCACTTTCTCCCTTTGTTTGTAACTATTTTCTAGCCAGCACAATAGTATCACTAGATGGTAAACAAATATAAGAGTTTATGATGTCTATAAAAGTTCTACCCCAACATGGAAGCAGTTTGCATTCTTAACAATGTTCTTATAGGTCAGTGTGATCTGAATCATCTTATCTGGTGCTTAAGTAGAGCTACATAAACTAGAACACAACAACCATCCTAGAACATTACATAATGCCCAAATATCAGTGCATGGCTATTCCTATTAGGATAATCATGAGTATATATTCACATTAGCCACATAAATTGTAATTGTTCAGTGTTTATTCAGTTTGCACAGTACCTAACACAAATAAATCTCAGAGATATTCAAATTTGTCAAACAATCCAAATTTTAGAAAGTAACTTTTGGCTTGAGGATTTGGGTGGGCTGGGGCTGGGGATTTGCAGAAATCATTTTTATTGCAAACTATTGTGGTGATTATAAATTACAACTAACACATAGAAGTAAGACATCAGTCGGCAAATGCAAAATTAGGAACATCATTGAAAATATTTAAAATAAAGAGGAGGGGACTCACCGAGCAGGGAATTTGCTGTCTGTCCGAGCTTCAACCCGCAACCACCAAAGCAAAACATGGCGTCCACAACTCCCTAGTGGTTCTACCACATTGGTACTCTTGAGCAAGGACAGTGGATTCTCTATCTCCTCACCATCCCCATCCAATGCATCAAGATCCTTAATCCACTCTGGCTTATCATCAACATCCTTCCAAAGCAACCTGGAATTCAACACAAACCCAGACCATTCAAGCTTTCTCGGCAACACAGGAGCCCGATCATCAATGTAAACTGCACTCCTTCCACTATATCGCAATGAATTGAAGGTGTGCCACCCAACCAACTTATCAGTACCATTACAAGCAGGACCTTGCACTGGCATTGGCATGGTATCCTCCTCTCCTTCTTTTTGAACCATCGAAGAAACCTCAGCAGCATCAACTGAATGAAGCAATATTCCAACCGAAACAGCACCAATCCATTTCACATTCTGAATTTCATCAAACAGCTCCATATTATGCATATTACTATCATCAGCAAACATCACAACTCCATCCAGCCTCTCTTTTCTCACAATCCTGTTCCATCACAACAAGAAAAATCAACAAAAGGTTTCATGTAAGCAAAAGGGGAAAAGGCAAATTCACTAAGTGTATGTTTGGTTTCAATTCTGGAGCAGCCATAATTGATTCTAGATGTGTAGAATTGATTCGGCCTTGTTTGGTTTCTCAAAAGTAGAATTGGTTCTGCCTTCATAATTGATTCTACTTGAAGCTAGAAATCATAGCTTCTGATTCTAGAATTGATTTTTACATTCAAATTTTTTGTTCAACTCACTTTTGCATGAATATATCCAAACATAAATCACTTTATCTCTAAATCAATTTTTATCATAATCAATTTTAGAATCAATTCTATACCAAAATCAAATTTTCTCATCCGCGGTGAGAAAAATTGATTTTGTAAAATTGATTCTGGCCAAAATTGATTTGAAGATAAAGTGTTTTATGTTTGTATATATTCATTTATAGCTTCAAGTAGAATCGATTCTGGAGCCAGAATGAATTCTACTTTTGAGAAACCAAACAAGTCAGAATCAATTTTACACCTTTAAAATTGATTCTCATCATCACATCATGTATTATCCAAAATAAAAGGCCTGCAACAACAATCTGGACCGCGACATAAAACTTTTTTATGTCTCCACAACCAAAACTAAACCACATTCGCTATATTAAATCACGATTCTCCACAATATATGGGATGATGTCACAGTCGTTACCATAAAAACCGCAAAAACCATGGAATGATAGTATGATACTCCATAAAATTCTACTTTTAAATTAAGATTAAAAGAGCATAGTAGTCAAAGCACAAATTGGAATTAATTTCAATAAAAAGAGACAAAAAATTAACCTCAAAGCATGAAGACGCATCAAAGATTCAACTTTATGTCTAGCATCCCAAGAATTAGGCATTCTTTGATGAAACCCAACATGAATAGTTCTAAGTCCAGACTTAGCTATAAGAGAAGCAGTTTCATTAGTAACACCACCAGCTTCAACCACAATCCAAATCAGATCGTATGGCACTAACATCAGCGAGTGCATCACACCGGTCAAATGAAGCGCTTGAAAAGTCCTCACATAAGTCGGTGTAACTGCAATAACCGTTTTAGGGTTCTTCACTCCAAACAAAGCTTTCTGTTCTCTTTGAACTCTCTCAATGATTCCATGTGCTTTCATTACTTCAACAGGATCCGGATGCGGCCATGGCCGAATTCGGATCCCGTGTCGACCAACCACCACTCTACTGGCAGCAACAACAGCCGTTCGATTCATGCTATTGACATGATTCAGTTGAGTGGTTACCGGAATAGTGATTCCGGCGTCGGAGTTAAAAGGAACAGTGTAGATATTATTAGTTGAAGTTGAAAAAAGGAAGAAAAAAACAAGACGAGAAAATCGGAAACCGAGAACGAGACTGATTAAGCAACAAACGCCGTGAAGAACTAGCCAGAAAATTGTTGCCGGTGACTTAACGGTGCCGTCAGTTGACGAATCTAACTGTGTTGATCCTCTGAAACTGTTTGTTCGACGGTTAATGTAACTCTGTTGTAACGTTGAGAGCTTCATTTTTTGTTTTTTTTTTTTTCTTAGACACAAATTGTGTAAGATATTATTAATATGTTCGAGTTTGCTTTTTGTAGCAACTATGTTGTTGCAAGGTTGGAGAAGAAGATGGCGGTGTCTTTTTGTAGTTTGGTAGTGTTGTTGTTTAATCAGCTAACATTTCTTTGAGTTTAAGGGATAAACTAACTGGATTTACTATAATGTTACTGGGATAAAAATAGCTGATAGCCAATGAGGTAGCTTATAGATAATACTGCAAGATATTAATGTTAGAGATTATTGTGAGTTTGATTTTTTTTTTCTTCTTCTTGTTTTCACCACAGTTTAATCTAATTTAGGGGTCAATTATGTCATCGCAATTGTAAGGATCGAACCGTAGTTCTTCTTACTAAATTCATCGTCAATCACCACTAAACCAATTAATGATTGGTATCGTGAGTTCAGTTTAGTTAGTATAGATATTGTATTATATAGACTAAATTACAGGCCACCGATTAATTTGTTATCATTATTTTTGTAGACTAAATTGAGTCATAAATTATTTTTTTAGAGCCAAATTGGGTCTTTTGGTTTTTTTTTTATATAATTATTCTATAAATTTTCATTTATGACATTATTTGAAAAGAAAATGAAGAAATTGAAAGAGGTGTGAAAATGTGTGGAAGAGAGAAAAATTGATAATTCTAAGTGGAAATGGGTATTTGATGAAATTAGAGTATTGGTAATTAGTATTACGGTTTTTGCTGCTAATAATTGACAAGTAGAGAAAAAAAGGTGACCAATGAAAATGATGGATTATTCTAAGGTCAATAGAGGTCAAGGGTTTAAGCGTGTATTTTGATTTGTTTCCATCATGGGTTATTTTTCTTTTTCTTTTCATGTTTTCTTGCAATTTTAAATGGAAGTAAAAGGGCAATTTAGGAAATTAAAAGTGATTTGCCAACAAAATATAATAACCCAAATTGCCAAATGAATGGTTCAATATTCTTTTTCTAATAAAAATGATGTATAATTTACATGACAACATAGAGATAGAGAAATTAATTAGATGTTCTTTTTCACTTTTCTTATACAAAACTAGCATTGGAACTTTTTGTTTGGCTTTATTTTTTCCATTTTGTTTTCTAGCTGTAATTTGTATGTCACACCATAGTTGTACTTTGCTTGTATACTTTTATTTAATTCCACAAATATGGAAATTCTCTTTTATTTTTTTCACAGTCAAATTTCCTTTTTTATTTCGTTGGTTTTAATCTTTTTGTTTTCAAATGACCTCTGATAATTTAATTCGATCACTATATATAAATAAAATTTGATAAATAATTTTCTTATTTGTTTCTTACTAGAGCACCAATATATCATTGATCTTCACTCTAAATTTGTTAAAAAATAGATTGGGAGAAATATTGCTAATTGAAATGGTGAAAAATATAGCAAGAAGTCTTGTAAAGGTATATTATAGCAGTTCAATACCTAAACGGATGTATGTCTAGTCTCTGTCTATTTTCTATATTTGGCTAAATTGTTTGGTAAGAAACCTTCAACAATTATTTCAATGTTTAATCTTTCCTATATGAATATTGGACACTATTTTCACAATATTGGTAATTCAAATGTCTTTCCTAAACAATTTTTAGTACCAACGAATCTACTGGTTTTAAATATAAAAAAAAATTGTTATAAAAGTTAATGCATTTTGTTAAATATTTAGATCAAATACATCAAGTTTTATCAATCCAACTTTTTCTTATATTTAGGATTATAGACTAAATAAAATATAGTAGTATTTATTTAGTCAAAAACAAAATAGTGGTATTTAATAAAAAATTGACAATATATTTTTTATATGGTATGGTACAAACTTATATTTAATAATTTCTTGTATTTTGACCAGAATATTTAATAATTTCTTAAAAAAATAATTAAATTGACCAATTCAATAATTGGAATATTATTTTCAAGTTGACTAAAAAATTAATTCATATTTGACTATATCACTTCAATAAATAAATATATTTACTATTTGCTATTAAAAAACATCTCTAATGTCTAAATTTTGTGTCAAAAGAAAAGTAAATGTCTAAATCTTCTAAAATTATAGATTTATCACCATAAAGATGATATATTGCATTTTTTTCTTGCATTTATAATCATAATAAGAAATGATAATACAATTTTTAGTAAATTTAGGAATCCCTTTATATATACTCCTTCATCCCAATTTATAAGAAGAAAAAAATGACTTTTTCTTGTCCTAAATTATAAACAAAAAAAATATCTTTTACCATTTTTAAGATTTACTTTTACTTATTCTCATGAAATTAAATACAAATTGCATTTAATTTACTCTTTTTTTTTCATGATCAATAACCAATAAAAATTCTTTTTACATCTTCATTAAAATTATTTTAAGGAAAATATAAAAAGTCATATTTCAAATTATCATTTTTTTTAATAAGTGTGATATTTTTTGCTTATAATTTGAGACGAATGAAGTATTTGAAATGTTAGTTCAGTTGTAGGAGTTTAATATTGTAATTTTAAAGTGTCGAGTTCGAATCTCTCAAAAACAATTGTAGAATGATCATTTTTTTTATAACCCTCTGGTTCCTAGGGAAAGGGGCCCTAGTAATCCAGAGTTTGACCGCGAGGTGAGAATGATCGTTCTTTTGACACTTGATTGAATTAAAAAAGGTTTCTTCCCAATTTAGGAAACTTTGATTTATAGTTGAAAATAAATCTCTCGAGGTACTAATGGAAGATCATCCTTATATAAGTAATTCTAATTTTTTTTTTTTTTTTCAGGTTAAGATCATCCTTTTGTCAAAAAAAAAAAAGGTTAAGATCATCCTCATATACTCACGCAACTATAAAAAAAATCTGAATTTAAACTCAGAATATACATATCAACGTCTCTCGGTCTAAAATTTATATCATCTTGCAATATGGTGCGATGATATTTTGAATATGTACGTTTACGTGAAAGCTCAAAGTTCCAAAAATTGTGTACAAACATGTTCTTATTTAAAAACAATCCTCTTAGGAAAATGATTAATTAATTTATAGTATCTCTAAGAATTTGAATGTAAGTCTAATCCAATTCTATAAAATTGATTTATAAGGTGATAACCACCTTTATTTATAAATGACGAGTGACTCAATGCCCAAAATTTAATAGTATGTGGTCCAATCAATCATATAAAGACTCTAATACCATCTTAAGTTTTAAGTTTAGTCTAATATACAAAATCAACTTATAAAGTAAAAATTGTTTCTATATTCATGAATTTATCAGTTGAAAATCTCAATTGCTTTAATGAAAATTGTACTACTATATTTGTATTCTAAGTTTCAAAACAAATTTATTATAGTCGAATGCAAGATTACTATGACAACATAGATAGAATATAGGTCCATGTTCTTCCTTATATCGTCAACTCCAACATGTGGCAATTTTCAAACATCATATTATGATTTATTATTTGCTTTTTTGCTAAAGCAACTTTAATGTCAAATGTCAATTTCTTAATGAGAGTGACACTAGTATTTATCCTATCCTATAGTCTTTAATATGGCAGGTTTTACTCATGCGTCACCAGCTACAATTTTTGGTGCAATATTGATTCACATTGCTGCAAATATAACATGAGATTTTATTTCCTCTTTGCTACATTGCTGAAATAAGAAAACAAAGAGCAACAATAATTTTCATGACATTGTAACACCAACACCAACCGTATGATATTATTAGGTAGCAACATAAAAAGTTGTTGGTGCATTGCTTCATTTACAAATTATCTCAATATACATTCAAGCCAAATGATCATAATAAGAGTTACTAATAATTAGTTCCTTTAGAATGTGGCTAACTTATTTTTTTTTACACAATTCTTCGCTTATGATTTCCTCCAACTTATTATAACTAGTGTCAAACGTTTGCAATAAGAACAAAAATTTGCCACAATTATAAAATTTATATTACTATTTTTCGTATGTAACCATAGTAATTACAAAAACATGCAAGAACGTCCATTTGAAATTTTATGACTAAAGAACAAATCTAATTAGAGGTTGGTGAGTAGTAATAATCTGTCCAAATCATGGGTGGCCAGCGCCACTTTTTTTTTTTATAAACACCGCCACATATGTATAACTTCAAAACAAAGACAGAAAATATCAATTAAAAGATTATGATGTATAAAAAATAAAGTAGAACACACGTTTATCATTGGTCTCATAACTGTTTCAGAAAAATATATCATTGGGTCTCAATCTCATTGATTGCTACATTCCACCGTTAATGCATATACTTACTAGGACTGTTAATAAAATGAAATCAAACCGAACTGTTAAAATGACTTCAGTTGTACCGAGTACATACGTTTTTAGGCTATTATTATTCGTTTTAGGTGTTGTGTGAGTTCTCACGTGTGATTTTATTTTTTGAAAATGTGTATTGTTGAAATAAGGAGGGTGGGCGTTGTATAAAAACTACCTTAATCTTGATTATCGTGAGACTTTTTAGATGCATTTGGTTTGGTCCGTCTAATAGTTCGGCTTTTTTTTTTCTTCTTCTGGATTCTAATTGTCTTAATATTCTATTCGATTTTTATGTTTTTTTTACAACGGTGCATGAATCTAAACTAGTTACTAGACAATGTTAAATCAATGATACATGAACTTTTGCATAAATAAGATATATCGATCGTGTTCGAGATGATTTGATTGACTAGGTTCGTTATGAAGAAACAAAGATATATTTTTCAGTAGTGATAGTAAACTCTGATAATGTTTCTGATATTAAAAAAACATTTTTTTGGGGGCATGAAAGTGGTGGTGTCTACAAATGAACTCAATAGAAGTTAAAACGAGTAAACACAAATCCTGAAAATGTGAATGTCCATTTAGGTTGTGTGGTTATTTTTTTGTGAGTAAAAAATATAAATTAAACTTGCCGTTATGTATGGAAAACACAATTACATATGAAGCTAAATTTGGAAGGTCATATTTTTGTTGGTCATTTAAATTAGAATGAGAAAAATCTTGTTGTTGAAATGGTCACAAGATATTTGGAATAATAGAAGGAAATTGCTTTTCCAGCCCCCCGTGTTTCTTTTATACCCAAAAATCCCATTTTGCCCTTGAAAAAATTTCATGACGTAAAAATCGAAATTTTTTTAGTTCAAATTTTGAAAAATTTCGGTAAATATAACCCGAAATTATTTTTCAAGGCAAAAAAAATTCGGTATATATAAACCGAAATTTTTAACAAAGGGCAAATAGGAAATCCATAAATTTTTTAGTATAAAAGAAACACGGGAGGCTGGAAAAACAATTTTGATAACAGAAGCCATGCCGATGTTATGAGCCCAATTAAACAACAACCCATGCTTGTGGGCTAGCTACAAGTGGACAACTAATAGACGTTGGTCTATTGTGATAGGTGTAAATTTCCACATACCCCCACTTCTCAAGTCTCTCAACTAACAATAGAGTGATGCAAGTGATAATAAATTTGAACCTCCCTAAACAAATTTGTTTTGTTTACGATAAAATTAAATATCGAACTCAAAATCTTTAACATATTACTCAAACCTCTCACCACTAGATCAAACTTAATTGCTTAACTTAAACAAATATTTACCCTTTGACTGTTGTGCGTGGATTGAGAATTTGAGATAAAAGAAGAATCCATATTTGTCAAACAAATTCTCCCAACAAAAATTAATCAATCGTCATTAAACAAATATTAAACATGCAATCTTAACTTCATTTTGAAGGTAACTATAACAAAGATGAGAGTAATCTAGCGTGACACAACAATGAGCTAGTGGACCAAACCAACATTCCACTATCACATTATTCTTTCTTTCTTCTTTGGCATCATTTGACCAAAATCTATTCTATCCATGACTCTTCCTCTTTATCAACGCCCTTTCACTTTTTTCTCTCTCTTTTTCCTTTCTAACTATGACAGTTGAATTCATAATGGAATACAGAAACAACAAATTTCAAGAGAATGCTTCTGGTTTACAAAGCATAGACAAACTCATTAAATTGCTATCTTCAAATACAAAGTCTAACTCCATGGAATTCATTGAAGAAATTGATCAAATGGATTACAAAACAGTTGTTGATGTAGCTGTTTCAAAGTTTAAGAATGTTATTTCACTTTTGAGTCAAAACAGAACAAGAACTGATCATGCTCGTTTCAGAAGAGCACATTTACCTTCTTCTACAACATTTTCTGAAACTAGAGTCTACCATGCTACTTCGTTGCAGCATATTCCTCCTATGGTTCCCAAAAGTGGAGGACTGATTCAGAATAAGAATATCATTGATTTCTCTCATAATTCCTCTGCTGATTCATTCATGTCTTCTTCATGTTTGTTTTGTTTTGTTGAACTATTGTCTAAGTTTTCAATAAATAACCATGCTAATTCAACACATATTTATTTTTGTATCGGTTTAGTTGAACCGACACCAATTAGCTAGGTCAAAGTACTTTTAAGAGATACCATTGATAGTTGTTAGAATTTTAAGTGATTTTTTAATTACAATGGACAACTATCAAGATTGTGGGCTAAATATAGAAAACTTGATTATTATGCAGTGTTATTGAGTTCAGTTGATATTGAATTGAATGGTACTGTACTAGTACTAATGAGTATTGAGATTTATTTAACTAAAGAACAATGATTTTTACTACTACAGGGGTTATTACAAGTGTAGCAGTGTAAAAGGGTGTCCAGCTCGAAAACATGTAGAAAGGGCATTGGATAATTCATCTATGTTGGTAGTTACTTATGAAGGAGAGCACAATCACTCCCTCTCTATGACCGAAGCTAATAATCTAATCTTAGAATCCTCTTGAACTTAATTGAATTGTCTAGTCTTCACAAAATATATTCTTTCTCATGCCTTTATTAGATTATAACTTGTACAATTACATCTTTTTGTTTACTAGTACTTTTTTTTTTATCTTGAAGGAGATTGATTACTTAGTTGTTAATTAGTGGCGTTCCTTTTTCTTGTACAACATTGTTCTTTAGCTTTTCTTTGTTCTCTTCACAAACTCCAACAATGTGAATCCATCAAGATTGCCATTATTTATTTATTTTGAAAGAAAAAAGTGGAGATGGTGGATTTGGTAAAAAGAATTCATTTCTTTTTCCTATTTAATTTAATTACTTTATATTATATGGTGTTTTATCTTGATATGTAGCATATCACTTCTGATAATAAGCGTGTTCGGTGTCCAAACACGTTCGTATGACACCGACATATGTGATCATGTAGTGTCAATAATACTATTGAGTGTATCATATTTTGGTTTGTGACATTGCTTCATAGGTAATTTTTCAATTTTAGTGAGGGAGTTTTTAATTGAAAATTGTTGTTTTCAAAAGAGTAAAGTGGAGAAAAGAAGGCAAAGAAAAATCACGTACGGAGAAAAATGAAAATTTATTGGATTGTTTGGCTTTATGGAATTAAAGTTGCTTGCTAGATGTATTGATGTACGGTGGAGTCTAGGGTGGGAGAGTAAAATAGGTCTCCCACCATGGGAGAGTTGGTTTAAACCATTTTTAACCATAGGATTTATTATTAAAATAATCAATGATCAAGATGCAATACAAGGAAATTGTTGCTACAGTATTTTATATGTTAAATTGAATTGACATAAATGGCAGGTCTTTATTAAAGAATTAAAATAAGAGAATGTTAAATATATCCACCATCTTTTGCAATATTCAACATTTGAACTACTCTTAAAATAAACAAAAAATTGAACCAGAATTTTTATTCTAAACAACAAGCCGTGTTCATATACAATCTGTTATTTGAAACCCAGAAGCAGTTTAGAGTTGATTATGTTGGAATTAACATAATAGTCATAGATTAAATCATATATCTATTTGCCACAATGAAATTTTGCAGAAATTGTTTTTCTTTTAAGTTTTACACTTTTGTGTGTCTTCAAATTTTAAAAACATCATTCAAGCAATGTTTTCGAAAATTACTGTCATATGAATCCTCAGAAACAAACTATTTTTAGAATCGCAAAGTACCCTAGATTTGTCAATCTATAATTTCTCATAATTAAGTTGATAATTATCGAAATTATTGCCGGGGTTCAACTTGAATAAATGTTGCTATTATAGGTCGTGAAAATGGATGTATTGCGTCAAGTGTAGAGCAAGCATGAACCGGATCGATAATCGGGTCGCAATGACCCATTTTCATGTGATCGGGCGAAGAAGATGAATGGACATAAATAAAAGCTAATAATAATAATCTTACTCACATAGTCACATGGCCTGCTCGTGCAACTATTCTTATGACCAAAATGTTCTATTTTTGCTACATGTTATTTATTTAATAATGTGATTATGTTGGCACAATTTTTGGAATTGTTCCCTAAAATATTCATATTAATATATTTTGAGTGTAAATGGAATTTTAATTATTTTGAGTATCCTTAAAAAATATATTATCATTATTATTTGAGTATAAATTGAAATAAATTAGTTGAGACCCGACAATTATTTCATAGGGAAAAAAATTTGGTAGAACGGAAATAGGTGTTTAAGTAACATTTATGTCAAACTCTTTTTAGTCAACTGTTAGATTGTCGAAATTAGAATTCCTAATTATATATATATATATATATATATATATATATATATATAATAATTACACATTAACAAAAAGTAGACGGACAACAAGTTGCGCTGCTAATCATTTTTGAATTAGATGAAATTGAACGATTGGATTGACTAAAATCCTTAGTCATTTAAAATCAAATTAGATGACACTCAAGAGTCGATTCAATTTCCCTCCACTAAGCCAAGTTAGGTCATCTTAGATTTTTTTTTTTTCTTATTAAGAAAGAGTCATATGAAATAGATTTTTAAGTAACATTTAGTCAAACTATTTTATTCAACGGTAAAATTGTCAATATTTGAATTCTTAATAGATTGTTAGTCAAATTATGTGAGTTTGAACCTATGATGCATGGGTACTCCGTTTTAGATAGAGTACCGGTACCGGGTACTGGTACGCGTACCCGGTACGCACCGACGCCGTACCTATATTTTTTTTTGGTTTTTATAATGGGTACACGAGTGGTACATCTGTGGTACGCGCGTGGTACACCAATCCAAAAAAACACTATTTTTTTTCTTCTTCTTTTTCTTTAATTTGTTTTTTTATATAAATATTTAGGTTTTTTATTTTTATATAATATAAAAGTAGCACCTACTGCTAAAAAACAATAAAAAAAACAGCCATTGGAATTATTCACTCATTCATTAAAAATGAATATACTAAATTCAAAGAGAAATGAAGATCTAGTTTTTTTATTCATACAAATCTTCGTATTCTCTCGAGAAAGAGAAATAGTAATGCTTATGAAAGAGCAACATAAATGTGGAATATTCGTAGAGATGAATGAAATTTATTTAATATATAATTGATATTTTTGAAATTGCTAGTCTTTTTCACGATAAACCTAAACTAGATATCGCTCTTTTTAGTGATGATGGAGGCGGAAACAATTGACTCTTTTTGAGCTAATTGCTTTTTAATTTCATATTTTGATGTTTTTGAACAATTTGAATTACTTTTAAATTGTGGTGTAATATTTTTTATGTTTAATTAATTATTTTAACAATATAATTCTATTATTTGATTTATATAATTATATTTTAAAAAAATTTAGGGACGTACCCGTACCTTAGTTTTTCTAAAAATGACGTACCCCGTACCAGTACCGGTACCGGATACCGGTACCGTACCCGCACCTGGGCAACATAGGTTGGAACGATCAAATTGAGAAAATTTAGAATCCTTAGTCACATTGGATCCGTTTGATTTGCAAAATATAAATACTTGACAGAACCGTATAAGAGAGAATAACACATGACAAAGATTCTAAATTTTTTAAATCCGACCATTCAATATCACTTAATTGGACTAACAATCAATTAGGAATTCAAAATTTGACAATCTAATTGTTGAATAAAAAATAATTTGACCAACCGTGACTTAGATACTTGTTTCCTACTAAATGATTGTCGAGTCTCAACTAAATTGACTCATTGTGACTAACGATTCCAAATTTTCTCATTCTGACTGTTCAACCTCACCTAACTAAACTAACAATCAATTAAAAATAGAGATGTCAATGACATGGAGATTGAACACAGGATATTTTCTGACTCCCTTTCCCACCATCTAAAATATTCCTATCCCTGTCTCCATTCTCCACTTCGGGGAGAATTCTTTCTCCATCCTCATCTTTGCGGATCTCCACAATTCCCGCGGGATCCATCCCCATTAAAATAAATATCATATTTTGATTATTTTAGATCAAACCTATTGTAAAAAATATTTAAGTTTAAGCATAAAATTAATATAAAATTATGAGAATATTGTGAGTATTGTGATAATAGTAAACATCATATATAAACAAATATAATATACTCTATATAAAGTACCTGTACATACATATATAAATGTTATTTTAAAAAAATATTCGGGGATGGAGGATAAAATTTTGTCCCTGGTCTGCAAATCTCTTTATGAAAAGCTTTCTCCTCCATCCCCATTAAAATAAATATCATATTTTGATTATTTTAGATCAAACCTGTTGTAAAAAATATTTAAGTTTAAGCATAAAATTAATATAAAATTATGAGAATATTGTGATAATAGTAAACATCATATATAAACAAATATAACATGCTCCGTATAAAGTACTTGTACATACATATATAAATGTTATTTTAAAAAATATTCGGGGATGGAGGATAAAATTTTGTCTCCGATCCGCAAATCTCTTTATGAAAAACTTTCTCCTCCATCCCCATCCCCGCAATTTTTTTTTTCTTTTTCCGTCTTCGTGTTTCCAAACAGGGCAATTCTCACGGGATCCCCACTTACGGATACAATTGGCAGCCCTATTTTTTTTGTGACTATATTGACATCCTATTTAAGAATTCAAATTTTGACAATCTAATGGTTGAATAAAATAGTTTGACTAAATGTGACTTAAAAACTTATTTCCTATGAGATTATTGTCAAGTGTCATCTAATTTGATTCAAAATGGCTAAGATTCCAAATTTTCTTTAACAGTATTTTCAATCACACTTCATTGAATTAACAATCAGTTAAAAATTCTAAATTTGAATAAAAATAATTTGACTAAATATCAATTAAAAATCGATTTCCTATAAAATAACTGTCGGAGACTCAACTAATTGATTCCAATTTATACTCAAAAATCAAAATAATTAAAATACAATTTACACTCAAAGTCAAAATATATTAATATTAGCCACTATGTTTGGTATAGTGGTGAAGGGTTTGAGTATTATGCATTAAGTCTTGAATTCGATCATATTATTACAAATAAAAATAAATTAATATTAATATTAATATGGAATATTTTAGGCAACAATTCCAAAAATTGTGCCAGCATAATCACAATATTAAATAAATATTAAATACTGTATGTGGCAAAAATAGAACCTTTGGTTATAAAAATAGTTGTCACGATGAATAAAAGAAAAATAGCTGTCACGAGCATGTATGTGAGTGGGATTTATTTTTTATTTATTTTCAGTCATCTTCTTCGCCCGTATCACGGGAAATGGGTCATTGCAACCCGAATATCGACCCGGTTCGTGCTTGGTTTACGTTTGACGCGAGACAACGATTTTCATGACATATAATCACGACATTTATTGAAGTTGAACCCCCATAACAATTTCGATAATTATCAACTTAATTATGAGAAACTACGGATTGAAAAAACTAGAGTACTTTGTTTTTTTTTTTTTTACCGTCCACCAAAATTGGCATATGTGGGAATCAAATCTGAGACTTTGAGAGGAGCATAACCCAAACCAACATCACTAGACCAACACAAGTGAGAATCGATCTAGAGTACTTTGTGATTTTAAAAAACAGCTTGTCGTTGATTTTTTTTTTTCTTTCAAAAATCTCAAAATCCATTAATTAGTGTTGTTGAACTATTTAGCTGTTTAAGGTTTTATTTACAAACACAACTCATTCTGATTCGAGCACCGTTTCAAGACCATGCTTCTAAATTTTTCTAATTTTCATGTACATATTGTAAATAACATAACTTAAGTGGAATATTTATAAATAATTTACATGGGTTAAAAGTATAATTTATGAAACTATCATAATATTATTAAAACTGGTTTTACCTGCAGTAGCCAGTATTTTTCACTCACCCATGGTGGGAGACCTATTGGTCTCTCCCACCCTAGAAGGAGCCTTGATGTACACTGCTCTAAAAAAATAATTGAAGTAGTACAATGGAACATGTACTAGAGAGGGGTTGGGTCTAGAAAGTCAAAATAGGTGGTGTGGAATGGAATTTTTATCTTATCTTAGTTCTTAATATAACAAAAAAAATGTAGTCTCTAAATCCTAATCGATAGAAAATCTAATCTTCAAATTATTGTCCCTCCAAAATAACACCACCACTTAAAAATTGCTTGATTTAAGTTATTATTTTCTTGATTCAAATTATTAAGTATAAGGGACAATTATATTAAAGTTTAAGTGTCATACTTTTTCATATATGAAGAACTTCAATCTTTAAATTCATTCTTTTTACAACTTTGCTTTTTGTCTATAACCGACCTTGTTGAATTTGATGGAAGATGATGACTTTGCCTATTTGAGCTTATCAAATGTTATCCCCATGTTTGTTAGATGGGATCTTTATGTCTTGTGCCAAAGATTGTTTAGTAGATAGATGATATATCTTTTAGATACACCAAAATAGTCTCACATTATTTGATATTTGAGGTTAACGGTAATTTTATATACAAATATCCATATCTTTCAAACCAGCAAGACACATTTTTTACAAAGAATAAAACCGTGACTGATTAATCCCAAAACAAATAATCTCTCGAAAATATGGACTTGAGGTCAAATTTGAAAAATATATTTAACCTCAAGATCATATATTTGCAAGTGTACATTTTATGCTTAACAAGTGCTCCCGGGAGCATGACCCTAATTTTTATTCATCTCATTAAAAAAGTTAACACTTAAAGTCTATGTCTTAGTTCTATCATTTTTTTTTTACCACACACCCAATGTCTTAGTTCTCCCTTTTATATTTTCCTTTTGCATTTGTTTATTTTTTTTACTCATTTTTATATTCCTTTTGGATTTATATCATCTCTAATTTTTCCCTTTTGTTGATCATGATATAATAATCTTAATCATTCATTTATTTTTCTTCTCTCTTTTCAATTTTTTTTTCGTTGTAATTTACCAACCACTCAGTTAAAAAACAGAGAGAAAAAATTATAAGATCTAAATCCATTATTTTTCTGTTGTTTTTTATTTATCAAATATTACCTTCACAATTCAACAAACATTAAAGAATAAACTGTTCTCATAAAAAAAAAAAACAGGTTGATTTGTTATCATCAAATGATAAAATATTTCATTTTTTTTACCAATATGATTCTTACATTGTTTTTTTTTACGGATTTTCCGGTTCGCCTGTAGTCCGATTTTTGCTATGAAAGACCGAATGCAGTTCCGGTTTTCGGTTGAACCAGCCGGTCTGATACAGTTTTAATTACCTTGATATTATTATAGTAAAAAAAAATTGATTATACTAAATTTTGTAAATCAACTCATAATCTCTCTTTTCCATACAACAATTATTACATTTTTTAATATGTGTAAAAATGTCAATGTGACATATAATTTGAAACGGAAGGAGTACTAAATTGGAACACCTAGTGGGAAAATATGATGAGGTGGTGAGTTTCCGCCAACAAAAAAAAAATGAAGAAAAAAAGTTGTAAAAAAGCGTGTGGGACAGGGTTGGCGTGATTCTGACGCGATGACAGCGGTGCAAATAGAAAATGAATCAAATCAAGGGACGACTACTACTAATCCGCGGTTTCGTTATCCAATCAAAGATTTTATTTCAACCGAAGCTTCTAGAAGAAGGTAGCGTCGGTACAGTATTAGTACATACAACAAGGAGAAGTTAGTTCGGCAGAGAGAGAGAAAGAGATAGGGTTTATCTTTTCCGTTTCCATACATACATAAAGGAAGAAGAAGAAGAGACTGTGAAACAATCGTTCTTCTGATTCAGAAAAGAAAATCAATCAAATATGTCTGGTATTGCTCGTGGTCGTCTTGCTGAAGAACGCAAATCATGGCGAAAGAATCATCCTCATGTTCGTTTAACATCATCATCATCATTTTTCTATGCTTTTCTTTCTTTCATTGATTCATTTTATATATTTTATTAATTAATTAATTAATTAATTCATTTGTGTTCTCGAATTTTAGGGTTTTGTTGCTAAGCCTGAAACCCTTCCGGATGGCACAATCAATTTGATGGTTTGGCATTGCACTATTCCTGGCAAACTAGGGGTACTAACTTTCATATCTATTTTATTGCTTAAAATTATATTTGTATATTGTCTGTTATTGCTTTTGATTATTCCTTTATTTATTGAAAACTTACACGACAGTGCAGTAAAACAAAATGGATTACAGTATTTCAGCGTTACACTATTTAGATTAAGATTTGTGGTTTGATGGATCGTAGCCTTGTTCAAATTGAATGAAAGAGTTAAAAAAAAAAAAACTTTACTTCTAAATTCTGAATTATCAGTCGCCTTTCATTGAGAACCATAGAGTTAACATTAAAAAAATAGAAAAAGAGTGAAATATAGTTGCCATTTGTGAATAACATCACATCCTCAAAGAATTGCAATTTTTTTAACATTTTTACTCTACTTTTTTTCTTCCACCACCGGTATCTGGCCCACTGGACGGCCTAATTTGGTTTGGGGTCAGCATTGAACCGTGGTCCTCCCTACCAAGTAGCTCTAGTGTATTTTATCTTTCAAGGATTCTTAGTAGAATAATTGGTATCCTTTACTAATCAGAGAGTCTCCACTTCTACCATATTCATTCATTGAGGGAAGATTCAAATTTGTTAACTACCTATTTAACAAATCAAGCCATATTACAAACAGAATAGATGGTGTTAAAATATTTTGTAGTTCTGGGTTTAAAATATAAATTATAAAAAACTGAAGAATGTTTGTAACATCTCATGCAAACACTTACTTTCTTGATGCTATAATCCCTCTTGCTGCACTCAAGTCATAACCAACGGTATTTACAATTGATATTTCTGGTTGTGATGAGATCCATACTCCATGAAGTGGTCAATATTAACTGTCTTGTCTTTTTGCAGCGTTCAACATAGACAAGTCTTTGAAATTACTCTAACATTTTATCATTGAAAGCTTATTTTAACCAATAATGTTCTTTGAATCTCTCGCTTAATGATTGAGTGACCTGTTCAGTAGTTTGGTTTTGTTCACTGTTAATTAATTACTTCCATTACTTCCGTGTTAGTTATTCTGTATGTCAAAGTTTGTTATCTGAGATTACACCTTCAATTAGATTTGCAAATGAATGAGCCGCTTTTTCAATATTGGGCCCTGTTATTTCCTCCATTATAATTATTTTGCATGTCATTTGCTGCAGACTGATTGGGAAGGTGGCTATTACCCACTGACTATGATCTTCAGTGAAGACTACCCTAGCAAGCCACCAAAGTGTAAATTCCCTCAAGGTTTTTTCCACCCTAATGTGTATCCATCTGGAACTGTTTGCTTGTCTATACTTAATGAGGATAGTGTAAGTGTGATTCTTTAGATGACTGCATGACCGTTTGAAATTATTATAGTGGCATTTCACATGCTTCTGAATGTGTGGATTTATATTATCATTCTTGCTTTTTTAGGGGTGGAGACCAGCTATAACAGTGAAGCAAATTCTTGTGGGTGTCCAAGATCTGCTTGATCAGCCAAATCCTGCTGACCCTGCCCAAACAGAAGGCTATCATCTATTCATCCAGGTAGATAACCCGAAAAACCCTGTATTTCCTACGATATATGGCCCCCTGTTCCATGTGAAATTTTTATATGTTTGCTCTTCAAGTTGCATCTTTTTAAACACATTGCAATAAGAATAGGTGCTGAGACATTGTTGTATATTCAATATTGTATACTATATGCCATAAATTTCTGATCACCGAAAGTGTGTCCTTACATAATAATATTTTCTGCAGGATGCGGCAGAGTATAAAAAAAGGGTCAAGCAGCAAGCAAAGCAATACCCATCTCTTGTCTAGTGCTACACATGCTCACTTTAGGAACTATTCTAGTATGGTAGATGTTTTCTATTTCTTGCTCGGTTCTAAAATTCTTGTGTGATTGTTGGCTGCCATAACATGCAGACTGGTTGGTTTTAACTATTTTTATTTACTCTCAAGTCTGGATAACATGTTAATATATGAGAATGTGAAAGTTGACCAATAATACTTGTTGGCGATACTTACATTTCTATAGAAACGGATAATTTGCTATTTATGACATTATTATGACTGCTGCTCTAGAATTTTTTTCTGTTCTCAATTTTTTGTTTCCATGAAGATCAATAATAGATCTATTTGGTCAATTAGTTTCCTATAGCAATAATTTTTTTATGAAATTTTGCTTCCTAGGTGACAATGAAGCATTATCCTCTCTAACAATGTGCTTCAGTGGCATGTTCTGTTACGAATTGGGGAGTTTGTTCAAAATATTGGCTATTCATATTCATACTCATTACAAGTTAGTTTTTCAATTTATCATCATGTAAAATAAACATGGTAATATTTGAATATGAGTATATGATATGCATTCATATGAGAGTGAAATTCTGCCCATTTCCTCCGAATTCAAAACATTTGGAAGCTCTCTTGATCTTTTCAAGTATCTCATGCCAAGGAACGTTGCCCACTAATTACACAAGTAATGACTACTATTGATTCCTAAAGCATGGAATTACCTTCCCTTAACATTTTACGTGGAATGTACGATATATCGATATCGGTGTCTGTTCCTATTTCGATAGGAAACTGTCACTTCTGCTGGAAAAAAAGTGTGCTTGTTGTTTCAAATTATGTCTTAACTCTTAATCCTCTGCTTTGGAAAAACGTCTTAGTAATCGGTTGTATAAAGTCCAACACTTGCATATCATATCAGTCCAACACTTTGTTAGTTTTATAGAAGAAAAAAAAGAGAATGTGAAGAAAAAATTGGTGGGTACAATTTGCATGGTTTCTGATATTTCATATTTTTTTGGTTGGATAGATGGGAGAAATGATAGATTTTACTGTTTAAATTTTGGTTGGACTATACTTGTCCTTATTTCTTAAATCTCCCACGCCATGCATGCCTAAATATTTTATAAATTAAATAATTTCCCACTGCCTTACTTGGAAAAGAAGAGGGGTAATGCAGACAAAGCTCGTGGCTCTCGAGTGTTAGTATTTTGTTGGATATTATATTATTATTTATATTCATATTTTATGCTTTAATGATATTTGTCTGGTAAAATAATACATTTATAAGAAAAAAAACTAGTTTAAGAAATTTAATGAAGTGTAATTAAGTTTCTTGATTTAATATAAAAACATGAATGAGTTTACTATATTGTACCCTTCTTTTTCTTAGAATTGACATGCACCTTTTGCTTATAAACATGATCGGAGGGAGTATTTCATTTTGATGTCTATATTGAATGTATGTGTACAAAGTTTTATTCCAATAAACACACATGTTATCCAAAAAATCTCACCAATTCAACAATATTTATTAGCTTCTAAGTTCCATCACATTACATTTTCTTTCAAATTTCAGCTCACATTACCAGCACTACATTCATAGGATCAACAAAAGAAACACAAACATTTATTTAAACAAAAAAGAAAGTGATTTTTAGTAGCAATTTCTAAGGTTAAACCTTAGCAAGTTTAATTGCCTTAAGCTCCTGAATCAATTCCACCATATTATTATAAGAAGAACCACCAACTTGAACAGCTTTCTTAGCTTCAACACTCAACTCCTTAACTCTTTTCCTCATAGCAACTTCTTCCTCACCACCATCCATCATTAACCTTATAGCATTTCCAATATCTTCCCTTTTCACAACCTCACTCCCAAACTCATTCCAATTCCTCCATTCTTTAGCTCCAACAGGAACACCAATTTTCAACACATCAACCACAAGCTTCTCATTGAAAAAATGTTCTGCAAACAAAGGCCATGTCACTGTTGGTAACCCAACATTCACACTTTCAACAACAGTGTTCCAACCACAATGACTCACTAACCCTCCAATTGCAGGATTCTCAAGAATCAAAAGCTGTGGTGCCCAACCCCAAATCAAAAAGCCTTTTCCAGTTTCCTTCATTCTCTTTTCAAAATCTTCTAAAAAAACATCACTTTCTCCATTTTGTTCATTTTTTCTAACAACCCAAATGAAATTATGACCTGAATCTTCAAGTGCATGTGCAATTTCAACTAATTGTGAATAAGGAAATTTGTTCATACTCCCAAAACTTACATATAAAACAGAACTCTCTGGCTTTGAATTCAACCATTTCAACCATCCTTCTTCTTCTTTTTCACCCTCTTGTTCTTTCTTTGCATATCCTCTTGCTGCTTTATCTGAATCATCTTGATTAACCCACAAAGAAACAGGTCCAAGTCCCCAACTTTTAGTTCCCATAGCTTTCTTGTAATGATCATAATAATCACTTTCAAGCTCATAAAAACTATTGAAAACAGAACCAAAACTTTTTCTCTCTGATTCTTTAATCACTTTCATTAACTCCGTATACTGGTTCGGCGATCGAAGCCAATCCGGTAACTGCAACCGGGTCATCTCCAATTTATCAGGTAAATCCGGAATAACAAATTTTTCAGTATCGGATTCAACATTCAAATGTGGAGCAAATTGTTCGACAGAATGCGCAGCCGATCGAGCAAGATAACTAGCACCATGAAACATAATCCTAGGAATACCAAGTTTCTTGGCAACATCTGCTGACCAAGGAAAAAACATGTCAGTGACAATAAAATCAGGTTGAAGTGTTTCGAAAAGGCTTTCGATTTCAGGTTGGAGAATGTATAGACCCATGTAAACTTTTGGAATCATTTCTTTTGGTGTATTGACATTGAAAGCTTCAATTCCTATTGGGAGACCAACTTTGCTAGCTGGGAATTCTATGATGTGTGTTCGAATGGATCTACCACGTGATGAATCAAGGTTAATGGAGTTTTGGAAAATTGTTGAGTTGTGTTTTGTGGAGATTATGGTAACATCTACGTTGTGGAGAGCAAAGAGTCTTGCCATGTCCACTAAAGGAATTATGTGACTTGTTGAGAGAAAAGGAAGGAAAATTGATTTCAACTTTGGTTCATTTTGATTCTCCATGGTGATGGTGATTGTAGTTTTTGGAGGGTACACTGATTTGGTCACACTTTGTAGTGTATTCGGTTCTTTATATATAAGAGGAGTTAAGGGAATTAATCTTGAGATTTGTTTTAATGATTTGATTAATTAAACACAGGTTAATTTGTTGTTTAATTAAGCAAAGCACAAAACTTACATGTATTTTCATATATGCAGTTTTTGATGTTCCACTCATAAAAAGATAGTTATTTTAATTAAAAAATAATATTTTTATTTTTTTAAATGAAAAAAATACTAAAAACTAATTCTTTTTAAGTAGAACAACAAAAAACTACTGCATATATGAAAATGCATTTTTCTTTTAATGAAATTTGGTTCTCTTCATGCAACATGTGCAGTGATCTAAAAGTTTGGGACACGAGGTGCAGTTCTTATCACCAAAGATTATTATTAAACTGAAATTTAATAATTCTATCGTGGGACACGAGGACTTTTTTTTTTGTTTACAGTATTTTATTTTAAACGTGGGACCTGGACCAGAGAGTCCATAAATTCCTAAACCCAACAAACAAAAACAACAATAAAATTTTGTCAAAAAAAGAAGAAAAAGAAAACTACAAGTACGTCCCATAAGTCCTAGCTCAACTGGCAAAAATGTCGAAATTGTTAGGCCGGATGTCGTGACCGGGTTCGAACCCGGGATCTCACAATTATTTGTGAGTTTAATTTCAGTGGATTACCACTTCTTCTAAGACCAAATAGGTCAAACACATTTTTAATAAAAAAACTCTTAACCGTAAGAAGCAAATTTTTTTTATGTGCAAAATTGGATTAAAGAAGCTTCTAGGAAAAGAGGTTGAAACCTACTTTTGAAAAAAAATCCGAGTTTTTTTTGCAATAATCCCGCTTCGATTCCTGCCGAAGACTCTTTTTATTATTTTTTCATTTAAATATTATTAGTTGTTATTATTTTTTTTATAAATCTTTTTTTTTAAAAAAAATATATTTTACCAAACAACTTTTGCTCTTTTTTTTAAAGCTCTTATTTTCACTTCTAGATTTCAGATAGCTTCTAAGAGCTAAAAAAGCTAGGCCAAACGGACCCTTAGAACTTGAAGAAGATACTTCAGTTCGCTATTTAAGTAGCAGACACCCCAAAAACACTCTATCTTTACAGCGTTCACTACTTAAGTAGCGGACGTTATAAAAATAATAATTTCTGAAATATAACGTCGACTACTTAAGTAGCGGAAAAATAAAATAGAAAATCCATAGAGCACGCGAGTAACCGGTAGGGTGACAAAAATAATTTCTAAAGTTAGTGACACTTATCTAAAGGACATATCTTAATTGTGAAGTTCCTTGGAGCACATATAATGGTGTGACTCAACATGAATTACTTCAAGTGGAGCTATACATAGTCACACCACTTTAAAGTATCTCATTTATTTTAATGGTGTAACTATTTTTACATGAAAGAGATTTCTAAAAGTCTACGGAAAAATGATTGCTAATTGTCCGAAATTAGAAGCAAAAATGTTCTGATAAAGACGTTCTTCGGTAATATCACCATGACATTTTAATGATGTAACTATTATTATTTTTAACGACAAATATATTATTAATCAGGTATCTGCACAATACAGACAGAAATCGGTAAACAAAATTACATAACGGAGACGTCGTATATAGGCAGTCTACCTCCAAAATCCATAAAAACAAAACCCCAAAATCAACACCCTATCGCTCGTTGGCCTGGATTGGCCTCCGAGAAAGTCTAAAGCCAACCTCATTCAGATTCCACCACCGCTTTGCCCCCGGTCTACCGAAGCTAACACCAAATAAACCCTAAACCATGACGTTGTATGCTATTAACCTAGGTGCTGCAAGTTTGTTTGTAGATTCACCTTTTTCAGTTTTTAGCAATCTTGAATTTATAATGATCTATGTATTTTCAATTTGAATGAATGAATCCTTATTTTTAGTCAAAAAAATAATAATAAATCTTGTGGTATTCAATTAAGACAATTAAGTTTTTTTTTTTCAGGGCAACAAAATTTGTTGTTATTCGATTGAGATTTCTCATGACTTATAAAATGTCGCTTGGTATTCAAAAATCAAGAGTTTTTGGTGGATTCTTTCATGTACTGGATTTCGTGAGACTTTTTAGTTAAAAATACACTTGAGAGACTCTTCCAACAATCTCACCAAAAACCTTGAGACTTTTTCAAACTCTCCAAGACTCTTTTTTTCTTTCAGAGTTCATCATCACTGTACCAGAATTTTTCTTCTTCTTTTCTTTCTTCACTTGCTTATCAAATATGGTTTTTGCAAGTTTTTTTTTTGAACAAATTATGCAACTTTTTTTCATATTAGATTCAACCAACACTTTTGTTATTTCTTGTGTTATTCTGGTCATTGAAGTGAGTTATGCAATTGGTTAACAATCAAAAATTACATTTTTTTTATATATACAATCCGTAATCAGTGATTCATTTGCTCCATATGCTTTTATTTCCAACATCGTACATAACAAAAAAACAAAAAAATTATTTATTACTCTTATAATTTTTTTTATTAAAATTTATCGAGTCTTTTGAAATTTTCCTAATATATATTGAATCTTCTGAAATTTTCCTAATATATAAAGTATTATGAAATCTTGATTGTAAAAAGTTTTTTTAGAAAAATCTCTCAAAATTCATTCAAATCATGTGTTAAAATTCTTGATTGTAAAAAGTCTTTTAAAAAAATCTTTTAAAATCTCACAAAATTAATATAATCTCACAAAGTCTTTTAAAATCTTCAAGATTTTTTTTGTCAAAATAGTCTTTCAAAATCTCAATCGAATACATGCCCCCGTACACATAACTTTATCTATATGTCATTTTTTTTCCTCAGAAAATTATTCAAACTAAATCAAAAACATGAGTTAAGATCCTCTCCATTTTCTATTCTTTCTATTTCTTCCATTTCTTTCCATTCTAAGTGAATATTTTCACTTAAACTTAATAACGGTAACTTATTTTTACAACAGTCAAAAGACTATTATTTCATTTGACCATATTCACACACACAAACAACTAAAGATAAAAACATTAAAGATAAATGGCCCGTTTGTTTTGATTTTTTTGAAAATAGATTTTGTAGTGTTAGAAAATTTTGTATAAAAAAAATTTACAAATAAATTTTTTATAAAAGCTTCAAATGAAAATTTTGTTTGAATAGTTATTCTTAAAATGTTATTTTAGGTATTTCATAATTTTATTGAAAAAATATTTTAGGTATTTCAAATAATGTTATTTTAGGTATTTCAAATAGATTTTCACAAAAATCATTTTTGAAATACAACTTTTTGAAAAAATTGCAATTTTGACTATGTTTTGAACTTCAATAATGTACATTTATGTTATATGATGTCAAAATTAGTGTTTCAATTAAAAAAAAACGAATACAAAAAAACTTGTAATATATTGAAAAACGGTTTTACAAAATCTATTTTTAAAGCTGAAACAAACGGCCCAAAGTCATGAGTGACATGTATATTGGTATAGGTTCCGTATAGTTTGGATTTGGCTTGGCAAGGAGGGACTGTCCACCTTCAAGTAGACAGTGACTCAATTATGTTGGTTGACATGGTAAGCGAAAATTCTACGATAGCAATATGACTATTTCTACCTTGATTTAATGCATTTGTGACCTGAAGAACAAGAACCGACAAGTTTATATCAACCATACATGGCTTGAATTGAAGACAATATATAAGTTGATTGGCTAGCTAATTATATCTTGATTTTTTTGATTTGCATGTTTTGGAGAGTCCTCCTAAAAATTATGAGAGACTCTTTTTTTATAATATATCTAGTGCTTGTATGCTTTGGAATGTTTGTCTAACTAGTACTCCATCCGTCCCAGAATAGTTGTCACATTTTAACGGATCCGGATTCCGTGCAGTCAGGGAATCCTGCAGTCATGCAGTCAGCCACTTTTAAAGGTCCAGATTTTAAGCTAATAAAATAAATAAAAAACATGAACAAAATGGATGGTTGAGATTCATCTGCAGTCAAATAGTGACTGCAGGGAATCCATTTCCCATTTTAACACTGCACATTTGCCGATGCACAATTTTGATCATTAATATCTTTAGTTTTGTATTATTAAAAATTATGAAAATTTGATATTTTGATAGTACTCGTCGAGACAAGTCTAACAAAATCTCATATGTTGATATTTGTGTTTATACATTAGTAAAAAAATATAATTAAAGTAGCTTGTATGAATAGTGCACATAGTCAAAATTGTGACTATTATTTTGAGACGGAGGGAATAATATGTTGTCCCCTTCATTTCTTGGGCTTTGCCCTATTTTTAACCAAAAATGTTACCTAAAAAAATAATAAAAAGGATTAAAAATTAGGATCTTAAACACATGTTAACATTTGCTTAAATATTGGGTGTAAGAATACAAAACAATATGTCAGATCTAATTAAGGGAAAATTGCCAAACTTCACCAACAATATGAGTATATGACACATTCTCATCATTTTTAATTGTTAGTAAAAATTAATAAATAAAAATTGATATATTCGTTCTAATTATTAGCCCAGTTTTAGTTATAATTGAAAATAGAGGGAGTATATAATTTTTACAATGATATTACTAAACTTTCATTTCTTAAAATTTATGCATTTAAAATATCTTAAAAGTGTAAAAAGTGATATTTGCACAATTAATTTTTTTCATATATATTTTTTAGTATGTTTAATAAGTGCCCTATAACATTGTTTAGCCTGACCCATAAATTAATTCAATCCAAAAATAAACAAACAAGAGGAGGTGAATTAGCAAAAACAGTAGGTTTGAACAGTAGACCTTTTACACAAGTTACTCATCTACAGACCAGCCCACTAGTCCACTACAAACCACAAAAAATTTCACTATGTTAAAAATAAAATAATAATTCAAATTTTACAAAAGAATTGAAATTACTGAAAAAAAGAAGAAGAATTGAAATTGAAATCAAAATTGAATCAAAATTCTAGGGTTTGTGGTTCGAACTTCAATGGACGACATGGCAGCTTACTACGCACAAAACCAACCGCCGAATCTTATACCTTATCAGTATTATCCACCGCCGCCGCCTCAACAACCACCACCACCACATCTGACGTTTGTACCACCGCCGCCTGGTGCTCCACTCCCGCCGGCGCACCACCTTCATCAACCTTACCATCCGCAACATCCACAACAACACGTGTACGGTTCTTATGCTCCTTCTCTATCTTCTCCTCCTCATTCAACCAACGATGTTCGCACTCTTTTTATTGCTGGTCTTCCCGAAGATGTTAAACAACGCGAAATCTACAATCTGTTCCGTGAATTTCCTGGTTATGAATCATCGCATCTTAGAAGTCCCAACGGTTCGTCGCAGGTATATTCTTCATGTTCTGTCCTGTTTTATGATGTGTTATTGTGGAATGTGGACTATGCTTTCTTTCTGATATGTTTTTTGTTGTTGCGTGTATTGTGACAGGCTTTTGCTTTCGCTGTTTTCTCGAATCAGCAATCTGCAATTATGGCATTGCATGCTCTTAATGTGAGGATATTGTATTATTTTATATTGCATCAGTGATTTTTTTTATTAATTAGCTATTTCGGTCTATGAATGTGTCTTTTGCTTTTGTCGGTTTGGTTGTCAAATGTGCCTTTTGCCAGTTGGTTTGGTTCTCAAATGTGTCTTAGGTTTGATGTTTGATCGATTGGTCGTCTTCTAATGGTTAGTAAAATTACTGAATACTAAATGATGACACACCTAGGGAGGGATGTTTTTGAAATTTGGATGCTTTGAGAGACTATAATGACACCACAAAAATGGCTAATGGGGTCCATGAATTTGTGAGGCGGTGTCACAAAAATATCATCGATTGTGTTTTTTGCTAGTTAGTTTGATCCTCAAATGTGTTTTTTGCTAGTTGGTTTGGTTCTCAAATGTATGTTTGATAGATTGGTCGTCTTCTGATGGTTAGTTTGGTCCATAAAATTACTGATTACGAAATGATAACACACCCAAGGGTGTTTTTGAAGTTTTGATGCATTGAGATTATAAGGACACAACCTCACACATTTTGGGACCAAAATGACTGGTTACTTGTAAATCTATTATATATTGATCATTTGGTTTTTGTATATGAAGATTGAACTTTTTGATTGATGTGGTTTGTAGGGGATGATATTTGATCTTGAAAAGGGTTCTACTCTTTATATTGATCTGGCTAAATCCAACTCTAGAGCTAAACGTGGAAGGAATGGTGTGTTTTGATTTTCCTTATTATGCTATTCAGATTAGAACTAATTTTGCAGTGTAAAAGTAGATATGTTTTGTGGTTTTGGGTAACTGTTTGAAAGTTTCAATTCTCTCAAGATTGTGAGTTTGAATGAATGTTTGATATAGGTGAATTAGAAAGAAATTGATTTTGAAATAGTTTTAGTTACAAACTTACAATTGAGTTTCAAGTCAAACGGTGTGTCTTTTGAATTTTCAACTCAGCTCCAAAGCTACATTTTTTCACTTCCCGTCAAATTGAGGTTTGGAGGAAAAACGTTTTTTCCTTGTTGTATTCAAACACTTCAGTTTTCACTCAAATTATGTTTGACAGAGAGTGTAATCAATTTTGAATTTTGTTGATCATAAAATATCACTCAAATAATTTGACTGCTATGCAGTATGATTAAGCTTAGCATAAAATGCTTCAAATCCAATTAGCTGTAATCTTCAAAAAAATATTTAATCCCATTTTATTTGAGAACTTCCAATTAAATTTGGTGTGATTGGTTGCCATTTTCATTGACATACAGATGATGAGAGAGCTGGCTCAGATAAGAAAGCTCGAGGACATGCACCATCATGGCCAACTCCTGATTCTGGTAAGCCGATTCTAGATAAATGCATAGATGTTCTCTATGTATGTTACCTGTATGGATTTGTTTCCCCTTTACTACTGTATTTATTTTGCTCAGTTCAATGTCTAATATCTTGGAGACCAGTTAAGTATTGATCACACAAGACACTTTTATATATGAGCTCACTTTGCACATGTTTTGCACTCTTCGGCACTAGCAGGTGTTAGCAGCATTCACATGCCTGGAATTGGTAATCCTGCTTTCAACACGAACATGATTGGTTATCCACCTACACAAAGGTCATCTGCACTACTTAATCACAGCTTTGTTATATGGAAGTGATTGCTTCTAGCTTGGATAAAGCACATTTTTCAATTTCCAAAGTTATTTCGAGATTCCGTTGTCCAACTCTTCCTCCACTAAAAGAAAAATAACTAATATGCTTGAATATCAATTAAATTTTGACGGTAGCTGCTTCCTTCGTATTTCATGCTATGTTGTCTAATTTTAGTTTTATTTTTTGGTGATAGTTATGGAAATGCTGATGGGAATGCTCTGCATGACAATCTATTTCCACACCTGGTTAGTGTTATAAAGCACTTGATATATCTGATTTCCGTATTATCTTAAATTTGTTTTTCCACTATTATATAGTTCAAGTCGTTATATCTTTCTGTGCTTAAAAAACGCTGAGTGCTGTTGATTTGAACCTGTCTCCCCCACTTATTGTGGCTATTGATGGATGATTGGATTCAAAAACTTGTTTTTGCTTGTGTCTTTTTTGTTGGTGTTGGAGAAAAGCTTTTCTAAAATTAAGTTGACTTTTCTCTTTTTGTTTTTGCAACTCTGTGGCATGGGAAATCCATGTCCCTTTTTCATTTTCTATTTATATTATACTCACGTTGATTGAAGGTATGAAGAACATATCAGTTTTTCCCCTCATACAACTATTTTACAGATTCATATTCCATTTTGCCCCCTCTTCCAGTTCCACTGTTACGTAAATAATAGTAGTATATTCTGTTGATAGTATTCACACAATGATCTCACCGGTCCGACTCTCTTCTTGACTGCTAATTAGTGTTGCCAAGATTGCATTGTTGCTCATAGGATTGAACAATTTTACAAGTATTGCTATCCTTCTCAATCCCATCTGTATAGAGGATTGTAATCCCTACCTTGCAGGTCTTGTAAAACCCCACTCTTTCCTAAACCTCACCATGGTAGGATCTTTGTGACTGTAGATTGCTCTTTAGATATACTAGTTAGTTATACCCTCATATTTTATCTTCGTTTTTTCCTTGATAAAATCTTCTGTTCGGTCATATTTTATCTCCTCTCGAATCCTTGGTTAGATCTCCATTTTGATCACGTAACATAGAAATGGTCATCGTGGTGGTATATGATCTGTTGATGACTATGTTCTGGTGCTATGATATGACTAGGTTTTGGTGTGGGGAGGAAGATAGTAAGCTGGAGTATATGGAATAGTTTCTATTCTAGGATTCATTGATCTCCAAGATGACTTGGTGGTTGGTGCCACTTGAGCTAAACTCTTGGGTGGAAATTTTATGCTATTATATAGGAGTAAAACTTTTAATGCAGCATCAACCACCATCAAGTCTCTCCCACCTGGTAGAGTCAAGCTACATGGACCAAATGATATCATTGTCATGTATTAGGTTTAAACACATACCACTTATCTCTAAATTTCTCCAATGATTTGTCCTATAGTTTTTCTTCTTGTTTTCACCCATTCTATATTTTTAGCATATTGGCGATTCATAGGTCTTCTCAATACCTACCCATATCATCTAATATAAGATTCTACTATCTTCTCTACTATGGGGCTCTACAAAATTGCCATGACGTGTGGGAATTGGGAAATGTGATTGCTGAGCTAATGACCTCATGTAGCTGCATATTTGCCTTTTCTTTTTCTGAGTTTTAGTCATTTCTGTAATCTCATGTTTTATTATTTATTTATTTTGATAGGCAAATGTTAACAATTAATTTGTTAGCACTAGACTACACCTTCAGAGACAAGTTCTTTAGTTAATTGATTAGGTTGCTTTGTGTTATTTTGATTGACGTGGTACTATGATGCTTCTCTGATGGATACCTGATTGGAATATTTTCTTTTTATTATTACATCACCCGCCTTACTCTGCAACACCCGTCATGTCTTTAATAAAATAAAATGTAGCTTTGGTCATTTTTATCCAATGCTTATGTCAGTATGGTTCTAATGTTTGAATTGCCATGTATAGTCATGTCATGTGTCTTTATGTCATGTTTGACAAATTTGAGACTGTATATCATTCTAAAAGTTGCATTTCTTATTTGTTGTTTTGACAGAAAAAGTGTGCCACTCCTTACATTCCAACAAATACAACCCCATGCGCAACTTTATTTGTAGCTAATCTGGGGCCGTCTTGTAATGATCAAGAGCTAATCCAAGTATTTTCCAGGTCAGTGTACAAGAACCATGTGAAAGTACTTTAGTACTTGTAAAATTTGTATAAGCTGAAGTTGTTTTTCCTTATATATATATGTATCTTCTATCAGATTCCCTGGATTTTTGAAACTGAAGATGCAGAGCACATATGGGGCTCCTGTTTCATTTGTTGATTTCAAGGTTTCTCTTTTTTCCCCTTTTAATTTTGTCCTACATATTTAATGATTATGTAAATAGTTATAGGAGTAGTTATACTCAGCATGTTACTTCCTGTTTCAATTTAAATGGATTCCCTGGGTATTCTCTATCTACAAAAAAAAATTATTATAAAAGAAGCATGCGATGACATTAACTTCTAATATAAAAACTTGGTTTATGTTAACAAATGGATAAAACTTGTTTATGAACTTTTGCATCTACTAATGTATTTGATTTGCATGATTAGATTTAAATGTTTTACTCAGTTTGATTGCTAATCATACATGCAGGACATTCCTAGCGCAACTGCCGCCTTAAACAGTCTGCAAGGCACCATTCTTTATTCCTCACCAGCCGGCGAGGGAATGCGTTTAGAGTATCCTTTGAATACTAGCATATAATTTTTTGTTGGGTTTTATTTCAGTTATGTATTTTTGTGGGGCTGCATTTCTTTACTTTTCACATTTGTCGGTATTTGCTTAATAAGAATTTTAGATATGCTAAATCACGGATGGGTATGCGGAGGAAGCCCAAGTAAATGAAGTGCCGGAAAATAGAAAATAAAAAAACAAAGCAAAAGAATGCAGTGTTGAAGTCACTCATGATTTTATTGAGACGCACACTTACCTTTGGGCGGAATAATGAATTTTATTTGCGGGTGCAAGCAATAGAAAGGAAGCTTAATGGATTATGGATTGTCGAAAACTTTTCAAGGCTTAATTTTCAGTTTCTGCAGTCACTGTATTTGAGATTTAAATTCTTGTATTTGTCTTGGTATTTGATAAAGATCTCCGGTATCCTATCCCCTTGTAAATTTCATATAGAAGTTGCTTTTAAATTTTGGTGGATTTTTCAACATTCATACATGTGTACTTAAAAAATTTATGCTTTGTCAATAAATACTGGCTATGAAGATGTTTATTTGATATTTCACTTTTTGTTTACTTCAGATATCATCTGTCAAATGAGATCCTATAGCTTCAGTAACGAAGTTACCTCCTCGAAGGGTATGACACAAATCAACGGTCCAATCTTTACTCGAGCTTCTTAATCAAGCCATGAAGTTACCAAGTCTATGTAACACATTCATTAGATCCTGAACCAACTGAATCACATGTAGGGAATTCGGAAAACTGATAACCCGCTTAAAACCATCACAAATTCAGGCGGTAAAAAGCAAGAATACCAACATTAATAATACAAGAGAGATCAATATTACCTTAGAAACTAAGCATAGATGAGCCTTCGTGATCTCTTATAAGACCACCAAATCCCCTTGATCCTGAATCCGTAAACACAGAACCATGGAGAACTATCAGGACACACTCCTAACAGAACCTACATAACTAGTGTTTCAAACATCATCGTAACATTAGCACATTTTGAAAAACTTGAAATATGACAATTTTTGTCTAAAAACTTCACATGACTCAAAGAAATCTAAAAAAAGTAATTAATTTGATATGTTAGTGTCCAGGTCACATGCCTTAACCTTCACTACCCCTCTTCTCCGAAAGTGTAGTCCAGTGATAAAGAGTTGAAACGTTGAAGGGGTTTAAGAAGGAGCTCTCGAGTTCAATCCATGACTATTAACATTTTCCCCTCCCCTCTAATAATATGTACTAACAAGTTTTACCGCCGATTTTTTTTTATAGGTGGAGAAATGAAAAATCTTAGATTCGAACTCAGGTCTCTACAAATAATGTCCCTTATTAGACCAAACTTTTGATTTTTTATCACTATCATTAGTAGTATCAATAAATGATGTATTCCATGTATGTAAAACAAAATATAAGTATATTTAATAAATTGAAATGATACATATATTTATAGGCAATTTTGTATTTGGCTGTTTTATTTTTCTTTTGAAAGAGATACAAGTGCAAAGTGAAAGTTGTTATTTAATAAACTTATGATTTATTTTGTTGTGATTTACCAATAGCATATACTGACTTTAAGCTCTAGAGTAAATCATGCCAAATAATTTTTTTAAAATAAATTGCTCACTTTGGAGAAAGTAAAATCCTCTTTATATAGATGTATTTTAGAGTTGGTTTATATAAACCAAGAAGACATGGACTTGTCAAAAAGAATATAGGAAGAAATGGATTTTTATTAACAAATAAATTTAAGATATACTCACTCACTCTCTATTTATAAAATAATATTAATATGTAATGCTAATATGACTTTAAAATAAAAACAAACTTTTTTGTAAAAGAAAACATGATTTAAGAAGGAATTGATAAAATTAATCAAACTATTCTATGTAGAGTTCATAAAGCAATCACGTGATTGAACCTAGTATAGGAAGAAGACATGGACTTGTCAAAAAAAGAAGAAAGGAAAAAGACATGGAAAATGCAGAAATGGAATCAAATTGCATTACTTACTCAATTGTACTATTATCTACTGTTGAACTACTAGGAGAGTAATAACAAATGTTCATGCTGCAAATCAGATAAAAGCTGCGTCATAAACAAAAATTAGTTTCACTTTCACCACTTTCGGTTCTTGTGGAAATTAAGTCAAAGAAAACCTACACACAACACAAGTTTCATTTCATCTCAAGAATCTTATAGTTGCATATTCATCAACTCAATTTATTAGTCAATGATTATAATTTTATTTTCACTTTAGAAAACCATAATAACCACACGACCGTATGATATATAATGTGATGTTCCTATTAACTGAGTTAAACTTATGATATCGACAAACATGTGAGTTTAATAAATTATATATTAATAAATATTTCATTTGTTTTATATTTATTATTTTATTTTTTATCTCAAGTCTAATGAAGATATACATTTATAAGTATAATCAATAGTATTTTACACTACTCTCATTCTCCGAGAGAAATATTATGTTAACAACTTTTTAAGTGTTCGATGCCGTATATTTATACGATGTATATATGATTTCAATTTTTAATTACTTTTTGTTTTCTCTTCAAGTCACGTCAATGATTATAAATGCTATATTTTTATACAGTGTTGACTGTGGAATACGGTTGTCAATTTTATTTTTTTTGAACAAGCCAAAATCGGTTGTCAATTTTTAGGTGTTCAAGTAACACTACTGATCTCTAAATATATGATATTATTGAAAATTTTATATCCCTTTCTATATAACTATTTTAAATTTTGAAATGTAATAGTCATTTCTTTTATTAAAATGCTTGTCTTATTCTTGACACACAAAATAAAATGCTTGTATTATAATTGAGTTGATATCCTCTCATTTTTTAAAATAAATGGCAAGCTTAGTTTATGAGACAGATAAAATAGAAGATTAATGAAAATCACTTATATTAAAACATTTTAAAAAAATGAATCCCATCAACCACTCATTTAAAAAATAATAATTTCAAAATAATTGCCACTTTTTTAATTTTAATTTAATATTAATTATAATTTTTTCAAGTACGATTTAATTCATACTATTATGTGCATATCAATCTAAAGTCAATATTTTCCTATAATTGATAGGATTAATTAATTTGGAAAAATTGATTAGAAGAAGCAAAAGTTTCACAAATAAATAAAGGTCAACTACAATAATTTTCATAAATTTAACCCTACCATTATTTTTCACCAACATTTGACTTTACCTTCAATGATAGAACAACCCCCCATTAAGTCACCTAGATCTATGTCCTACAAACTACTAGCAAATTCTGATATGGTGATACGCATAAACTTAATTTCTCTCATGTTGAATGATCAGTTTCAACATTTTCCGACACATCTACATTTTCTTTTAACTTAAAGTAACTTCCTAGATGCATGCATAATGGACTCTTTTTTCTTTCTCGAGAATGGTTTGACAAAAAGTCAAAACATAATTAAGCCTCTAGTAAACATACATCTAGTCAAAGATTAAGATGTCATATTCCATGTATGATGTATCAAAAAAAAAAAAAAAGATGTCATATTCTTGTCTAATGGAACATGGTCATAGTTCTCAGCCAAAGATGGTGATCACCTTGCTTATAATTCATTTTAGATGGAGTAACAAATAAGAAAAACTAAAAAAATAATCATAAAACTAAAAAAATAAATAAAAAAAAAACTAAAAAAAACTGCAAATATATGTGTTTTTCTTTTATTTATATTGTAAAGAAAAAAAACATTTTGTTTTTGGTACTTATTATTATGTTTTAGTATGGACATAATTTCATTATTTTGTTATCAATGTACGTAATATGTAGAATTTTTATATTTTAATCCCTTCAACATAAGTTAGATATAAAATACTAAGACAAAAAAGAGCATCTATCTCGGCTGATCTGAAAAGAGAAGCGAGACAAATTTAATTTTTAGATAAAACGATGAAATTTTTGGAGCAAGTACCCTCAAATCAAATCTTTACGAAAGGTCAAATTACCTGAACTTACAAGTTAGAATTACATCTGTATTTTCAGGTTTCCTCTCGTCTACCACAACATTCTTCCATGCATTCCAAAACCCTTTGAGGGACCAATTTCTATATACAAATTTTGTAAAAATCAAATTAAAATAATTGTGACCAGAAGCAAAATAGGTACATTTTTTAAAGGAATAAAATAAAATAAAAGATATTTTTATAGAGACTGAAATAAAATAAAATATAATATAATATATTTGCAACAATTTTCTTATGACACGTGTAGTCTTTATTTTGTAGTTTGCAATGACTTTCTTATGACTATGGATGACAATGAGTGCTCATGGGTGAGGATTTTACACTACCCAAACTCACACCCAAAACAATCACTCAAATCCAAACCCAAAGGCTGCATGGGTGACAAATCAAAACCCACACCCATTAAGTTCGGGTTTTTCCACCCAAAATCAAATCCGCAGCAAAAACACGCATAATTAATTATCTGCCCAAAACTCGGTCCGAATTCTTTTTGATATAAAATGCAAAATGTATCATAGTAATTAAATTACATAGTTACGTTCAACATAAGTAATTAACATAATTTGGTGACATTGGTAATTAAATTACATAGTTCAACATAAATTACATATGTTGGGTGAGTGATTCGTTCGAACTGTGAAGGAAAGTGAGAACCCTGATTTTGACACTTATATATATTTAAGGTTAATTAGGTAATTTTACATATATTCGGGTGGGTGTGTGGGTTTCGAGTGTGGATTTGAGTGATCCCAAACCCACACCCATAGTTTCGGGTGTCACTCAAACCCAATCAACTCGGGTTTCACTCGTTGACTTGGGTTTGAGTTCGAGTGGGTCTCGGATTTATGTTTTCCTGCCATCCCTACTTATGACATTTGTGTTGCCTTTATTTTGACATTTGTGATGACTTTCTTATTAGTTTTTTTTGTTCCATTCACTCAGTTTTACCATTTAATTTATTCAGATCACCCCAACGAACTGACTTAATATTAAGTTTGATAATATTGTCCTAAACTGTTTCAAACAAAGTGACTAAATATGAGAATATTTTCTAACAATTAACATATTTTTATATCATTTGTGTTTGACACTTTTGTTTTCCTAACATCAGCGATTCTGAATCTTTTAAAAAGAGTTTAAAATGTCATGCATAACAATATTGTATCTCTTAGTTCTTCTGTTGATTTAGTTTTACACAAGGCTGATTTTATTATCCAAAAAGTTTAGCAACACAACTTACAAGTTGAAAGTAATACAATCTATAGATTAATATTACTTCAAGTGATCCTCGCACTACTAATTATACTATCTTTCAACTATCAATTAAAGTCATCTACCGTGTCTAACTATTTCTAAACTAATACTAGATACTACTTCAACTATTGAGAGTGGTATCTCTTCCTAAAAAAATCAACTTTATTAATTATCCAAGTCTTTCAAACCTCTTCATTTGTCATTGTCCATAAGCAAAGAGTCAACTTTGTCCATCAATTTCTTGCCCTCCATACCTCTCTTCAATTCCAATTCATATTATTGTTAAAATAAGAAAAACTAAATCTTCAGTTTCATCAATCCATATAAGAAAATTGCAATCCACTACCTCATCCTTTATTTATTAAAAAAAAAAAATCATGTCTTCATCGACTCCCTTTAAAAAAACGTCATTATACAAAAGAACGACAATTAAAGAAAACAGGTGAAATAATAATTTTAAAAAAAGACAATTAAAAAAAGTAGAGGAAATGACATTGTAATACAATTCTAACGTCAATAAATTTAATACTATTATTATTTTTATTTTTTTAAGAAGGTAAACTAGTCCACCTAAATTGACATCGAAGAGTATCGAACTTAAAACCTTAAAGAGGAGAACACTCATAGTCCCTACATAGGTAGTATTATTTTGATTAAACTTAACGGTTAAGTACAGACGTACAATTTTCACTATTTTGAACTACAAATATAGTGTAATACCCATAAATTCCTCTATCCATACGAGTCATAATTCACTATAGCAAATCGGTTGAGGAGGTACACCAACAAGTTTCTTTTCAATTTTACATAAAAAACTAGTAATATACATACATGACTTTCATTTTCTATGTTTTTAAGGGCACATGAATATTTGTTAAAAATAGGTATTTATGAATTTTTTGATTGATCTATAGAAGAGAAGATCCACATTAAGGATGTTATGGTGTACTTTTTAAAAAAAAAATGTTATTGTGTACAAGTAATAGTAGGAAAACATGTAAGTATGAATTTGACATAAGTCTCTCCGCTTGTCGAATTGATTACTGTGAATATTATTGTGAAATAGACAAATCTTAAAGCTGCTTCAAACAAAGTGGTCAATTACGATAACACGTTTTTTGGCAGTCAACTTGCTTTTATCATTTGCATTTGATATTTTTCCTCTTCGTGGCATCAAAAGTTGTAGATCTTCTAAAAATAATTTAAAGAGTCATGCATAACAATGTGTCTTATAAGTCTCTAGTAGTTAATGATACAACTTGTTATCTCTTATATATATTTTTATTCAAATGTAATTATCTTTATGCCAAATGCATCAAAGAGCCCTTTAAATTTTACGTTTGTAACAATTATATGTCCTTTAAGTTTTTTAGGTAACAATTATGTTTTTTTAAATTTTTTTAGCTAACAAATTAGTCCTTTTAAGTTGTTAACTTATTGCACTATTACATTTCTTTCAATTATCCTCTCTTCAGGTGGGACCTCAATTGTCTATAGAGGGCTCATGGTTCACACCATGTTGAGTCTAAAATTCATTATGGTTAACATATTTTTTTTTTGAAACACATCATGGTTAACATTAGAATTAAGGGTTAAATATGTTTTTGGTTCCTATAGTTTCGTCGAATTTTGTTTTTAGTTCTTGAAGTTTTTTTCACACTTTTTAGTCCCTGAAGTTTTTCCCGTCAGTGTTTTTTTTAGTCCCTACTTTTCATTCAACTCGTGCTCAACTGTGCATATCATTCGAAATTTTAAATTTTTTTTTTGCGGTCATGTTTAGTATACATTATATGAATCTCTCTTACAAAAGTTTAAATTTTTTTAACAAGAGATTAATTAAATATGAATTTTTTAGTTTTTTGCATATAAACATAAATAATTCATCTTATGTTAAAAAATTCTAAATTTTTATCGGAGATGTTCTTATAATATTATAAACATGAATACAAAAAATAATTCAAAAATGTAAAAGTATACAAGATATCCAAGAGTTTGATTAAAAGTAAAGACTAAAAACACTGATGGGAAAAATTTCAGGGACTAAAAACGAAATTATGCGAAACTATATGGAACAAAAACATATTTAACCATAGAATTAATAGTCACATCAACGATTTTGTAAACATATGATAACTGAAAGGTAACGATGCAAAAAATTAAAAACTTAAATGACTTATTCGTTACATACAAAATTTAAATGACATAAGTATTAAAAATAAAAACGCAAAATTTAAAGGACATCTAGCTACATTTGGTCTTATCTTTAATATAAAAATAGAAAGAGAAATAATAAAGTTTGTGAGAATGTGAATAATGAAAAGAACAAACACACTACTAATAGGAAATTAAACAGCCTATATAGTATGATTAGAAGGGCAACAACTTTAGGCCATGGGCCATTAAAATTGTTCATATATTTCGAAAAAAGCCTTACTAATGTACAAAACAACAAAAGTTAATGAAGGATAAAATTGGAAAACTTGTCCTATCGTTATTGCGTGGTGGGAAAGTCAATTGCTAACGGTATCTATCCACCGACCACCGACCTACCTCTCTGCCCACTCACAATTATTATTAAAAAATAATAATAATAATAATAATAATAGTGAAAATGAAAGAAAATATTTTATATCTATATTCCAATTAAAGTATAGTTTTCTTAACTCCTGATTTAAATTCTTCTTGATATCTTTATTTGATTAACCAACAAAAGACACCAACGAACCCACTTCACCATCATACACCAGATTGGCATTCATTAAAATCTTATTATTGTGCCACTAACACATATCAACTTGTTTTTATTTTTAATTTGAATCATGCCTGACGGCAACAACTATTCTTTTTAAAACATAGATAGATGATGTACATATATTTATTTTCATCACAACCCAATATTAAGTGACAAGATTGATATATAGAATATAACATTACATAATTTAGATAGTATTTTAATTGGATTTGTTTGGTTGAATTTCAGTGAGATTTCTTTTGGCTTTTAGATCTATTTAAGTTGTTATTCCTTATGTTATTATATATGTTAGTGTAAAAAATATATCTTTAATTTTATATAAAAATATATATTTTTAATTTTCATAAAACTTTTATTGTTGTTTCTCTAATTTAATGTAGAATTTCATAATTTGGTAGGTTTATTTTTATTATTTTTTGGTTTTTAACCGGCTGATTCAGAGAAAAATGGTCATGGTAATTCAAATTTAAAAGTTCGACTGCGAGATAAAAAAAGTTTAACTAAGATTGTTTCAACCAAGTATCGAATTCGGGTTTTCCAACACAATTCGTCATATGAGAAGTTAATTTTATAGGTTTAGCTTAAAAGAATCTATAAAAAATACATTAACAGGACATTTTTTTGGCCAAATACAAATAGATATAAATATATGATAATTAAGAATAGAGTTTAACAATACGTACAATTAGTATGAATTAATTTTATACAGACAGACAATACTCATGATTCAATCTTTTCTATTATATTAAAAAGGTGGGATGAAGTTGAATTATGTGGTAAAATACATAATTGTTCCTATTTATTAACTACTAGGCAACTACTAGTGAGATACAATTTATTTAGTAGATTAATTTATCTTGTTTAGTAGATTAATTTATTGAGTTTAATTCTTGTGCACTGTCGTTGTAAAGTTTTTTTGCACATACATCAAATGATGTGTTGCCACATCATTTAATGAATGTGACACATCATGTATTTTTAATTATCATACATGATGTGTCGATATATTATTGGACGCATGTGTAAAATAACTTTACACTGACGGTGCATATTGTGTTTTGAGGTTTTTAAAAATTCTTCTAGATTAAGAAATCTATCAGAGTTTGATATGCAGCGGATTGCTCAAAGACACAATTTAATCAGATGAGAGAGAGAGAGAGAGAGAGAGAGAGAGAGAGAGAGAGAGAGAGAGAGAGAGAGAGAGAGAGAGAGAGAGAGAGAGAGAGAGAGAGAGAGAGAGAGAGAGAGAGAGAGAGAGAGAGAGAGAGAGAGAGAGAGAGAGAGAGAGAGAGAGAGAGAGAGAGAGAGAGAGAGAGAGAGAGAGAGAGAGAGAGAGAGAGAGAGAGAGAGAGAGAGAGAGAGAGAGAGAGAGAGAGAGAGAGAGAGAGAGAGAGAGAGAGAGAGAGAGAGAGAGAGAGAGAGAGAGAGAATTTTTATACTGGTTCCCCTCACAACTTGAGAGTACTTCAGTCCCCTTGTTCTAAACAAGAGAATTCACTATAATCAGTTAAGATTACACAATTTGCTCAAGCACACAAGCAAGAGACTTCCACTGACGCTCAAACACACAAGCAAGAGACTTACACTAATTGCTCAAGCACACAAGCAAGAGACTTCATTAAATTGCTCAAGCACACAAGCAAGAGACTTTTACAAATCGCTCAAACACACAAGCAAGAGACTTAGAATCTTATTCAAGATTAGATTGTTTAGATGAAATGTACCTAAGACTAACTCTTTTACAAATGTATTAAAAAACAGAGTGCTTTGAAGTTTGAGTTGTAGTTCTCTGAGTTCAAGTCTTGTACTGATGTTTTCTATTGAGTTTTTTTAGTTGTACGAACACTTTCTTTGTATTGTTGTATGCAGTTCTTTATGTATAAGTTTTTTAAGTTGTTCTACATTTTGTCAATTCAAAGCAGTCTCGAATTTATAGATGTTTGAAATAGAGACGTTTGAATGTGACCGTTGTAGAAGATCAGTTTGCCCGTTGGAGAGATTAGACAGTTTAACTTATTCCATAAGAGGCAAAATGTTTCTGTTACTTTGTTTCTCGAAGATAGTTCCTTGCATAGAAGAGGTAACATTGTACCATTGTCTTGATATTCCTTCTTGACTTGTTGGATTGACAGAAGGTAGCAACCATTTTGTCATAGCATAAAATTTAGGGTTAAATATGTTTTTGGTCCTTATAGTTTCGTCGAATTTTGTTTTTAGTCCCTGAAGATTTTTTTCACACTTTTTAGTCCCTGAAGTTTTTTCCGTCAGTGTTTTTAGTCCATACTTTTCATTCAACTGTGCTCAACTCGTGCATATCATTCAAAATTTTAATTTTTTTTTCTGCGGTCATGTTTAGTACATTATATGAATCTCTCTTACAAAAGTTTAAATTTTTTTAACAAGAAATGAATTAAATATGAATTTATTAGTTTTTTGCATATAAAAATTCATAAATAATTTATGCTATGTTAATAAATTCTAAATTTTTATCGGAGATGTTCTTATAATATTATAAACATGAATACAAAAAATCATTCAAAAATGTAAAAGTATATAAGATATTCAAGAGTTTGATTAAAAATATGGACTAAAAACACTAACGGAAAAAACTTCAGCGACTAAAAAGTGCGAAAAAAATCTTCAGGGACTAAAAACGAAATTCTGTGAAACTATAGGGACCAAAAACATATTTAACCCTAGAATTTAACCTTGAGGAGATATCTTCAGACATGATTCCATCAGAGAAATTGTCTTGTCATTCTTGTGTAACTTCTGAGTGTACACTTAAAATGCTTCTGATTGACTCTTGTTGCTTCTGATATACTTCTTCAGACCTTGGTTCACTCAGAACCTCTGAATCCTTCAGATGCTTTCATAGTATTTTGAGCTTCTCAGATTCTATCTTCTTAATAGCTGCATACTTTCATAAGATCATTAGTGTTCTCAATTGCATATTAATATATTTTGTTATCATCAAAACTTCATAAGGTTTTTGGGGTTTGTCTTGAAAACCATTCTTGTCCCAACAGTTTGGTGTTTAAGGTTTAAAAATTAAGGTTTGAAATTTATTGTTTGTGATCTTCGATTTGGAGTTTGAAGATTAGGGTTTATCATTTGACATTTGAAGATCGGGGTTTTGAATTTAGGGTTTCAAAGTTTAAGATTTAATGTTTGGTGTTTTGGGTTTAAAAGTTAGGGTTTGACATTTATTTTTTGCAGTTAGCGATTTAAGATTTGAATATTAGGGTTTAACATTTGACGTTTGAAGATCATGGTTTAGGATTTAGTGTTTGAAGGTTTAAGATTTGGTGCTTAGGGTTTAAAAGTTAGGGTTTGACATTTATTGTTTGCGGTTTACAATTTGGGTTTCATGATTAGGGTTTAGCTTTTGGGGTTTGAAGATTAGGGTTTAGGATTTAGGGTTTGAAGGTTTAAGATTTGTTGTTTTATGTTTAGGGTTTAAAAGTTAGGGTTTAACATTTATAGATTTGGGGTTTGAAGATTAGAGTTTTGCGTTTGGAGTTTATATTGTACACAAACCCTTAACTCGAAAGCCTATATCCAGTTCCACAAGTTTCAAACCCTAAATTTCAACCCCAATTTTTATATTTGGGGTTTAAAGATTAAGGTTTGGCGTTTTGAGTTTATATTGTACACAAACCCTTAACACTAAATCATAAATTCATTTCCACAAATTTCAAACCCTAAATTTCAAACTCCAATCCACAAACACAAAAAATGCAACCCTAAACTCCAAACCCAAATTTATAGATTTGAGGTTTGAAGATTAGGTTTTGGCGTTTGGAGTTTATATTGCACACAAACTGTTAACTCCAAACCCCAAACTCCATTCCACAAATTCCAAACCCTAAATTTCAAACCCCAAATCCACAGTCACAAAAAATGCAACTCTAAACTCCAAACCCCAATTTATAGATTTGGGGTTTGAAGATTAGGGTTTGGGGTTTGGAGTTTATATTATACAAAAAACCTTAACTCCAAACCCTAAATTCATTTCCACAAATTCCAAACACTAAATTTCAAACCCCAAATTCACAACTACAAAAATGCAACCTTAAACTCCAAACCCCAATTTATAGAATTGGAGGTTTGAAGATTAGGGTTTTGCATTTGGATTTTAATTTATATTGTACACAAACCCTTAACTCCAAATCCCAAACCCTAAATTTCAAACCCCACAACCACAAAAAATGCAACCCTAATCTCCAAACCACAATTTATAGATTTGAGGTTTGATGATTAGGGTTTGGCGTTTGGAGTTTATATTGTACACAAACTCTTGTTGGAACAAAAATGGTCTAAAGACAAACCCCAAGAACTTGTTAAAGTTTTAATGATAACAAAGTATTAAATGCACAAGTGAATACTAAAATTTTAATTCAAGTATGCAGGAATCTATAAGAGTGAATAGAGTCCGAATAAAGATCAAAAGCTCTGAATTCATTCAGAAGCGTGCAAAGCACTCAGAAGCAATTGGACCCAGAAGCAAAGTAACGAAGTTATAAGCCGTTCCATTCAGATGTGCTAGTATCAGATCTCAAGTCTCCCCAGTTGTTACTTTGAGATCAAGTCATATGTCAAATAGGAGCTTCTAAACAAATGAAAAACTTTACTTCTTCTGGGCAAACACTGAAGTCTTCAAAGTAATAGATGTAGTAGCCTTTTACCTCTTTTGGAATAAGGTTAAAACTCTACTACCAATACAACTACAATTGCGCTGACATCTCTATCTTTATTCAACGGTCATCCTAAACGTCTACATTGCCATTGCCTATATATAGAAGATTTGAGAGATCATGAAAAATACAACACTGAGCTATAATTGAAAAACTACTCTCTACTGCATACAAAAGCTATCACTGGACAAGATTCGCACAAGACTTAAACTCTGAAAGCTTCAAATTCAAAAAGTTCGGATACTCTGTATTTGTTTATATTAGAAAGAGTTAAAGTCTTAGGTGTATTTATTTGTGATCAATCTTATCTTGTATAAGATTTTGTGAAGTCTCTTGCTGTGTGCTTGAGCAAAGTGTTGAAGTCTCCTGCTGTGTGATCTGGAGCATTTTGTGAAGTCTCTTGCTGTGTGCTTGAGCAAGTGTATAATCTGTGTGATTATAGTGAAATCTCTTGTGAGTACAAGAGGAATGAACTACTCTCTTTTGTAGGAGGAACCAGTATAAAATTCCTTGTTTTCATTTCTTCTTACCTTGCTTTGATATTGTGTTTCATTCCGCTGCATTTCATACTCTTTAAAAAAAGTTTTTAAATCATACAAAAACACAATTCGAGCCCCCCTTCCTGTGTTTTTCACACCTTCAACTCTTAACTCCAAACCCCAAACTTAATTCCATAAATTCGAAACCCTAAATTTCAAACACCAAATCCACAACCACCAAAAATACAACCCTAAACTTCAAACACAATTTATAGTGTTGGGGTTTGAAGGTTAGAGTTTGACGTTTGAAGTTTATATTGTACACAAACCCTTAACTTCAAAACCCCAAATCCAATTTCACAAATTTCAAACCCGTAAATTTTAAACCCCAAATCCACAACCATGAAAATTGCAACCCTAAACTTCAAACCCTAATTTATAGACTTGGGGTTTTAAGATTAGGGTTTGGACTTTATATTGTATACAACCCCTTAACTCCCAACCCCAATCCAATTCCACAAATTCTAAACCCCTAAATTTCAAACCCCAAATCCACAACCACAAAAAATGCATTCCTAAACTCCAACACCCAAATCTAAAACTAAACCTCTGAAATCCAAATCACAAACTCCAAATCCACAAACTCCAATCATGTAACCCTAACTCCCATATTCTAAACTTCAAACCACATACACTACACTTTAAAATCAAGCCCTAAAACCTAACTCAAAAGCCTAAATCCAATACAACAAACTCGAAACATCAAATCCTAAACTCCAAACCATAAACCTGTAAACACAAAACCCAAAACTCAATCCCCAAACTCCAAACCTTAAATTTCAAACCCCTTTATTTCCTCCTCAAGAGATTGTATCTCTTCTCCCGTCTCCTTTCCACTCTCTCTCAATCTCTCTCCCTAAAAAATAATGCAGAAATAAGTTAGTTAAATTTAATTTATGATTGGTAATAAATAGAAGTAATATAATCCAAACTACACTCTTATTATTTATAATGTCATGTCACTTTCTTAATTAAGGAATACTATATTCTTCCAATAGAAATTTGTTGTGCAACAAAAGAACCAATATGAAGCTTAATTGATATGTAAGAGATTATTTTTATATTTTAATGTTTTTCTTATATGTGATATGACATCTAGGAGCTTAATGACATTGTTCTGCTCCAATCTTTTTTTCATATACACTGTTATGATATCTTTTGCCATATAGTCTTAAAATAATTAAAAAAATAAATCTATTTTTTTAATTATTAGCATATTAAATAACAATAACACTTTAAATATATTTCGATATAATTATATTATTTTATGATATTTTAATATTATATAATTAAAAACATTATATAATTGAATGATCGTGTCTTGTGCAAAGGTAAGATATTTAGGTTTCGTTTGGATTGATGGAATGTAATGGAGCGGAGCGGAACAAAGGGGAGTGGAATGAGATGGAGCGGAATTGAATAAATATTTCATTCCATTGTTTGGATATTTAAGAAAGAATAGGAACAAAATTGAAGGTAAGTGGTTGTATAGGATGGAATTCATTCCGTCATATTCCATTTCATTCCGTTATTATTTTTCAAATCCAAACAATGAAATGTTATTTTATTTCATCCCGCTCCGCTTCATTCCATTACATTCCATCAATGCAAACAGAGCCTTAGTTTAAAATAAATTTAAGAATATTTTTTAAATAAAAATAAATAAAGAGATAAAACGGTATATTTATTACTCAAATTAAAAATAAAAAATAAACATATGAATGTAATTTAAGAGATTGTTTAAGGGTTTCTAATTTAAAATTGGTACTCCCTCCGTTACAAATTATAATGGAAAAAACCTCTTCTTTTTTTTCCCAAATTATAAGAGGAAAATCATTAAGAACTTTTTTTCTTACTTTCATAAAATTAAATGCAAATTGTATTTAACTTTCTCTCCCAAAGACATATTTTAAATTATCATGTTTTACATTTTCTTAATAAATATACTTTTTATTTATTCGCTTATAATTTGGAACGAATGAGGTAAAATCGAAAAAATTCAAACTCAATTAACTCAAATTTTTTCCGTTAAAGCAGATTGAGTTTAAACATGTACCCGTAGATATGAATTTTATTTTCATGCCTATTGATAAACGTAACCCAATTAAAGGGCGGAGTAGTACCAAAGAAAAAGTAATAAACATAAACAGGATATTTTGTTTTCTTACTCCGAAAAAAAGGCAAGAGTAATTTTGTCGGTGAATTAATTAAATCCATAAACAAAAAATATAAAAAACATAGTGATTATCTTGTTCATTATTATTAAAATATAAAAGGATTTTGTGTTTTAAAAGACAATCCAAACCAACGTGGAAGCTTACCCAGATGACAAACTCTAGTGGGAGGAGAGAAGAGACTCTCTCTTTCTCTCTCTAAAAACTCTCTCTCTCTCTCTCTAAAACAAAAACTCCTTAACTTAAGTTATTTACATATAACCGTGTCTTTTACTCGTTAGATTTTTCAGTTTTCATGAAGATTCACTCTCTCTCTCTTTAACAACAAAAACAACAACCAAGAGAGAGAGAGAAACAACTATGGAAGGTGAAAGAGGAGGAAAAGGAGAGAGAAAGAGAAACGGTGGTGTTGTTGTTGAAGGCGGCGCAACAGAGAGAAGATACAAAGGAATTCGTATGAGAAAGTGGGGTAAATGGGTAGCTGAAATTCGTGAACCAAATAAACGTTCTCGTATTTGGTTAGGTTCTTATTCTACACCTATCGCCGCCGCTAGAGCTTACGACACCGCCGTTTTCTATCTCCGTGGACCTTCTGCACGTCTCAATTTCCCTGAACTACTCGCCGGTGAAAACAACAACAACAACAACAACAATAACGCTGTTGTTTCTTCTGATTTATCCGCTGCTTCCATTCGTAAAAAAGCTACTGAAGTTGGTGCTAGGGTTGATGCTCTTCAAGCTACTCTTCATCATCACCATCATAATCATCATCATAATAATAACCACCGTGTTACTCCGCCGCCGCCGGAGTTACTTGACGGTGGTGGTGGTTCTGGTGATTTTGCGGAGCGGGTTGATTTGAATAAGATTCCTGAACCGGAGAGTTCAGATTGTGAATGGGAAGTTAATTGACAATCGAGAAAGAAAAAAGAAGAATCGAGAAAAAACAAGTGATTCTTCTTATTTTCGCGTTTTGGGGTGGTTGCTAACGTGCGCCGTGGAGGTTTTGTGACGGCTGAAGCAAAAAGTGTTGTTGTTGATGAAGCCTTTGGTCGGTGGGTGGTGTGGGCTTAGGGTACTGTTTTCTTTTTTAATTTTTTTTTTTTTTTTTTACTTTTTTTCTATTGGGTACTTTTTAATTTAAGATTTTACAGAAGAAATTTTGGCATTGTAAAGATGTTAAATGTAAATTAATTATCATTATTATTATGATTAGTTAATTAGTAGTAATCAAGAGAAACTTAATGTTTCTTTGTTTTTATTTCTATCTTTGGAATGGTTTTTTCTTTTACTTCACTTAGCTTTATCTCTTGTGTTGGGCTATATTGATTAATTTTCTTATCTTCATGTTATCTTGTTTTGACTCTGATTATGATTTTTGTTGGAAACAATACTTTTTATTTATTTATTTTTATATTAAAAATCTTTTGAAATTATGAAATTAGAATTTTGGAACATGGGTTTATTATGAGTGAGGTGATTCTTTTGATGATGGAAATAAGAATGATGAGAAAGAAATGGGGTAGGGATTTGTCACAAATAGAGACACATGTTAATAGTGTATAGCTAAATCATCTTTGAACTTTATCCGTGCATATAAAGAGTGTTTAATCAACCGAAAGGGCGACACAGCTCACAGATAATTAGGTCATAGGTCATATTTGATTACCGATAACCGAATCATATTTGATCTTCAACTGATCAAATCATGTTTGATCTTCGATTAAACAATATAGTGTGACACAACTGGTAGAATCATATTTGATGCATGTAAAATAGGGTGGATTTGGAGGGATTAGTCTCTAATTTGGTAGGACAAAAAATAAGTAGGGACATGAATGGCCTACGTTGCTAAGTAGTTGGGTGCAAAGGAGAGAGTGAGCCATGCTAACCACTAAAGTAATAATAACTACTAAAAAAGTGATAAGATTTAGAGTTAGGTATTTTTCTGGTTCTTCACTGTTTCCATTTTAGATTATTGTAGTATTTGTGAAGAGAAAATGGAATGGGCCAGTAACGAAAATGCTCTGTCCACTGCTTAATTTCTTCTGTTTTGATAACGATTGATGATGGGGTCGGTTTAATCGGTTTTGTCGTTTAAGACTATTTTTTAGTCAATCTCACACAACAATTATATCGAAGAAAACTATATAATAAAATCAAAATTATACATAAAAAGAAGAGAAAATTATACTAAGATATAATATGTCTCCATGTGAAGGCAAAAAATTATATAACTCTTCAATTTGATCAACAAATATAATTTTTTATTTGAGTCTGATATTAGCTGTATTCCATAAATAATAATAACATATTTGGTTGGTTCACTAGGAATAGGATTACTATGTATCTTGAGCCCTTCTATGTTGTAGCTAAGAATAGGATTAATCCATCATTTGCGGAGGATTAGAGATTTTAATCATTTTTTATGTTGTGGTGGTAACTGTGGATTACATCGAGTTTGACGTAAGTGTGATTACATTATTTTAGTTAATTTAATTGATTCATGAAAAGTTAATCATCTCCCACGTTAATGAACAAAGATTCATAGGTGAATGAATATGACAAAAGATAGAGAACAAAAAATTACAGAAAATGTAAGGATATGGTAAAAGACAAATGTCAAATTAAAACTTGGTGAAATAGACAAGAAACGAAAGCTCGTTTGTCAATAAGTTATTTTTTTCTAAACTGAAAGGGTGCCAAATATCAGTAACATGAATGGTCAAATTAGGTAGCAAAGGAAGAACTTTTGAAGGGTGAAACTTGGGAGTTATTAGAAAATACAAAAGGAATCTATTACATTTTTTTTTTTCCTGAAAATATAAGATTATGAACAAAATGAAAAAAGGAATGCAAAAGAAAGAGTAATGTCTTCTTTTTTGAAAAACAAAATAGCGAAAGAGTAATGTTATTTTAATATAAAAAAACTTATTTAGCCGAAAATGCTTATTTAACCGTTTTGGAGCTATGGAAACTCAACTCAGCAAATTGCATTATTTTTACTTAAAAAAGTTTAATGGTAGAACATTATCTAATTTGAATACAAATATGGTGTTAAACATATTTTCTTATGTACACATAACATCTCTCTAAGACTAACTGTTAATTATATAAGCTTACAATATAAAATAAAATAAGATCTTACTGAAAAATATCTTCAAATAAAATATTTTGCATGTGTGAACAACACATAAGAAAAGAGCACTCACCAAATAAATTACATCCCCTATCTGTTGTTACTCTCAAGTCTCTCAACCATGAATGTGATGTGCCAAAAAGACCTACCATCGTTTAAGCTAAACCACATAAAAGATTTAGTTCTTTTTCTGAATAGATATTAACGCCGGTTGATAATTTGCGTCTTAAGTTATCCTTAGTCCGTGGAATATGATTAATATACAACAAATTCACATTTCAACATCATTATCACCATGGTGTTCCTTATCAATTACTACAATCACAATGTGAACATTGGGAATAATAAAATAATTGTCACTTTCAAACTTATTGTTGTTGATGACAAATATTCCTGTAATGGCAAAACAATATAATAATATAAGATATACATGCCTAAGCCAAAATTTTAATTCTAATTCAAGCAAAGCTTGTGTGAACACTTCAATTGAATCAATGCTTGAAATCAACAAAGTTTTGGAATGATCTAAATCTCTATCATGCTTTCTTTTCGCTGTCTCGTTTCATTTGAAGTGCAGCTCTTACAACATTTCCTCTTGTGATAATCCCAACCTTCATATCACATAAAAACATTAACCGTTACAAACATGAAAACCAGAAGGAAAACAAACAACCAAAGACAACAAAAGAACGGAGTCTATACCAATCTACCCTCGGCATCTACAACTGGAAGTCGTCGAAATTTTGTTTCCAGCAACAATCTGTAGAACAATAGTCGGCGAAGGTCAGCTTTTTTAGTGACAGTTAAAAAAAACTCTGACAAGACACATAATAACCACCAGGTTTGAGGATTTTTTTACAGTGACCTCAACTAAATAGTGAAAAATAAATAAAAATAAAACATGTTTTCAAAATGAACAGGTGCTAAGGAAAAGGATAGAACCTAGCAGCATCCTCGAGATTGGTGGTCTCGCGAACAACCATAGGGGCAGTGGTCATTAATTCACCAATCACCTTCCCGTTGGTCTTACTCAGTAGTCTTTGAACTTCATTGAAAGTCTGCAAGGCACCATGATATTAGCGAAATTAAGCAAATTAATTAGTTATTAGAATAGCTACAATCAATGCAGAACATCTAGTTTAATGCAAACATTACCATCTATGAAACATGAACATTAAAAAGGAAAAGGGTTTGTCTGTATTGAACTCTCTATGGCGTGTTTTATATCAACATCCATGCTTTTTTGGTAAGCATTCAATTATATAAGGTGAAACCTGCTCACCACTTAAAAACATATTTTCTGGTCATATCTCATCCAATGTGAGACATCTCAACATAAATGTTTAGCAATCAGCTTTACAAAGACTTTGAGAAGTTGCTACAAGTTTTATTAACTAAATATCAATTTGGATTGGAACAATGTTCACTTGTCCTAAAATTTGTTTTACCAAAAAAAAAGGAATATTTTTTATGTTAATTAACAGCCAAATGGTAACTATTGTGGAAGAGTTTCACACACGTAGACATGCAGCTTCATTTTCCTTCTACTTAGAAAGGTGTTTTAATTAAATCACATTCATATAATATGCATTAAAAAAGGTGTTTTAACTAAATCACATTCATACAAGCACCTGAGCTGACTTGATTATTTATCTATTAATATGTTTTGGAAGGGAGAGGAATTACTATGACAGAGTGGTGAACTGCAAAATTTTCAATAGTAAGTTGCTTGGGACACAGGTAAAGCACCAAGATATATGTATTGTTAGTGTACTAGGTTTGACTACCAAAACATCAGCTCCGTAAAACTCCACTTGTTGGGTAATCTTAACTATTTGTAAAACGTACTTTTGGTTCCTTAAGGTGAATATGCTGGGAAGTATAGAAAATATCAAAATACAATACTAGTAATATAAATTAGATATAAATGAAAGAAGCTTTAACATACTTTCCAAGTACTGTCAACTTCCGGAAACATGCTGTTATCTGTTCGCCCATGACCTGAAACCAGCATTGCACATTTTATTTCAGCTTAGAATAAAACAGATTAAAAATGCCAAAAAAGTTCCTAGTATATCCTCACTCTGAAATGAAAATGCTATAAGTTTCTGAATGTGGTAAAAATCAAGCTTGCAACAAATGAGAGCAGATCATTTTTTTTAGAAAAAGATCATATTACCTGAAATAGAGTCCAGTGCTAATAAGTCATAATCTGAAACAACACCAACCTGCAGAGCATAATTCCATGACAATTAATACTGCAATTTTAAGCTGAATTAACTGCATTAAATATGTTTGTAGTATAATTGAAGAATAGTCCGAACTAAGCCAAAGCATTTATGAAGACATTCAAAGGTTAAAATCAGCTCTTTATGATTGTGTTAAATAAATACTGTAGTTAATAAAACAAGAAGTATACATAGACAATCTTCTGATTCATTAAAATCAGCTGCAACTGAATGTTAGCCAGCGACACTTCCTATAATGAAGTTTTGTTTTCACATTGACAGCTTCTTAAAATGGTATATCTTCTTACTCAAATCATAATGAGATTGAAATTTTCCTTTGTTAAAATTCCAAAGCCGCATAATATAGCATGTGTTTTGACAATAAAGGAATGAATTAAAAGACACCAGATTTCAAACGAGGAAAAAGTTAGGCTGTCTAATGTAAGAGGCTCCCACCATCACAAGATTTATTAATTAGATGTACAAGTCATAACCTTAATTCATTTATGATTTGTTTGACAAATGTTCATAAAGTGTATTTATATATTTAAGACAAAATGAAAACAGAAAACCACATGTTTTATCAATAAATATACCAGAGAAAATGGGTAGGCATAACTTACTAGCTTCCAGTTATCATCAATCACAGGAAAACCAGTTATTCTGTGTTCAACAAGAGATTCCAAAGCTGTTGCAAAATAACATGTTAGAAATTTAAATGTAGAATCTAACGCCCACGGCCCCGGCCCACCAACAAACTAACTACCAAAAAACGTAAAGAAAATAAAAAATTATCTGAAAGTGAGACTTCAACATACCTTCATCCACAGTTGTTGTGGGCTTCACTACTTGTAACTCATCTTTCTTTGTCATAAAGTCACCGACAGTGTACACTCCATTTTTTGGCTGCACATTATGTTGAAACACATGCTATGTCAAACTAGAGTTAATACATTTAGCACATGACCACACTAGACCCAAAATATAAATAATAAGAAATTAAATTGGTCTTGATTTGGTTACTGCAAATAGGACCTTCCTCTATTTGACAGTCTTAGAGTTTTCGGTTGGGCCTAACTCAACCCTACAAAACCATCTTTTAAGATAAGGATTAGCCTCACTTATAAACATATCCTCAAGTCATCTCTCATCCAATGTGGGACTCTTTGACAGAAAGAAGCAGATGTAAATTGACATTACTCTTCAAATACTATGGCTTTGTTTGGTAAAAAGTATAAGATGGTGAATAAGCTAGCTGGTAGTAGATGACTTATACTAGTAGCATTTAGAAGATAACCTAGTAGATTGAATTTGAAATGGTCGGTAAAATTAGCGATTTAACTAACTTATAAATATAAAATGACATTAAAATATATTTTAATTTTTTTCAACTAAGATAGCAAGGGTAAAAATGAACAGGGGCTGGGAAATGATATATATACTATAAGCTCAAACGGTTACGCTACTTGGCATAACATCTCAAGTAATGTTATAAGCTAGTAAAAACAGTTACCGGAGTACATCTATCTTTTTTTTTTGGGTTTTCACCACCAGTATCCAGCCCACTAGACCGCCTAATCTGGTTCGGAGGTCAGTTATGGCATCAAGTGGTTCCAGTCCCCTCCCAATCGCAGTTGCGGGGGATTGAACCGTAGTACATCTATCTATTTTGATCATACGAGCTTATACGCTACAAGACAGTAATTTTTCCTATTAATTAGGGGAAACAATCAATGAATACAATTCCCTAATACAAGTTATCTTTGAAGGTGCAGCATTTCAACCATATTGGCACAAACACTCTACCTCCTCAATAAGTAACAATATAATAAAGTTTCATTATAATCAAATTCAAAAGCTCCACTAAACAAATTCCCCAAACTAAGCATAAAATAATTTGCGACTAAATCCAATCCATAATAATCAAAATATATTTCAAATCCTAACCATATAATATCCTAACTTCTAAGGTGTAAGAAAGCACATACCGGCACGGAATTAGCGGTGAGTGTATTAGCGGCGAAAATAGGGGAACCACGAAGAGTTGGAAGATGAACGGAATTGTGGAAGCAGCGGAAACCGACAGTGGCGCGTGGATTGAAAATTGGACGGTGAGTTGCGGAAGAGAGTGCAGGGAAAGGGATAGTGACCGAGTCCATAATAATTGGATTGCGATTTAACTCAGTATGGACTCGGGAAGAAGAAAGAATTGAAGGGGTTTTTTGGGGGTTTTGATTTGAGAGAAATGTATAGTTGTGCAGATATTGTTGCAAGCTCTCACTCAACTTGCAAGACAACAACAAGAAGAAGGTAGGAGTAGTGTACACCGTAACTAAACCACCTCACTTTTCCTTTCTATCCTTTTCACTTCATTTCTTTTGCTTCTTTTTTTTAATAATTAAAATTAACAAAATGTTTTTTTTTTATAATAATTAACAAAATGTTTGAAATAAATTTGAAATCGAACTCCAGATATATTTTTTATCGATTGAACTAGGATCACATAAATTTTTCACTCATTTCGAGTATTAAAGTGTGTTATGTTTGGTCAACTAAATAAAGTGAAGGAAAGAAAGGTAAAAATAATATGCAAGGAAATAAAGTTGATATATAAAAGATATTTTTTTAGTTGTTTGAAAGAAAGTATAAATTGGAAAGAAAGCTTTTGTTCTATTTTTTTTACTAATATATGTAACTAAGGTATATACAATTCGACTCATTTAGTTAATTCTACTTTGAGTTTGTATTTTTTAGGTGTTTAGTTTGATTTTATTTATCATATAATAATTCAGGTTTATAATGCAAACATTGGGTGCTTTTTAAAAAAAATCCAATTATAAAAAAAATTAATATCCAATGTATTTTTAAATTATTTTACACTCATATTTTTTGATAAATCACATGTGTATCACATCCAAGTTCGTATTTATTTATGTTGATAAATATATGCTGATAAGAATAAATTAATAAAATTATCATTCTCTTTCTTTTATGGTATGTTTTAACTTATGTGAAATTGGCGGGAACACAAGAAATATTGAGATTTCTATGACGGTTGAGTAAGAACTATGTGATTGGGTCAAACAAATCTTATAAATGGGTCGTGTTTGATGTTGAGTTGAGATTAAATGTAGTTCGTAACAACCAATAAGACAATTTATAGCAAGTAAATTTATAATTTATAGCAAATAAGTTATCTAGTTGATTTTTTAATGTTTAGTAAAATTAGTAGTTAAACTAACTTGCAAATATAAAATGACATAAAAATATATTTAATTTTTTTAAAGTTAGATGGCAAAGATAAAATTAAAATTAAACATGATATGCTAGTAAAAATAAGCTATAAATTGCTGCGGAAAAAAAAAAGTGTCTTTTTCTTTGTTATGGGCTTATATGTAAACTATAAACTCGAAAATTTGCATTAATGTATGAATTTGTTTATTTAGTGTCTGTTTGGTAAAAATAAGACGTGTTTCATAACAAACTTCTCTAATTAGCTTATACATATTTTGATATATTATTTCAAGTAGTGTTTGAGTTTTATAGTTTTTTACATTTTATCCTATTTTTAACCTTATTGTTTTCATTTTTATTTTTTAAAAATATAATAACTACCATTTAACCATGTACTTTTATGTCATTTTGTACTTCAAACAACTAAATTTGTCAAACACTTTAATTTTATTATACTAATTTTTCAGCTATAAACTCTCGGTTATCAACTGTATGTTAATCTTTTAGCTATAAACTTGCTTATAGCTTAATCATGCCAAATAGAGCTTTAATTTAACTAGTTGAGTCCTAATAGTGCTCTCTCTTTTTTGGTTGAAAGGAGGGGGGGGGGGGGTTGATCTTAAGAAGATATTTTAGGCCAGAATTTAGAAGTGGTTGATGACTTTAGTCCAGACACCAAATGTGAATTCAGCTCCATATAGTGTTGGGCCGTATAACCAGTGCCTGATTAAAAAGAAAATTGCTCTTAAGGCCCCCTGAATTGCTTACAGGCCCCCCGGGTTGACGAAAATGTCCTTTGCGCGCGATGGGAAGATAGGATCCGAAATTACAGTCTGTATGGGATCCTAAAATCCAAAACAAGACAATTTTGTATGATTTATTGTTTTGAAAAATTACGGTCTTCAGAAGTTATTTTATGAACTGGTTTTTTTAATAGCAGTTACAACAACTATACTTTCATATCGTCTCAAACAAGAAACTTCAAAGCTACGAAAAAGATGCAATTTTTTCCACATGTTGGAGGTATAAAACAACATTTATTCACACATAGAGGATTTTTGCAATCATTTGGCATCAAATAACAGGTAAATATGTGTTTTAAACGGTTTAATTTTTTAGAATTTATTAAGAATTCTGTAAACCTTCATATTGGAAGGTATCTTCGAAACTGTAATGGAATCAAATTAGTATGCGACATGAGAATTAATGGTAGTTTCTTCTTATCAATTTCATTGTTCAACTATTTGTTTGATCATGTTATTGTCTCTGTAATTGTGCTTTATTTGAGTTTTATGGAAGAGTTACTTGAGGAACCGTCATCCTCCACACTTGTTATTAACTTGATAATATTATTCTAAGTATCAGTCTTTATCTTGTTATGATCATCTTTAATTATTTTTCATGGAGTTATTACTAATTTCCAAAGATAGTTTTCCCATTAAGAAGTTTATTGTTAGGGTGAACAGAAATAATTTAAATGAAAGTATCTACTAATTCCGCAAACGTCTTATTTTATCATGTGGATTTTTTTATAAATAAACTTGTATGATATGATTATACTTATTCACTCTTCTAATTCTTTTGTCATGTGTTTTACTGAATTTTGATGTCGTTATTGATTTATGTAGGCATGGCTGAATCTCTAGATGAATTGAAACCCGACATTGATAAACCCGATATTGTTCAACCTGTCGAACCCGTGATTATTAACACTGCCAAGCATTTTTTTACAAATGAAAAGTATAAAGTTCGAGATGACTTGATCAACTGGGTTCACCGTGAGGCTGCAAAAGTTGGTTTTACTATAGTTATAGAGAAATCAGATAACGGCTCTGGGCGAAGGAAACAATATTTTATATTGGGTTGTGAAAGAGGTGGTACGTACAAAGTGGGGAAAAAGAAGTTAACGAAAGAAGACACGGGGTCGAGGAAATGTCAGTGTCCATTTAGACTGCGCGGTTACTTTTTGGCATCCCAAGAATGGAGTCTTAGTGTTGTGTGTGGTGAACATAATCATAAGATGGATAAAAAGCTAGAAGGTCATATGATTGCTGGGCGGCTAAAACCGGAAGAGAAGGAGTATATACATGAGTTGACAAGGAATTTGGTGCCGCCTCGAAATATTTTGAACACTTTGAAAGATAGAAGTAAAGAAAGTAAGTCTGCAATTAAGCAAATCTACAATGAGTGCCATAGATGGAAAAAATCCATTAGGGGTACAAGGTCTGAAATGCAACAACTGTTGAAATGCCTTGAAGACCACAAATATGTTTACAAGATTAGAACTGTCGGTGAGTCTACAACTGTTCAAGATATTTTCTGGGCACATCCTGATAGTGTTAAATTGTTTAACACTTTTCCTACTGTGTTGTTAATGGACTCGACGTACAAAACCAACCGATACAAAATGCCTTTGTTTGAGATAGTTGGCGTAACTTCGACTGAGATGTCGTATAACATTGGATTTGCCTTTATTGCTAATGAAAAGGAAGAAAATTTTACTTGGGTTCTTGAGATGTGTCTGACACTTTTGAAGTGTAAAGACACAATGCCGAAGGTGGTTGTCACTGACAGGGATACCGCACTGATGAATGCTGTTGCCAAAATCTTTCCAAATTCAACTGCTTTAGTGTGTCAGTATCATATTTATAAAAATGTGAGAGCTAAGTGCAAGAGTCTTTGTAGTTCAAAAGAAGTCAAATCGGAACAGTTATGAAATACTATCATGGGTGCTTGGAAAGAAGTGATGTATTCTCCTTCTGAAGAATCATATGTAGATGCTGTTGTACAGTTCAGGAAGGTGTGCGAAAATTTTCCAATGTTTGTCAACTATGTTGAAAGTACCATATTAGATCCTTTGAAGGAAAAACTTGTGAGGGCATGGACAGACCGTGTTATGCATATTGGCAACACAACCACAAACAGAGTTGAGTCGCAACACGGTGTTTTGAAAAAATATTTGCTGGATAGTAAGGGTGATTTGGTAAAGTGTTGGGAAGCAATAAACAAGATGTTGATAGTGCAACTGACTGAGATACAAACATCATTTGGAAAGAGTAATACTGTTGTAGAACACCATTTTCAAGGCCACTTCTTGTACTCAATGCTGGTGTATAATATTTCTAGACATGCTTTGAGGTATATTTGTGGTGAAGAAGTCCGGTCGCAAGAATGTGGTAGGGATCGGAAAAAATGTGGTTGTCTGATACGAACAACTTATGGGTTGCCATGTGCTTGCTTAATTGCTTTGAAGATTCAACGCAAGTTACCTATTAGATTAGATGAGGTAAACACTCATTGGAAGAGGTTACGAATTGATGATTATGCTGTTGAAAAAGATGGTAATGTCGATGTTTCTTGCTTGACGGAGTTTAACGCAATCCAGGTAATTTTAATATATAATTAAATAGTATGAAAATTCGTTTGATATTTTAGATTTATTTATGTAAATATTTTTTTTATTTATGCAAATCTAATATGTTATTTTTGTAGGAACGTTTGAAATCGGTTGATTATAGTATGAAGCTTCAAATTAGAGAGCAACTGCACCATATAGCATTTCCAGAAACAACGTCATTGACCCCACCGGTTGAAACAACAAAAACAAAGGGCGCAAAAAAGAGGCTAAATTCGTCTAAATGTGACAGTTCTACTACTAGATCTCCATCTTATTGGGAGCATGTTGATTCAAAATTTCCTGATAGTCAACTGTCACAGTCAAAACCTTTAATTCCGAAAAGAAAGACAGCTCGTATTGGTAATTTCTCTCATGAACCGACCTCTATTCTAAGAAATCCACTTATTCATCATATGCCATTGTTCATGCATTCATATATCGAGGATATTATTGATGTTAAGGGTGATGGTCATTGTGGATTTCGTGTTGTAGCTGAACATCTTGGTAAGGGTGAAGAAAGTCACGTGTTAATTCGAAGGGCCCTTATAAGAGAATTAAATATGTTTAGGACTGATTATTTGAATATCTATGGTAATGAAAAACGGCTTCAGTACATTAATGATGGTTTGTACCCTCCAAAGATAATGCCTACAAGTGGAATTGTACCCGTGGACAAATGGCTAACGTTTCCAGATATGGGACATATTCTTGCAACCGCCTACAACAAGGTTGTAGTTGAGTTGACAAAACCCGAAATTGGGATATCCGAAACCTTTTTTCCGTTGAGAGGTCCTCCTCCATCAAATCCATTTTCACGCATTTTATGTCTTGGTTTAATTCCAAATCATTTTGTTTATGTCAAATTGAAGGATGGTTGTCCATTGCCGCCAACATGTAAGGAATGGAGGATTCATCGTGCCAAAGATGCTGAGACTTGGGAGTATAAATTTTTGGATAGACAAAGTGAGTTCGAGGAGCTCATGAAAATTGAAAAGGGTGAGCATCGGAAAAATGAAGAAAACCCGATAATTGTGATTGATGATGAAGATGAAATTAAATTGTGACATGTCCCGAGATTTATGATGAATTTTAGAATATCCTGAATTTATTCTTTGTTCACATTTAACTGATTTGGTTTTTTCAAGTTTGGGTGCGCCTCTCTATAGTCGTCTTCCCGTTATCTGTGCTCATTCTACTGTTAGGTTCTGTTTGCTTGTTATTCTGCACTGGGTTGCAGTTGCATTAAGATGAAAAGGGTATCAGTTTATTTTGAAGTCTATATTAATATTTAGCTTTGATATTTGCCTCATAATAGCTAGTTCAACTTAGAAGTTTTACTAGTTTGATGTATTAATTAGTGTTGCACTAGAGGTTTTCTTAGTTTTCATTGGAGGCTTATTGCTTATGTACTGGTATCATCATTGTATCAGACCTTGAGTGGTGTAGTGTTTTTATCACATCTTGTGCTTAACCCACTACTTAATAGTATATTTTGCTTTTTTTTTTAAAAAAAAAACTGATTTTGTGTTGTTTTGTTACCTATTTTCCCTATATGAAGTTTGGTGATTTCCTACCATGTCACGAGAGATGAGAAGTATTTTTAGGATTTTAAAAATTACTAATGTCCTATCCTCTTTGTAGGGGCAAGAGCTTCCAATTTTGAGACTTTATAAACATTATGAAAAATATTTGTAGAAGTGTTATCCATTAGTGTTTATGAAAATAAGTTAAAACCATCACATGAACTTAACATGTAACAAGCCGTTTTCATAAGCTCTCTTAAACCGTCATACAAGTGTTTATACTAATAGATAAGCTCAAATATATTGATTTGAACTGGCTCATGGTCAATGTTTTTCTTTAAACCAAAGTCAAAATTAGAATCTAACATTGATGATTATTTGTAGATGCTGCGACTATGAGACATCAGTGTGTAAAAGCTAGTTGGGTTACCTTTCAGCTAAAAATTGAGCTACTTTATGAAAAATGACATTCGGTGGTTAAGCATCAAAAGAATAAAGTCGGAAGATTTTTGTTCTATTACAGCATATTCATTTGTAATGTTAAAATCAGTTGCCACATTTTTCATATGAGACTAAACAATCAGAATTCTTTTAAATTAAAGTGTTTTGTTGGCTTATCTAAGAATCTACTTTTGTTTTTTGATAATATATTAGAATCAATTTTGAATATCTTACAATCCACTGTTTAATTTTGTCTAAATATTTTTGGATGTGTAGCTTTAGCCATATATTTAACACGCCCAAGTCATTCATGCTTGACGAAAATACGCACACAGATAAAAGCATGTCATAATACAGTGTTTTTTTTACTGTCATAAACACAGAGATAACATACACAATAATATAGTTAACTATATCTACCATTGATGAAAATTTAACTGATCAGTTGTTGAGTACACAACACAATCACACAACCATCAACTGATTTATGTCCATGCATTATATCATAATCAAGACATTACCAAAATCTAAGTGTTCAACAAATAACGTAGACAGCTCGAAAACACATAACATCGACATATCAAAAATTAAACTTAATGTTCATTCATTACATAAAACATCCAAATCCATCAGCACCACCTATTGTGTCCTCATTCGCCTAACTTGATAAGTTTCTGCCAGCTCCAAATCATCGTAAGCCTTTTGAAGTGTCTGCTCATACAATTTCAAATCAGGGCCGTTATCAAGACTTGCTTTTATATCGCTCCGAACTTTTTTACAAATCTCCACGTTCCTTGCATCGTCTTCTTCGATCAACACCTCCACATTTGCAGGCCTTGGCGGACCACCCTCAACTGGTGGCCATAGCTTTGGATGAGATACACTATAAAACCAAGCAATGTATCCCGATACACTGTCCCAACTATTTTGAACTCTAGGACCGCGCATTTGTAGAGTGACATAATTCTTCACCAAGTAATCCTGGAATGCACGCTCAATTTGAAAAGCATTCATCAATGGACGTGCAGAAATAACAGGGTCTCTCGGAATTGACTGCACGTGTCCATATTGTCTAAGAACACGCTCGGGTAAATGAGGAAAAACCATCGAATGGCCGCACATAATCCATCCGGAGTACCAGCTAATGTCCTGAAATGGATGGGCCTGACGATGGTCGTCGTAAGGACTGAATGTACAATCATCCACCTCAAGTCGATCCAAGAAAGTCCTATAAGTGTGTGGATACTTGTGACCTTTTCCAGGAAAGAATCTAGCTGCGACTGGATCAACATGGTTATACAAGGGATCAATCTCGCGCGGAGATATGGTCTCAAAGTGTGCCATGATCCATGCCTGAAAACAATAATTATAAGCAATAATTATAATCACTTTTAAGAATACCAACGTTGTATATGATTTTTTTAAAGAAAACCAAAAATAATACCTGAAGTAGACAGCTATAACCACCATGATGACTCGTTTTTGGAATAGTCGCAGTATTCAGATAGTTATACAAATATGCAAGTCCCGAGGCACCCCAGTTCCACTGGTTCACTGTATTCAAGTCTTGGAAGTATTGAAGGAAAATCACATCTACATATTGTGCACTCTTGTTTGTGAAAATGGTGGCACCGACCAAAAATAGCAGAAAGGCTCTAATAGTACACTCCCTATACCGCTCTATAACATTAGCAGGGAGTTCATTGCTCTCGGCTTGCAGGGCATTGTTAAGGTTGTCATGGTAAATTTGCTGAAGCTTGACAAATCCGATATGAGACCCTTTCATTTTATCGAACTCTTTATTACATTCCACCTGGTCAAAGTTTAAGAACTCATTACACATGTCCACAGATTCGTCTTGGTCCAGTGATGTTCCGACATGGATTAACATCTTACCATCTATCGGAAGATGCAACAGACATGACACATCATCGAGCGTGATAGTCAGCTCACCAAGTGGAAGATGGAAGGTCCCTGTCTCAGAATGCCACCGCTCTGTGAACGCAGTTAATAAACCATGATCAACCTGCCCGTAGTTTGTTTTTAGGAGCGGTCGCAGTCTACTAGCATCGACAACTCTCCAAAACCATTCAAGATTTGCGTCTGGTTTAACGAAGTCGATCACTTTTTTTCCATTATTCATACACTTCAAAGTCCTCTCGTTATACTGCAAAATCAATAAAATTAATTAATATAATTGAAAAAACATATAGCAAAAACATAATTAATTATTCAAATAACTTACTTCTCCTCTCCACAAACGAACAGCAATATGTTTCCCATATGTAGGGATAACGGACAGGTCAGTAGGACCACCACCGAATACCTCATCAACTGGTGGTGGTTGTGGCTGTTTGTTTCGTACTCGTCGTTTTCGTACTCGTGGTGTCGGTGGTGGTGGTGAAATATTAGCATCATCTTCACCATGTTCAACATCATATTCAGCCTCGATTTCGTCGACATGTTGACGCTTGTATTCGGGCTCACTTTGAGCTTGTGACGATGATCCACGGCCTTTCCTTCCCCTACCACGTTTCGGGATAGGAGCATTTGCCGCACGCTCTCTACATGCGGAACCGTGTGTTGCACTTTGCCTACCCAATCTTTCCCTGCCAACGTTGTCGGTCATTCCTAAAACAATAAAGAGTTCAAATTATAATTTTCTCTTTCATCATTATTCACGAAATCCTTAACTACAATTTCGTAACAGCCTTATATAGAATTTTTTTTTGTAAAAAATGGCTCAATAATAATATATGCAAAGCATATTCCACAAATCAACAATAGTTAGAACACTATACAACCAAGCTACTTCAATATTTGACTATAAAGCTTTCCCAACATTAACAAAATTGTGAAAATGATCCTGAATCAATAACAAATCATTCACATAAATGGAAAAACATTATAAAACCTAAGCTTATTAACCAATGAATAAAGGTATCCTGCTAATGGTAAAATGATAAAGCTATCTGATATAGGTCTTCATCACTAATGAATTCCTAAATATGAATTAATTAACCATATAAGTCAATTATTTAAAGATGATATGATGTTAAACGGTATTTTAATTTTAATATCCAACCTTGGTAATTATCATAAGAGCTTGCTTCTACTCCAACATATGAGAAAAAACAAACACATGAGTATTATTCTCTACACAAATTTATTAGTTCTAATATTTGCAAATTAACATAGTTGCAAACATGCATTAACTACTATTGGGTTAGTTTTGAAAAGTACATGTTCTATTTCAATTTGAGATTTAAAATGTTTGCTATAACAACAAAGAATTCAAAATTAACTTCATTCATCCATTTTGTCAAACACTTGGTGTACATAAACAACACTAAAATTCCTACACACTAATCATTTTCAAACATAAACCTTAAAATCTTTTTTTTTTTTTTTAAATCAGCAAAATTTATATTATTAGGATAAAAAGCCAAAGTTCCAAGCACAAGGAGTGCAAAAGAACTCAGCAGCAGATACAAGCAAAAAGGTCTGAAGCGACCAAAAATAAACTAGGAAATGCAACAGCCCAAGGCCTAACAAAAGGAAACCATAAACACTAGAAACAAGGAAACACCATAATCTATAATTTTACAAATTATAGATTGATGTGCAACAAAAACCACTTACTTGTTGTGTTGATGAAGTTGGATCGATGATAAAAGATGATTGTAGTGGATGAAATGACTTAGATTGGTGAAGTTGAGAGTGGGAGAAGTGAAAAATCGGTTTTGGGACGTTTCTTCTTCTTGCATGAAGCGTTCCTTTCTATTCCTTGCCTTCGACCATTTTGTATTAACACTCAATTGGAACGCAACTTCTGGAATTAATGCCCAATTCGGATCGTACAATCCCATCTATATTAGACATAAAAGGAAGGGTATTTTTGGATTTTTGGGGGGCCTATGAGCAACATGGGGGGCCTTAAGAGCAATTTTCGATTAAAAAGCCCTCGTTTATTTATTTCTTTTTTAAAAATAAAGCCCTCATTTGAATTTGAGTCATAATAACAAGTTAAGCGAAATACATGAAAATTTATATTTTGCAATATGTTCCGTAAATACAACTTAGTTGATAAATTGTATGATATTAATATAGAGAGATATGAGTTTGAATTTAAAATTCTTTATATTTTATGTTTAAAGTGTGCGAGTCTAACAACTATGTTACTTTTTTTTATGTTACTTAAAAACATCATCTAACAATGTAATGTAATGTGAGTTTGTTTTACAGGTGAGATAAATGTGTTATACGGTTGAAATTGAATGTATAATGCTTATAGTTACATGGTGGCAATCTAATTTATAATTTGTCTACATCTATCCAATTCAAAAATGGAATTCTTTCCAAAAAAAATCTCTCAAGTTTTCTTTAAGTTTTCAATCTCAACTATTAATCAACATTTGTTTCCCTATTATACACATTTTAAAACCCTCCCCTCTTTATATTTTAATTGCCAAGATGTTTCACATTACTATTTCATTTTCTTTTTTAACATGGGAGAATACTAATACATCCCTGCTACTGTCTAAAACAAATATTAATAGTAGATAAAAAGAATATTCTAAATAGTGTCCTTGGTCACTAGTTAATCATATGGATATAGAAACTTCTTCTTAGAATTTGTGCATTCAATGTCTTAAAGTTATAAAAAGTTATATTTCTAACATTAATTTTCTTTTTAATTTTCTTTTTTGGTATGCTTAACAAGTGCCCTGAGGGCACTGTTTAGCATTACCCTAGATAAAAAAAGTACGAGAGATAGTATATTTTAACTACTACTTTGGAACAAGAACTAACCCCCCAAATTATGAACGGGTATCACCAATCTTTAATTGTTCCATAAATTGGCAAAAAATTATTGTTGAAATACATACTTGTTTCATAAACTACTAGGGGCACTTGCGACAAGTTGCACAACATAATAACTCATAAAGCATGTGTTGGTAGGTACTGTATTAGCCCTTCAATAAAAGCTTCCTTTCTGCCTCAATTGGGTATATGGGCCATTGTGCCAACTTGCAAATTGCCAATTACTTGATTGAATGTATGCACTCAATGTTCAGTTGACTGTCCTATTATAGTATAATGTGGATGATGATGATGAAATGTTTTTCGTACATTTTGTTTGTGTGTGGTAGAGTTAATAATATTTCAAATTATTTACCTAACATATATGTCCCATGGAGACCTACAAAATGGCTTGCATGTCCCAAATTCACTGGATTGATTTTGATCTACAAAATGCACATAGAATACATATAGGGAGGGGTCTTAGCTCTTGATTTCCCATGAGGATGAAAGAGACCAACTCATAATAATTGGGACAAAACTTAATTCATTTCTTTTGATATTTTTTCACGATTTGTCTAATTTGTGCAATATTGCAAAAAAATAATTGAAAAATAACAAAATTATTTATTAAAATGTTACACATTTAATATATAACGTACGAGTTTCAATACAAACTTACTATTTTGAACTTCTTAACATGCGCAAATTTGCACATGTCAGAAAAATTCTTAATAAAAAAACCAAACAAACTATATATATATATATATATATATATATATATAGGGGGAAAAAAGACAAATTATTACTATGGACATAGCTTTTTCTTGGTCGGAATTCGGAAAGACATAGCCTTTAGAATTCGAGAACTTCTCTATTGGGCCAATATTTCCAGCCAGATCCATTGAGCATTTTTGTCTGAAAATCGCTCTTAAGGCCCCTTGAATTACTCTTAGGCCTCCCAAATTGATGAAAATGTCTTTGAATACGATTGAAAGATAGGATCCAAATTAAATGCCTTAATGAGATCCTACAATCTGAAATAGGTCTATTTTACAAGGCATTCTTTTTATCTTTTTTAAGGGTTTCGGAAGATACATGCCGAAATCGACATATTTTGGATCCTATGTTCCCATTGGAAGCTAAATTTCGGATCCTAGGATCCCGTTGATAATTGTTTAACATTTGCAAAGATATCTTTCAAAATTACTTGCAATTGCGAATCCTAAAATCTCATTTACAGTTAGCAAAAATCGAAAAAGAAATTTGTGTTAATTTATCCACCAATTTTTGTCCATGTATTATATCTCAATAAAGACATTATCAAAGCAAAGTGTTCAACAATTGAAGTGGAGGGATGAATTTAGATTGATGCAGTTGGGAGTGAGATGGAGTTTAAACTCGGTTTTGGTAATTAAAAAAAAAAATGTAAACTAATGGAAGGTTTCTGGGTTTCCTATCATAAATAGCATTTCGAATCCTAGGATCCCATTCGCAACCAATTGAAAGATATCTTAAGGAATCAAGTTTAATTTAGAAAGATACATTTCCATCTATAAGGATATTTTGGAAGATACGTTCTCATCTATAATGAAATTTCTGAAGATATAATCTCATTTATACTAGGTCTAAAATGGAGGGTATTTTTAGATTTTGGGGGGTATGTGAGCAGCATGAGGGGCCTGTGAGATATTGTCTTGTGAGCTATTTTTAGATTTTTCTATTAACAAAAACTAAGTTATTATCCCGTGAGCTTAACTCGGTTGGCAGAGATATTAAATTCGAACTTCGACCCTCTCATTTATTCACCTTAAGGATGAAATTTCTAACTACATAAAATAAATATGTAAGCTATTGTTTTTATGCAAACCAATTTGAATAAAGAAAAGAATTAGTTATCATATCTTGATGACTCAAACAAAGCCAACAACAATCTAGTCTCCATGTGTTCCAATGAAAAGGGGACTTATGATTAACGTTGTGTCTTCTAGTGGATATAAATATTTCAAAATGGGACCCCAAGCAAGGCAACCTTAGATTCGCACCAATCTTTCAATGGTGATGATGATCCCATATGGCCATATATGATGACTCATTACATATATGAGGCTATGTATATGGTGCCGACGTGAGATATTTCTACATAAATAAATTCTTTGGAAGTAAATGTGGTGTCTGTTATCATTATCAACAACAAAAAGTAAATGTGGCGTCTAGTGAAGAGTAAGTTTTTCTTTTCTTTTTGGAAAATATAAAGACACCTAGGGCATGTTAGAAAAATACAAAGGAATAGAAAGAGAGAATATCTATCTTCTAGCCACACTCCCTCGATATTTATGATAACATGTTTCGCAAGATTAGTTCATGTTGTTTAGTATAGGTATAAGGTTTAGTATAGGTATAAGAAAATGGAAATATAATCAAGATATTGTTGTGTACCAAAAAATGTAAGGTTAGAAGCTGCACAACACATTGTTAAATGTAAAAAATGAAAGTTGAGTAATTTAGAAGAGAACTTAGTTTTTTTATTTTTTAATCACGAAGGTAAGACTCTATATTTCGATGATAGAGATTTTGTTTTATATTAAAATTTGGTGTTCAACTCACATATATAGTTATTTTTAACTTAATAATGTTCTGGCTCGTATCATGACCCGATAATAACCACATATATTCTTCTTTTCTATCTCTAGGATGAAGTTCTCTCCAATCATTGTTGCAAATAATCTCTATCATCAAAACATCCATATCACTTGTAATTATTATTTTTTTAATTAATCATTCACTCAATTGTATTAACTAAATTTTATAGTATAATTAACCAAGTGTCGAACGGGTGTATAGAAATTAGGTATTCATTTGTTCCAAAAATAAAAAATTAGGTGTTCATGTATCATTATTGTTTAAGTTACTAATAGTTGATGATTTTTTAATAAGCATATTTGAATTAATGTAAATGAGATTCACTCAAACTTGTGGTCACATATGAACCGGATACATATTCTCTGTCGTTGTAGATATTTGAAAGATTTCACAACTTGCATCCTCGTGTCTTATGAATCATCAAATCCCAACCTTTACATGGGATGCCTTTAAGAATCCAAAAACATTATTAAAATTATTTTTATGCCTTTATCATTGAATTTTGATATATATTATAAATATTTTTAATATCATACAAAAAGTTTTAATAATTTAAGTCAAGAAAAATGTATAATATTTGTCAAATAAAAAAGGTAGACACAATAAGCAGAAAAGATATGACAAAAGGGAATAATTATCATTTCATAGGATTCTCTAGATGTTGGTTGGTCCATTTCTAAAATTGTGCAAATAACACAATGGTTGAAAATGGCTATATTCCTATATACAGAAAATACACATGAAGCCATAGCCCATACCTAGCTACCACCTACCACTACATTAATATTCGAATTTTGTTTATGTCAATGAAAGAAAACGTTACTATACGAATATGTTCTTTTTTTAAAAAAATTACTTTCTTATGCAAAAGTCATCTTTAAAGAAAAGATATATATGCTTCCAAAACCAATGTATTTTATCTTCCGTGTGCATTAATAATTAAAATTTGAGGTAAATACAATGAACTTTGCTAACACTTTCTCCTTCTTCTTGCGACTTACGTTGCTACTTTTTATAGTAATCAACTTAAACCTATATATGGTGTTGTCTACATAAAAATTTAGATTCAACTAATCTTGCATATATTGCTATGACTTGTGATTTTAAAACTCTTGAAATTATGGTTTACTCGTTTGTAAAAGTTTATCAATTGTAACTCTTGCTTTAATTATATTTTGTAGTAGTTTCACTCAAGCTAAATGAAAACATGCAAGAAATCCCAAAAGGAAATAAGAAGTCGAGTTTTGAAGTCAATTTTGTTGGGTTTAATGAAATCAAACTTTTCTATTAAAAAGCATAAAAGCATTGCCATGGAGGTGATGCAAATTTTGTTTTCAAGATCTTTTGGGATTGAGTACTCAACTAATGGAAGATATCAAGGAAACACCTAACATATACATATATAGTAGTTATTTAAAAATTATGTTATTTTTCCTCGGTATACATTTAACTTCTAATTCAATAAATTAATGATCATTTTTTATGAATCAAAAAACTATTTATCAATTATTGCTTTTTAGAGAAAATCATTTCATAAGTAAAAACACAATTTGATGGTTTAGAAGCATTATACTAATTTTTAATATTTTTCGTAAAAAATAATCAATTTTCACTATTATGAGTAATAAAAATTCAAAAACAAAAACGTACATTTTATTTTGCAGATAGATTTGATAAATAATATTTAGTTATTATAATTTTTTAAATGATAAGAAAAATAATCATTTAAACAAAACTAATTTAATTAATAATTTAAAGACTTAATGTACCGGTTCATTTGAATTTTCGAATAGATCGAAGAGTAGTATCACTAAAGAAAATGAATATACAGTTCCATCAAAATAAAAATACACAAATAAAGTTTAAATAAAACTACTCATTTTATCAAATACTTCAATCAACCTATTTACTATCAACTACCATTTGAAATCTATATGCTATAAATTCTAATTTCATTCAATATCAGTTACCTTATTCACTTATCTAGTCATTTTTACCAAATAGAGTTTAACGTTTTAAGCTAAATTGCTCAGAAAATTTTAGTCTTGTCAGTTAAAAACATTACTTATCTAATACAAACTTGTCATAGTCATAGAGTAAACCATAACCCTTATCGGACAACCTAAATTATTTTCGTCCCCTACCAATATATTTCAAACGTGTCATACAATCGATGGAGTTTCTACATACCCACCACATGAGAAGCATTAAATAATTTTTGTTCCATCTTGGTTTGTCAAAGAGAAACTAAGTTTATTTGTTTCATATGAGGATGTAATTCATTTCAACCTAACAATAAATCCTAAACCATGATCCATGGTTTGTAATGGACATGGACCATGACCAAGATATTTAAATTTGATCATGTGTAAAATAAAGAAACAAGAGCAAGTAAGGGAAATTGAGGAGCCCCCCCATAAAAGAAAAAAACCTAAATAAACCATTTTTGTTAGAGTATAGAGTTTGTAAGTATATAGTTTGCAGACACCGTTATATGTGTGTTTATAATCTTGATGCCAAAATAGTCAAACAAAAGTTAGGTGCGGTAATATATAAGAATTTGAATGTTGGAACAGAAGTTAGGTTGGATACATAGGTAAAGTGGGTTAAGGATAATAAAGGTGGTGGGTCTAGTAGTGGTACCATTTTGCTGTTGTTGAGAGAGAAAGAAGTGGGCCTGGGCTTGAATAATTGAATGAAATTAGGGCCCACTATATTGGTACTGTTTCCACTTAGGGAAAACAGCAATTTAAAGATAGCCTCGTCCCACTTCCATTATGGGAAGGTTATATTAGCTTTTGAATTCTTGCTCTCCACTCATTAATTCATTGGTCTCTCTATGTGAGAGAGAGGTGAATGTGATGAGTGAATCTTGGACGGATTAGCATGTGAGTAATTTTTTTTTAGGTTGGATTTGTTGAGTTTTTCGTTGTGACACGTCTTCCTCTTCACCATGTTTTTAACAAATTCCAAGTATTTTGTTTGGTTCTACCGCAACAAAAATTGATTTTGGTATAATTGAATTTAGAGATCCTTAGCACCTGACTTTTTATTCATAAAACATCATGTGTGGATTTGTTGAGTGTTTTGTTGTATACACTAAACAGTGGTGGAGCCAGAAATAATATTAACTCTGAGTACAATTTTAACCGTAAATACATAAATGTTTATTGGTTTAAGGTTTTTCGGATCGGGAATTTAACCGGATCGGACCATTTTTAACTAATATATATATATATATATATATATATATATATATATATATACTGAAATTATAATAAAATTAATTAATTTTAAGGATTTTATCTAAAATATTTGATTCGTAATAACTACATAAGTAGAGGTCGTAAACTCGCACAATCCTACATACGAAAGAAAGTAGAATTACAACATAGAAAATAAAGTTTATATTTTTAGTGTTTTTGATAAAGAAAACAAATAAATATATATAATAATGTATATAAACAAATAAAAGGAAATGAAGTAAAAAACAAAATGATAAGTAAAAAAACAAAAGGTTAAAAATAAAGGGTAAGTAAAAAAACAAAAGGCTAAAAAAAAAAGTGAAAGGGTAAGTAAAAAAAAAAGCTTAATATATAAAATGGGGTGACTAGGAGTTGAACCCAGGTCATCTCCATTATTATCAACAAGCCAAACCACTGCACTATTGTGTGCTTAAGTCCATTTAATAGCTTAAAAATATATATTAAAACATACGTTTGTTACACTATTTATTTAAGAACCGTAAAAAAAATTATAATTTTGGTTAGGACTGGGCACGTGCCCAGACATGCTAGGCCTTGGATCCACCCCTAGTTGTGACACGTCTTCCTCTTCACCATGTTTTTAACAAATTCCAAGTATTTTATTTGGTTCTACGACAACAAAAATTGATTTTGATATAATTGATTTTAGCAAATGTGAATTGAATTTAAAGATCCTTAGCACATGAGTTTTTATTCATAAAACATCAGGTGTTGTTTGATCCCTATAAAGTTGTATTTTAATGTTACTATGTTATTTACGATTTAATTAAATGATTGTTCTTCTTTAGTTTTTTGTACATTTTTTTATTAGACGCTCAGATTTTTATATTAAAATAGAGCCTTTAAATTGTTTGAGACGACCATGTTTGTATACTCCATGTTATTTGCTTTTATTCAAAGAGAAATGTTAATAAGTTCCTTTTTTTTTAACAAGCCAAGATGATATATACATACACGCGCGCACACATACAAATACATATAAACAAAATCACTAATCTCCTCAGCACATGATGTACCGGGGGGAGATTATGGAGGGTTACAAAAGCGTCAGAGAAACTAAAACATGAAAATAAATTATACAAAGACTCAAACAAAGCAAATGACTAGACCACCAACTATGATAGTTTAAAGCTACAATGCTGCTCGTCGCCTTCAACCACCTATAGTAAAAAGCTTTGGTCTTGTCCACATGTACTGTAATGAGTTTGCTGAGCCACTGAACAATCTAGAATTTCGCTCGTGCCATACAACCCAAACGCTGACATGCATAAAAGAGCGACGTGCCCTTATACCACCTGATGAATGAGTAAATTGAACAAAGTAATCAGATATAGTATGAGAATCCATCAATGAAGAGTCAATCCAAGAACTGACGAGTGACCAAAGAGAACCAAAAGTGTTGCAGGAGAGAAATAAGTGTTGTGCCGATTCAGTCGCTCCGCATCCAGACACACAATAGTGGTGTTCCGATGGAAAATGCCTCGGGTAACCAGATTTGCTTTTGTTGGTAACTTGTCCCGTAAGAGAGGTCACGCGAGAATGGACACCTTCAAAGGAACCTATGAGTGTCATATGAGACCTTCCGCTGCATAAAGAGTAACTGAATCTTGTGACGTCAGAAGGTGATAAGCACTGCGGACAGAGTAGTCTGTATCAGGATTAGGCTGCCACTGTCATATATCAAAAGACTGCAACTGCAAGGAAATGTTAAGAAGTAAGGTCTGAAACTCCCCCAGCATCTCTTCCACCCACCCTCTCAACTGCCTCCACCATACCCAAACCTCCCCACCAACCCCCCACTCTAACAAAGGCATCTCATCCACCTTAAGAAATTAGAAATTTGGCTCATTGATTAAGCATACATATGAAATATAAATAATCCAAATACATGTTTTATTCCATAAACCTAAAAGTTTTTTTTTTTTTTTGCTTATATTAAAAATCAAATCGAGTAAGTTTCCATTAAAATGTGTGAATAACACGTGCCTTGAAAAATGTTCATATATATATCCCCTTTACATTCCTTACTTTGGCTAAAAAAATTGTGTCTTGAATTTTTTTTTTTATATTGAAACCTTCATTTATTTATAAGATAATTACACTTTAATGAAATGTAAACAGATAATAAGTTGCGTCGCTAATCTTTTTTGAATGGCAAAATTAACCCGCTTAAAAACTACATATACATACCTATGAGACACCACATTGATATGCATGACTCTTTGAACTCCTTGCAAAATATCCATCGCATCTGGTGCTGTGAATATTTTTTTAAAATTGAAATAATTTTAAATAATTCCATGAGGGAAAATTGAAATTGAAATGTTTGACCCTTTTATTAAATAATTTTTAAGAAAACCTTAATTTTATGGAGTATCATGAGGGAACTCGATAACGAGACCCTTACTCAAAATCTTATAACCATACTATATTTTTAGTAGTGAAAACGAATTTTATTGCAATAGTTTGACATAGCCAACAAAAAAAGATTATTTTAAGTTAAGAAAATTATGAGAAACATAAATATTCCCTCCTTGTCATATTAACTATCAGCTGAGTTTTTTTAAAAAAAATTAGTATCATTTACGTATTAAATTACGCTTTTTGATTGTATTTAGTGTAGTTAAGTGAAAGAAGAAATTCAATAAATAACGGTGTGTTAATAAAAAATACAAATTTGATCGTAAAAACATTAAATTGCATATCGTAAGTAATATTCTACATCTACCAAGTGACTTAAAATTATATATTAATGATTTACTTTAAACTAATACTTGTACAAATTTGATTATAAAAAAATTATATATTTTATCATATTACATGTATACTTAAAAGAGAATTATTGTTTTTATTTGAAAATAGTTGGCTTGGTTTTTTGGGAAAAAATAGAAATTAATTGTCCACTATTTCTATATATATATATATATTGTTCCTGCGTGGAACGTATGTTCGTATCAAGATAAATGCTTATGTTTTCTCAGTTCTGGTCTTTGGAAAAACTTACCTTCTCGTGTCCCTTCTCCCAGTATTTATAGGTGAGGGGAGTGTGATAACGGTTTCACTTAGCCCCCCACGATCTTTCCTGCTCAAGGGGGAATATCGTGGGTTAGTGAAAAACCGTCCCTTGGATCATGTACGATTGTGGGCGAGCACGTGGTACTCGTATCCCTGGGTTGATTTTGACTTGGCGGTTATGGTTTGAATCTTAGGCGATTGTGGGCCTCGTATGCGGGCTGAACTTAACTAGGAAACAATTGGGCTTTGCTCTTTTGGGCTGGATTTTCCTCGCCCGGTCCATATATATATATATGAGGAGTGATCAAATTTTTGTTGATCATTTCGTTAGTTTGTTTTTTTTATAAGCAATGTTAGTGGTTAATTAATATTACAATATTATGTTAATTTTCTCTTTTTGTCAGAACTTGAACCCTAGATCTCCAGCTCCTTAACCCCGCAGTTGAGCTATCTATCCCACCTATTTCGTTGAGTTTTTAATTTCAAATTCATAAAAGACTAGTTGATAAAAATTAAATATAAAATGCAAAAAGAATTAGTAGTACAAGGAAAAGAGTTTGATGGGACAACACGCGCGGTTTGAGGAGAGTGCGGTAATGAAAAAAGGTCATAAATACGAGGTACAGCGTAAGAAGGGTATTGGTCGCTTGGGAAACGAAAGAGGCAAAGGTGGCCCTCTTCCCGTACTCTTGGATTGGACTTTTCTGGAAAGAGTTTCCTTTTACTTCGATTTATTCTCATTTCCTTTTTTCTTCATCTCATTCCTATTTTCCTCCCCAAAATACCCTCTCCTACCATTCCTAATTACTTTCCTCTTTTGTCCCCCTGTACTGTACTATCATCATCCACACGGTAAAACTTAATAGTCATAATCCTTAAAATATAAAAACACTTGGAGGGGAGGAAAGGAAGGAGTGAGTGGCTCCAATAGTAAATCCTACTATGTATGATGCTAGTCATTAAATTAACAAAAGGAAATATAGTTTATAAGTTTATGAGTGAGTTTGTTCTGCTAAAAAAATAAGGGATAAGACATGATAACTTCAGTTGTATTGTGTTTGATTTTAAAATTGTTCGTGGTATCGGACAAACTGGAGGCTAAGGGACATGACAAAAACTGAAATCCTTGTCCCCAACTGAACCACGAGACAACTTTTTTGCACAAGTTGTCTAAAGTACCAAAATAATCTTTTGTCCACCAAACATCGTACAAACACAAAATTTATTCAATATTTTAAACGTTTATACCGTATTGTTCTGTTTTGTATTGTCTTGTACTGTTCTATCCAGTACTAATATTTTACAAATCAAACAGACCCTAGATAATAATAAAAAACTTGCTTAAAAAAAATTTAATAAGAAAAACTCGTTTGAGATAATAAATTTATTTGATAATTCTTTATCTTTTCTTTCCTAACTGCTAGTTTATCATTTTGTTCTTGCAATTTTACTTTTATTTTTATGTTACATAAAAAATTAATAATTTTTCTATTATGTGCAAATTCGCATATATTACAAATTTTAAAATAATAAGTTTGTATCGGATTTGTTCAAAAAAAACATTTGTATTGGAATTTATGTATTTTATATTAAATGTATAATTTTTTAATAAATAATTGTTATTTTTCAATAAAAAATTACTACTTTTAGTTGCTTTAATATGTGCAATATTACACATATTAGACAAATTCAAAAAGTAGATATTAGTTAAACATGTATTATTTATAAATTGCCAATTTTAACAAACGTAGTAAATTCAATCAACTAATTTACCTGCTATAAATTATAAGTTATTCGCTACAAACCGATACGTCTACTATAAGTTAACTTATAAATAATTTGTTATATTTTGTGAAACAAAATTTATATGTAATTGTCCATTTTTAAACTCTTGTTATATGTTTCCAATGTAGGGAAATGAAAAATCTCTTATTTGGATACAAGCTTCAATAATATTAGTATCATTACGGTTAGTCCGTTTCATAATGTCAAAATCTCAGATTCGATTCTCTCTAGTGCTAATTTAGGTGAATTAATTTAGCCTCTTCAAAAAAACTTATAACTTAAGTTTTATAATTTATAGAATAAAATATCTGATTGGTAACTTTTTTTCATCATGACTTGTATAAAACACATATTATATTAATAAATTTAAATTATTATCTTAAAATAAATTTGATATAAATGTTATTATTAATTAAAAATGTTCTTTTATGTAACTTTATATTTATTAGCTAATTTTTTTTAATTGCAAATACATATATATATATATATATATATATATATATATATATATATATATATATATATAATATAAAATATAAAAATACAGAAAAAATACAAGAGTTAGTTCAAAATAACATGAAATACTAGAAATACACTCTATCAAAAAACCAAAATAGCTCTAAGAAAGACAAGAAAAAAAGAAGAAAGAGTATGCGATAAGACAAGAAGGCATACTAACAGCAAAGTAAAGCACCTCAACAATACCACCTCAAGAACCACGAGGTAGGACAAACCAACAAGAAGACCTCCAATTCATCAGATCCAATGAGACCCAAATCCACATCCCATAAAATTATATCGGTTCCAGCAAATATTTATCAGCTAATTTAAATGTCAATTTTATCAAACACTTCAATTAACTTATCAACTATAAAGTCATTAGCTATAACTTATTTTATTAGTCATCCACGATATATTTTTATTAAACGATATATTTTTATTAAACAGAGACTATTCAAGTTTTCTTTTTTGAGAAAGAGACTATATAAGTTAATCACCGAGATCTTGGCATCTTGCTAATGTGTCTTTGAGATACCCATTAAAATTTTGGGTTAAATATATTTTTAGTTCTTGAAGATTTTTTTCACACTTTTTAGTCCCTGAAGTTTTTTCCATCAGTGTTTTTAGTCCCTGCTTTTCTTTTAACTCATGCTCAACTCGTGCATATCATTCGGAATTTTAATTTTTTTTTATGGTCATGTTTAGTACATTATATGAATCTCTCTTACAAAAGTTTAACTTTTTTAACAAGAGATGAATTAAATATGAATTTTTTAGTGTTTTGCATATAAAAATTCATAAATAATTCATCTTATGTTAAAAAATTCTAAATTTTTATCGGAGATGTTCTTATAATATTATAAATATGAATACAAAAAATCATTCAAAAATGTAAAAGTATACAAGATATAAAAGAGTTTGATTAAAAGTAGCGACTAAAAACACTGACAAAAAAAACTTCAGGGACTAGAAAGTGCAAAAAAATCTTCTTGAACTAAAAACGAAATTCTGCGAAACTATAGGGATTAAAAACATATTTAACCCTATAATATTATTGTAAACAAATATTTTTCCAAAAATTAAAAATTTCAACTCTCACTAGCTCCACATAATTTTATAAAAAGTTTACTATTTAAAGAGACTCAAAAACACTTGTCACCATTTCCTATTTTAACAAGAGATGGAAGAATACTCTATTTAATCTTATATATAAAGAAAAGTGAGTTATTAACACGGATGCTGTGAATTTGTTCGCAGATTCATCTTTTTTGTTTTTAGCGATTTTGATTTTATATTGTATTGATGTAGCCTAGATTTTAATGAAGAAAAATTAGCTTTTTAAATTTATTGAAAATGTCATAACGTCATATTGTCATGTATCTAATCTGTAATAGATTTTATATATTATTTTTAAAATAAATTTAAATAGACAATTTTTATTTATATATATGAAACAAGAGGGGTACTCGTTATGGTTTCCTATTATTAAGCTAATGAAATCTAATTTTTTGAGGAAGAAAGAAAAAATAAATGAGTAAGAGAGAGAGGACAGGTGAGATATATAGATATAGATGCTTTTCGATTTGGTTAACGTGGGAAAGTTGTTCAAGAAAGAGATGGTTCTTTCTTTCCCTATTTTTACCACTTGTTATTTAAATTCATTCAATAAACATATAAAAATAGAAATAAATACATACACTATACACTAACAGTACAATTTTTAAGTCTTCAAATTAATAAATTATGTAACGCAATAAAAGAAAAGGACTTTCCTCTGTTAGAAGCAAAAACAAAAATAGATAATTTTTCATTGTTCAATTTTTTCAGTGAATAAAAAAAATGATAAATACATACATAAAGAGAGAGAAAGTGAAACAAGTTGTAGTATTATTTTTGTTTTTCTAGAGAGAGAAAGAGAGAAAAGAAAACAATGAAGTTGCTTTCTTTTTAGCTTGCTCAAATTTGCCTCGTCTATGCTGTATTGGGCAGTTAATAGAAAATCACAAACATCTTTCAACATTTCTCTTTCTTTTCTTACTATTTTCTTACAATTTTTCATTTTTTCCAAGTTCATGCTTGTGAAACTTTCTTCTTTTTCTTCTTCTTGTTCTTGTTGTTTTTGTTTTTGTTGTTGTGTAGAGTGAGTTTTTTTGTTGAGATTGTGAAGAATGTGGGATCTGAATGACTCACCTGATCAGAGAAAAGATTATGAATCAGAAGCTGAAGGATGTTCAATAGACGGTGATGAAGTTGATGAAAAAGGTAAAAGAATTGGATCTATTTCAAATTCAAGTTCATCTGCAATAGTTATAGAAGATGGATCCGAAGAAGAAGATGGTAACGAAGCTATGAAGAAAAAAACTAATAAGATATTTGGATTTTCAGTTGATGATGATGATGATGATAGTGAGTGTCCACCTGTGACTAGACAGTTTTTTCCGGTGGAAGATACTGAGATGACTGCGGTGGTTGATTCTACTTCCGGTGGTGGTAGTGGTGGTGTTGGTGGTGGAGGTTCTTCTTCTTTTCCACGTGCTCACTGGGTAGGTGTTAGATTTTGTCAATCGGAAACTGTTAACGGCGGTAAATCAATTGAAAATTCTGCTTCTCAACCGACGAAGAAGAGTCGTCGAGGACCGAGGTCTAGAAGTTCTCAGTATAGAGGTGTTACTTTTTACCGAAGAACTGGTCGATGGGAATCTCATATTTGGTTAGCATTTTTTCATATTTCATCAATCTTGTTCGCCAGTTGATAAAGAGTTGACTCATAACCTGCAATAGCCTGAATTCAACTCTATCGGCCTGAAAATCTCATGCTGAGACTTTCAGGCTGAGGTTTGTCCAGAGAATTCAACTCACCTAAACTATTATATAGAAAAGTTAAATAGATTATTAATTATTAATGAATAGCTTATGAAAATTTAATTTGATGATTGTTTTGGTTATGTTTGTGATGTAGGGATTGTGGAAAACAAGTGTATTTGGGTAAGTATTAATATTTGTGTATAAGATCAGTTACATATGTGGTAGTTATAAGTGGCTAAAAAAATAGTTTTTATTTTTATTTTTTAATAATAAAATAAAAACTGTGGGGAAATTTGAAGGGATAACTTAACTGATGAGATGGTTTTTGTCTGGGTAAATTTGTGTAGGTGGATTTGACACAGCACATGCAGCTGCACGGTGAGTCACCAACCTTAATTTAATTTCAAATAAAATTTGCATATGTATAGTATATAGTATTATGGTTTGGTTGTTATAAGTAAAAAATGCTTATTGATTTTTTGAACTCCAGTGCATATGATAGAGCAGCAATTAAGTTCAGAGGAGTAGAGGCAGACATAAACTTCAACATAGAAGATTATGAAGAGGATTTGAAGCAGGTGACTTTTTCATAAAAGCAATTATCTTATAAGTTATATTTCTCCTATAGTTTTTCATTGATTAATAATTATACTGATTACTTTTATCTTGAATAATTGACGTGATTTAGATGAGCAATTTAACTAAGGAAGAATTTGTGCACGTACTTCGGCGACAAAGTACTGGATTTCCAAGAGGAAGTTCTAAATATAGAGGTGTAACTTTGCACAAATGTGGAAGATGGGAGGCGCGAATGGGTCAATTCTTAGGGAAAAAGTATATATTTCTTTATCTTACATACTATTTTGTTATATGATTTTTTTTTAAAAAAAAAAGTTTGTTGATGCTGTTTTTAGCCGTATAAATGACATGTAGTAACGATTAATTTGATTAGTTTGATTCGATTTACCAGGTACGTTTATCTGGGTCTATTTGACACCGAGATTGAAGCTGCAAGGTATTTGCTTTCATAATTTCTTACCGATTTGTTGTTCCCCCTTTTAATTACAAGATTGTAGCCAATTTTTTTATAAAGTTCATGCTAGGGTTTTGAATTTTTGTGGCTCATTTTGTTTAAGGGCATATGATAAAGCAGCAATTAAATGCAACGGCAAAGAGGCTGTGACCAATTTTGATCCTAGCATCTATGATAATGAGCTTAATTCTGGTAAGCACTTTCTAACTGAAACTCTTTGTTTGTATTTTATATTCACATTAACTTGTAATTGTATAGTTATTGAAATTGAAATGGGCACATTATTGAGTTGCAGAATCCTCAGGTAATGCTACCGCGAATCACAATCTGGATTTGAGTTTGGGCAGTTCAAGTTCTAAAAGTAGCAATAATCAAGCATTTGGGAATCACAACACAAATGCAGCCACGGATCAATATATGGCGCCTGAAGCAAATTGGCGGAATGGTGGAATCAAGCCTAAGGTAATTAAATGCAATTTAACGATTCATTTAATTTAATTTTTTTTTCTGTTGAATTCTAACTGAATCGCCATTTAAACTCAGCCGGTGAATATCTTACCAAAACCATGTGGTATGAGTAACATGGAAGCTTATGTAAGGGATGGATATGGAGAGAATGAAGCCTTGAGAATGCTAAGCCAAACTCATCTTCAATCTCCAGTCACTAATGAAATGCATAGATATGGTCCCTACAGATCACCTGTTGAACAACACCACCCTCAAATGCTTCACAGTTTTCAACATCTTCACCCCTCAAATTTTCATGTAGGTACTTTTGTTTAATTACTTTAGTCCAATTAGTACTTAAAATTGTACTAGTATAGTTATGCAATTTAATTTTTGTACTTAATGAAATCTTATAGAATGATCCATCACATTACACAATGATCCTTTTAATATCTTGAAATTTTCTCAAAAGGACTAATGCAATTGATGTTTAGAGATTAAATCATCTGACATTTGCAATATCACAATTCCGAGAGTTTTGCGAAATCACAATGAGCTAGTGTGATTTTGACTAAAGCTCTTATACTTTAGGAGTTTCAATAAAATTATTGTGTCACTGTGATTTCGTCAAATTCACTGCGTACCATCATTGACTATGTAGGTTTCGAGTAGCAGCAGCAATGGAGGCCGAATTGGAAGTGATTTAACGTTATCAATGTCCGATCAACAAAAGTGGCAAACGGGGCCTCCACATTTGTTAGCAACTGCTGCAGCATCATCAGGATTCCCACCTCAAATAAGACCCTCTTCTTCTCAAGGTTGGCTGCAGAAAAATGGGTTCCACACTCTCATGAGACCCTCTTAATCCCTTCCTTCATCAACAAATATTTCTTCATTTCAACCTTGCCATTTTTAATTTAATTTACATTTAAATAATCTTCTCTTATCCAGTTATCCCCGCTTATTATTTTTATTAATTTCTCTTGAGCATATGTACAAAATGAATTCGGTTTAAATTAGTACAAAACCATAACTTTACTATTGAGGTGCAAGAAGTGATAAAAGTATGCCAAATTGGAAACACTCATTGGTCTTGTTTCTGAGACATAGTCAAACTAAACAAACAAACGGACGAAATCTTTAACTAGATACTCTATTACTTCTACATAGATATTATGCTTTCTGACTAAAAAATATTTCTGATTTTTATTTATTATTACTACTACTATATAGTAAATACTCTATGATTTATTGCATTTTATTACCAGCTAGTATGTTATGTTATGGTATTTATGACAGCACCTATTCATTTCTTAATTTGGGATATATTGCTATCAAATACACGTGGTTGTCAATTTGGCCTTAAAAACTTTACCAAGGAAAGATGCTATAGCTTGAGGTACCTTAATAAGGCAACACAGGTTTTGTTTAGCTTGGCAAAAAAAAAAAAAAAACATTGAGACAAATAATAATAATAATGTAAAAATAATACTATGGTACAAAATGTGGTTAATTTGTATTTTTTGATGTGTCTTGGAAATATCACTGGATGGTGATGAATAGTCACAATCAATGGTGTCCTTTGAATCAGTTCTATTGTTCAAAAGCAGTCAGACAAAGGCTATAATGACGAGAGGGACCTATCATTGTTCGTCTAAAGCTACAAAAGGACACTGATACAATGTGTGTGAGAGAGAAAAATTATGCTACCAAAAGGGTATATATGGTGGTGAAAGGGGTTTCATGGCTTGAGATTGAGAGTTTAGGACCCTGTCAAAGTTTTAACTTTTACCAAAAAGAAAGATTGCAAATTCTGGTACATATATATGTGTCACTTTGTAATACTCCCATACATAAAAATTATTTGAAATTGTAAACACAAGTAGTTTAATTTCACAAATAGAAGTTTGCAATCATCTTTGTTGTTGACTAAGGAATTACTAGATTCATAGTATTGGTTTGGTTTATAAATATATTGAAAACTAAATATTTTAGTTTAAGGTAAATTTTTAGATATCTAATTTACATACTTGGATGGTAAAATTCATTTGAAATTTATATTAATAGTCAACCGAAAAATGATAGTCAGATTATGATTAGATGCTCTAAATTTAAGTTCGAATTTTTTTATTTATAAACAATTAAAATTCAATTATAGGATTTGATTCGTTTGATCTTGATCAAATAAATGGTTCAAATACATTAACTACATACTGTCAAAGTGCATATAGTGTAAATTCGTTAAAATATAAGTTTCACTCATTGAATGAAAAATCGAAGGTTGGAAGATTACTCATAGTACTTTATATCTTATAGTTTTATGTTGAGATGTGATGTTCAATTTCATTTGCGTGGTTTCTTGAAATTTAATTTCAGGGACGATCTTGATTATTTGAAGATCCGACCCCGAATGGTTAAAAATGGACCCCTTTGTAAAAAAAGGTAAAAAGAAATCCTCATTTGTAAATATCATCTAACATAAAAATAGTCACCCTTATAACTATAACATACAAAATACTCTTATTCTAACCAATAACAACAAAATACCACCTCTAGCTACTTTAAAAAAGTCATCATTCTAGCATTTATTTATAGCAAATTCATCGATCAAGCCTTCATATTATATATTATCTAAGTGGTCATTCTCAATTGTTATCGATGCTAAGTCAATAACTATTTCTTGTAGCATGGTAAACTGCAAGCAAAACTTCAAATTGAGGCCTACTGAGTACCAATTTTTACTTTTTAAAATCAGTTTATTTTTTTGGATACTACCATATAATTTTTTTTGGCCCCAAAAAAATGGAGACCCGACTTCTTAGGACACCCTGCATTTGTTGCATATCGGTCCTATTTAATTTAATGATCATCAAATTCCTTCATATGATCTATCATTGACATCATAGTTGATGATTTGACTCACTTCTTGGGTCAAAATACTTCTTAATAATGTTGGTCATACAATATGCTCCGTTGACGGAGCACCGATGACGATACACATGTATATGAACGGAAAACTTTCAGTTTAGAGGGGATGAATATACTCGGTTAAACGAATCAGCTCATACTTGATGGAGAAATTATTAGTATATCAAATAAGTTTTAAATTATGTATTAGATAATTCTCCTGCTAGTAAAGTGAATGTTAAATACTAGATTATTTATATTCATATATCTAAAATTTTAGGTTGAAATGTGATGTTATTAAACTTCACTTATATATAATTATATACAGTAATTGTTTAATGTCTAATACCAAACTCCTTATGATCCAACAAATTATACATACTCTTTTTTATTTTTGAAAACATCTCCAATTAATCGGTCATTAGGGTTTCAATTATTAAAAAAAGTGTTGTACTACTCCAAAAAAAAAAACTCGTACTGCAATGTGATAACAAATCAATGTTAATTAAATGGGGAAACAGAAGTTGGGTCATTATTTAATTATGGGATGTACCTTTATGGGAACAGTAGCAGAGAGTCATTGGTTAGTGTATTTGTTTGTTTGGTTGGGTTCAATGATTCTAGACTTTTGTTGTGAGTATGCCAGGGAACAGCATCTGAACCCGTAATAAAACAAAGACTCTAGTACTTTATCATAATTAAACCTTTGTCGTTTGGAATTTATATTCATACTATGATACAACTACAAGTGTTCATTTTTAATATTTTATTTTCTTTCTAGTTTCTTCCCAACTTAAGTTGTTTATTTTGTGGATTTCACTAACCAACTTTGAAAAATTATTTGTTTAAAAAATAAATTATCTTACTTTTCGATTCGATGCATTGTTTCCACGTATAATCACTGAACCAATTAACTATTAATAACATAGTATTTCTTATTTTTAGTGTACAAGTTGTAGATTAATGTACTTATTTAATTTATGAAAAGTTATAGTTAACCTAACATGAGTACTCCTACTACTATTTATTAATTAATTTATATAGAAAAATGATAAAAAAAAAACAGAACACCTTTCATTTGACCAACGAAATCCTTGTGTTACCTGCAAGTGTACTAGGATAATGGATGGATGAATAAAGATCCAACCCATTTGTTTATTACAATTTCGATAGTTGGATTAATTAAAGAATAAAAAAAGTAAAACATGCGTGCATACGTCATCAGCAGCGTCATAGTAGATATTTCGGGAAAGGTGGGGACCAAATTCATCCCAACGACAATTCAATTTGCACGTTCAATTTTAATTTAACTTTGTTTTTGTTTCACCCGGTTCAACTTTCATTTTACTCTACTAGGTTTCCACACTTGTATAATTATCAAATATATAGTTCAATTTCTAGTGGATTATCATTTTCTCTATAAAAATAATTATTCCGTAGTTTTAAAAATAAAATATTGTATTTGTGTTACGGATTTAAAAAAAATAATCAGAAAATAAATTCAAATAAGAAACTGTTAAGAATAGGTTATCAAATATATTTTTTTTTTAAAAGATGAGAGAAAATAAGTGTTAAAAAGTAAAAGTTATTTTGTAATTAAAAAATTACTTTTACATGTACATGTATCCAAACAAATTAAATTTTATTTTATAATTTTTTTATTACAATAAACAAACATAATTTTTTTTTATTTTATAAAATCTCTAAATTATTAAATATTAAAAACCACTATTTTTTTATTGAAACAAACACACCCTATTACTAGTTCATTATAATCTGTGTTTTTAGAACACATCTGCTGGTTGTTTTTGGTTGTTATCTATATTTAAATTTTATCACGCGACATTGCAACCTATTTTATTACTCTATTTTCTCTTATGCTATCTAGATGATTAGTGATTGGTGTTGAATGACATTATGCTTCTTAATTGATGTTTAGTTATTTTGCTTGTGTTATAATTTTGGAGAATCCAAAAACTTTTGGGATATAATCCTATTAGGAGGAGGTGTTAGTTTGGTTTGAACAATTTATCTAGTAAAGGTACTATATAGTGTTAGTTGTCCAACTCTTTAGTACATGATTGTCTGAAATTTTGGCAACAATGGAATGATTTTTTTTCCACCTTAATGTTAAGTATAGGCTTTTATTAATAAAACTTTACTTACTGAAAAAAAAAAAAATCCACAACCCAATCAATGAGTGTCACTCGGTTGATCAGTGAATTAGTCGAATTAAGTTTGTGGGAACGAACATGATTCGATCCCTATATAACACTTAGGGTCTGTTTGGTTCAACGGAGGGGAGGGGAGGGAGAGGGGAGTTGTTTAATTAAATACGTGTTTGGTTCAAAAGAGGGGGGAATGGGAGGGGAGATATTTTAAGAAGGATAATTTTGTCAATATAAACTTTTAATATTTCAACAAGGATAATTTAGGATTTTAACAAATTAATTGAGGGTAATTTTGTCAATATAAGAAATTAGATTTTAGTTTCCCTCCCCTCCAAATTGGGGGAAACAAAAATTGAGCTATATTACCTCCCCTCCCCTCCCCCTTACAAAAAATTGAACCAAACATAAAAATTGAAAATATCACCTCACCTCACCTCCAAAAACCCCGAACCAAACAGACCCTTATGATATGAGGAAGGGTGAAGAGTTTTAAACTATTGTGATATCATAATCGATTAAACTAGTGAAATTTATAGTGAGTGAAGAATAAAATAGTAAATTGCAGAATGGAGAACAAAGTGGAACCATGTCATTCACTTCTTTAATAGTGCAGGTTATTATAAAGAGCTCTCTACAGATAGTTTACTTTAGATTGGATCTACTTGACACTGCAAGCAACATTTTCATAGGATGAAGATTCTTTCAATTTTTTTAGGGATTAAAATTGATTGTAGATGTATAGTATAATTGATTTAAAAACATTTAATTTTTTTTTTTTGCAGAATTAATTTTTTCTTAAAAAATTTTCTAACTTAAAATTAGAATTTTGTTAAAAATAAACCTGGAGAGCTAAAACATAGAGATAGAAATAATGAGAGCATTGTATTCAACTATTCACTTATATATGTATTTTTACATCATAGTTAGGATCCTATTTATAGGATACAAAGAGAGAAGTGAAAGACCAAAACTAATTAAGGTTCACTTCATTAGTGGGAGTTATAAGTCAAGGAAGAGATTATGATGGACATCCACTAATTCCTCCACTAGTAAGGATAATTATTCATAACAAATTTGTAGTTTTAAATTTAATCTTCAATTTACTTTTATATAAACAAACATATTGAAATGTACCCACATAAAAAAAACATATTGAATATTCCTTATACATAATCTCTCCGGTCATAAAAAATCAATTTTTTTTGTCAAGTAGTCTATCGGCTAGAAATTTCACCTTTAAGATAGATAAGTGGGATGACCGTGGTTCGAACCTTGACCCCCTGCATATATAGTGCAATATTCAACCAATTGAATCAAGCTCACGGGAAATCAAAAATCAATTTTAATTAAACCATAATCAAATACACATCTAGGGCTATGGGTCCGTTTGGCCCGGCTTTTTTAGCTCTTAGAAGCTGATTGAAAACTAAAAGTGAAAATAAGAACTTTCAAAAACAGAGCAAAAGTTGTTTGGTAATTATTGTTTTTTTTAACTTCAAAGTTATCTTTAATCTAAAATTTGTTTAGTAAAATATATTTTTTTAAAAAAAGATTTGTACCAAAAATAAAAAATTTAAAACAAGATAATAACAACTAATAATATTTAAATGAAAACAACCTAAAAAATGAAAAAAAGATAATAAAAAGAGCCTTTAGTGGGATTCGAAACGGGATCATTGCAAAAAAAACTCCGGATTTTTTTTCAAAAGTAGGTTTCAACCTCTTTTTCTAGAAGCTCATTTAATCCAGTTTTGCACATTGAAAAAATCTGCTTTTTACGATTAAGAGCTTTGTTAAAAATGTGTTTGGCCCAACTTTTGATTAAAAAGAGAATTTAAAGCTAAAAAAAGCCGGGCCAAACGGAGCCTATATATACATGGGTTAGATTAGGCCGGTTTTGATCAAAACAGTGAATCGAACCATATAGAGAACCCCGATTTTGGTTTAAGTTAAAAATTATTTATTGCAACATTCAGTTGGGTTGAGTCAAACAACCAATTTTCGGGTTGGTTATTAGGTTACCCACATTTCGATAGTAATTTTTTTAATGATGGGTCATTATATTTTTCCTAAAAAAATGACAACATTCTTTTTTATGACAAAATATGGTTTAACTTATTTTCACTATTTTTTAGCATCAATACTTATTTTTGTGGGTTTTGGCCTCCAGTAATTTTACCAACACCCATTTTTCTGATGGATTTTGGCCCTCAATAAATTTGGCCGTTTTTACTACTTATTGAGGGTTATTGGCTCTAAATAAATAGGTGTTTTCTTGTAGTGATCAAAATCAATGAGTAAAAAATAAAGTGGGACCTACCATTTGAATATCAGGTTTGGCACAACAAATAAGTAAATACATTAATTTTGGTTATTAATGAGCATACTACTTTATTTAAATTACATGAGTACTCTAGAGTAAAAATTTGTTTTTTGATAAGTAAAATTGAATTATAAGGAGTACAAGGGGTACTCGACCCTTACAATTCACGAACAATCACTTTAGGTACAATGAAAACAAGTTAAAAGATTATTACACTATGTAGAGAAAATGACGTTGCCGTTAGTACCTCGGCCTATGAACCAAAACCATGAAATATAAATAATTTGGTCCACTAGAGTGAAAATTTGTGATACAATGGAGTTTCCATACAATAGGAGGAAAATCCTCATCTTTTTTTGGGTTCAAATTTCACAATAGTGTTGCACATTTCGACTCACGGTCATTTTTTGTTCAACATATAGAGGTTCTACTGCATTTTAATGCACCTGATGATCTTGTCAATGATCTAACAAATTTGACATCAACAACTTTAAAACTTTGTTCTTTGCTATAATTCGGCTTTGGCACACGTCCCCCTTCTGTTGCCACGAAAGAGGCTCCATTTTCAAATGCATCCCTAACCGAATAAAATTCCCATTTATCTCCATTCGTACCACCAATTTTTCTCCATGTTACCTGCACATATTATATAATTAACAAAATGTTTAGTAATAAAAGTGTATAAGAACTATTTAGTAGATGCATTTTCATTAGTCTTTAAATAGTTTATTCTAAATTTAATTACCTCCTTACTCCCAACTTTTGGTGCTATGAAGAGGTTAGATTCACTTTTAAGGCTAGGCCCCATGCTTCCACCGATAGCATATTGCATCCACCCTAAGTAAAAATTGTTGGCTACGTGTGCATATCCATGCCGAATTCTGAAATGTTATTTTATCAATAAAATAATCATTATTATCTAATAAACTTACATTTATATATATTGTATAACTTCAAAAAAAAAAACTTGTAAAAAAAATCATATAGTCTAGTAATCAATTACCTTGGCATTCGTTGGTTGCAATTAGGTCCAAAATAATTGTACACAACAGTAACCTTCATGTTTATGTCCCTCACATACCCATCATCATGACCAAGAAGCATAACTTTATCTTGTTCTCTAAACCAATTATTGGATACCGTGACATTAGTAGAACCTCTTGTGACATCAAGAATACCATCTTCACATTCATAAAGTGTATTATGATCAATCCAAATATTTGAAGCCGTGACTAATCTAATTGCATCTCCATCAACAGGACCAATATGAATTACCTTTCCATTAGGCCCCATCACCATCCCCGATGCTTGAGCTTTGCAGTGATGAATTCGAAGGCTGTGAATGATTATGTTGGTGGCCTAAAAAATAATACAAAATTGTTAATAATGCATGAAATAAAATTTATACTAAAAAATCTACAACTAGCGAGGGAATTTTAGAGAGGAAACACATAAAATTCCTCTCTAATCCATCACTAAATTTAGAGAACGATAATTTATAGAGAATTTTTTTTGTCACGAATGGTCTTTTTTCTAGCATTTTTCTTTTAAAATTTAATTAATTGTATTTAATGATTACCTTGGATATCATTAAACATGCATTATTAGCAATGTGCACATTAACTCCACGACCATCAATTGTAGTGAAACTACTAATGAGAAGTGGTTTCATGAGCCTGATGTTCATGTCTTTTTGAAATGTGATCCACACTTTACCTTGAATTACAGAAGCTCCGTATCTTAACGTACCAGGTTTGGGATTTGTGGGATCGTCATTTGGGTCGGTAACTTTATAATGGATGAGACCCTTACCAATGTTGTTTGTCATCTTTCCAACATAGCCCACAGAGCAAGTAGCTAATTGTTGTCTATACTTCCTCCATTCAGGATTTGGTCTCCAACATCGATCAATCATGTTCATTTGCATGCCGATTAACTTGGATTGCTTGGCAAAACTAAATTTTGGACCGAACACTGTGCCAATCAGAATAGCCAAAATAAAACTCCATAGGACAGAATTGGTACCTTTAGATACCATGATGTAATACAAATATTGTTGAAAAAAATCTTGAAATGTTTGGAAAAAAGATTTATATTACAAATAAGAATATTTGTTGGTTTTTATTGGGAAATTAGAAATAAAAGGAAGTGATTATATAGACAAAAACTATCTTCGAGTTGGTTAAAGTTGTTTTATGAAGCTATGGTTAATGGGTGCATTATGTTAAAGAAAAGTTATGAATAGAAATAAATAGGAAAATCAAACAACTTTATAACCTTAATCACGTATTGTGATAGTTACCTGAATTTAGGTAATAACTATAAGTGAAATTACTTAGCTCTACAACAATATTATCAATTTACACCCAAAAACCGAACAACGACATTTTTATTGGTCGGCATTTAACATAAAAAATTAAATAACATTTTTAAACCAATTTAATGGCATACATGATTATGATTATATAGTATATGAATAAAAATAGTTCATATAAAAAAAATAGTAGTAGTAATTGATTTGATATAATTTTTTATTCAACTCATTTTTATATGAATCTATTCAAACCATAAATCAATTCTAATCAAAATTAATTTTTCTCACATTAAAACCAAACATATATACAAGTGATGGCATTGGTCTTTCCTTTCGTGCACATTGTCCTCTAATTATTTGTTAGATTTAGATCACTCACTATCATCCATCATTCACCAAGACAAACTACTACTCTTTTGGTTTCCCTTTAAGGGACTCCCCTACCACCACACACTCTCTCCCCCCTCTCCAATTCAATTTTTCACTTTATTTATTTACAACCACAATACTGTGTTATATACTATGTGACTATGCTTCATATGTTTTTCTATCATAATGTTACATATAAATATTTAATTTCCTTTTCTAGTATGTTTATGTGTTTAGTTGATATTGTACTCATATTTGTCTCTTTGCAATTTTTTATCTAAGCTAGGCTTTTCTTAATTCTTAGATTTATATAGGTTCACTATTCATGTGTGACTTGAATAGTCCTCTTCTCACAGGCTGTCCTATGTCCCACTCCCACTCCAATCTTTATCATTTACCATACGACACGTATTTTTTGTTTTAACTTAAACCTTTTAGTAAAGAATTTTTTTATTTACTTCACAACTCTTTCAAGTATTATTGACCAATGAAATATTACCTGATAAAAGGATGTCTGCATGTAACTTTTCATTATTTTAAAGTTTTTATCGCATTATTATAATCATAATATGGGATCAAACTTATAATGCATTTCTCTTAACAAGTTTATAAACAATAAAAAAAGTTTAAATGAATTGAGTCATGGAGTGAACTAGGCCCGTGATTTAGAAAATGTTGATATTAATGCACTTATTTTAGAAAATGTTGACATTAGTACACTTAAAAATTACTACCCTTATTATGTCAAAAAATAAATAAAATTACTACCGTCTAACAAGGTCTTTATGAAAACAGCAAAATCACATTTTTATAGAGTATGAATTAAAATCTCATCAAGTGAATCAACAAATTAGGTTAAAGACTTCTCGGAAATGACTATGACCCTAAAATAAGAGTTGTGTGATTATATATATTTTTATATTAAGTTTGTTGGACTATTTCCATTTTACAATGATTGTCGATCTCGTGGTTGTGACTTGTGAGGACCTAGATCTTGGAGGAGTGTATTCTCTTTTTCGCGGGGGAGTTCGAGAATCACGTCTTCGGTAGCTATTGATTGATCTTCTTGTCATGCGAGACTCATCGACAACTTCAAGGTGCAGGTTTTGATCTTGTATTATCATACTTTGTCTGTTGATGACATGAAAGAAAGTTGCCACCAGTTGATTCGCTATTTCGTTCTAAAGCTCTATGGGGATTTCAGGCAGTAGCTCTAGAACATATTGTGCGTGGAGTCATCCTCGTCCGATGTGGCGGTGATTCTCCTGTTTCGGCCATCATGGTATTGCATCTGCATGCCTATACGAGGGTCTTGATCATCATTGAGGATGTCGCTGTTGCACAGTGCATATTGGGCCTATAGCTCAGAGCCAAGAGCTTAGGCCTAGTCCAAAACAACAATCTAGTTAACTGTTAAAATTTTATATTGAGTCTAACTCAACATTATAAAATCGGTTTATAAAATAAAAATAATTGTCACTTATAAACATATCATCTAGTCATGTATCTCTAATCTCATATTTACAAGAATAATGATATTTGTACAAAACAATTTGTTGATAACTTACAAAATCCTATCAAAGGAGACACAACAACGAACCACAAACGGAATCAATTTAATTTCACAAAGTAATGATAATGATAAAGGAAAAAAGGAAAGTATGAGGAAAATCTACAATCAAGCTAAAGTGGAGACATTGAAAGAATATGGGTCCATCCATTAATTTGTATAGTCGGCATATATAATAAGATTAGATATACTATGTATCGGAAAAGCTCATTCATAACTATTTTGTTTTCGTACGTGTCCTAAGTTAGGATAGAGGACCACAAATTAATTTGTAGAGCTCTTATTTAAGAATGCAATACCTACAAATGGAATTGTGGAAGGTTAGGTTCGGCCTTCAAGACCCCCTTATATGATCCTCTATAAATAAATAAATATATAAAACTTGATTTGGTTTAATGATAAGAAGTTTGGGTGATATGTATAAGGTCGTTGATTCGATCCTCTACTCCATTGCAAAAAAAAAAAAAAAGAGAGAACATTAACATGTGTCATCAAAACACGTTAAAAAATCGTATGTAAAAATATGTTCCTCCATATCAAAATTGGGCGACAACTTTTACTTGTTCTCTTTTTTTTTTTACCCAACTTTCACCAAATAGTTTTGTGTCCAAATGATATAAAAAAAATCGTGTTTATTGTTATGCATTTTTCTGCTAAAAGTTACCGCAGGCTCCATGAAAAAATATTAACAAATAATAAAGATAAAGATAAAGATAAAAACAGTCATAATTTTGTTTTTGTTTTATTTTAAATAAAAATAAAAATATAAAAAACCAAAAAGAAAATCTCCTATGTTTTTCTAAAATTTGTTGTACTTCCTCCTTGTGTTGCGAAAATATGATTGAAAATTTCTTTGCCTGCCTGGAAAACTCTAGGATTAAAAAATTAATTGGGTAAAAAAAACTACTTACTAATAATATTCAGAAGAGGAATGTATCCTGTTAGAATTTTTTTTTGTGGCAGTTTCTTGTTAGAAGTAGCTCCCATTGCTTAATTATTCTGAATGCGATTTTAATACAATTAAGTAAGAAAAGCAAATTTAAAGCGAATCATAATTCTATTTTAAAGTGAATTATAATCATATTTTACTAACGAAATATTTCTCTCCCACCCCCATCTTTTATACTTTTACCCTACGAACAAAAATAAATTTTAATTTTATCTTTTTTATCGTATAAGTTCACCCCCACAGAAAGTATTTTGGTAGGCAAAAAATATTACGGCCAAAATCATAAATCGATTTTCAGTAAAATATTTTTTTGAAAAAGACAAAATGAGAAATGTTTCTGTTTGTAGGGGTGAAGGTATAAATATTGGGGTGAGAGGTCAAAATCAATGGTTTTATATTATTTCTAACACGTCCCCTCACGTAAGAGCTCATTTGGGTTTGAAACGTGGATAATGCATAGGCTCACCTACCATATGCTTAAATTCCACTTTTAATTAGAAAGTGAGGGGAGCTGAGATCGAACTCTAGACCACTTAGTCATAGAGGCTCTGATACCATGTCAAATAACCGATTATCTCAAAAGCTTAATCTGTTAGGAAATGCTACATCAATGATTTTATATTATTTCTAACATATTTTTTTTCCCACCACAAATAACCCTTTTATACATATTTTATTGTACATTGTTATTGTACATTCTTAGATGTGAGACTTCTTTAACACACCCCCTCGCGCTCAACACTGTTGGGCTTGTTGCGAGGATATAAATGGTGGAGGGCCCGATCAGAAACCTGATTGCAGGCGGCCCGACGAAGTGGCCCAACAGATCGTGGAGGATGCTCTGATACCATCTTAGATGTGAGACTTCTTTAACAGTAACTAATCTTTATAGTAAAAAATTTGAATCGAAATACCTTTTTGGCCACTATCTTGCAGGATTTTCAGGGTTCCTTCAAAGGCATGATGATTGATGAACTTGTTTGCTAATTCTTTATATTGTATCAACTTTATCAAAGGTTTTCAACCTCAAGTTAAGTATCATATTTATATTGTGATGAGCCAACACATGCTCTTTAAAAAATCAAAATGGTATTTTTCTTTGTCACACACTTAGAAAGAAGAACCAACGGGCATATTTCATCTCTAAATTTGGATCCTCCTCAGATGCTGACATTTCAACTCACGCTTCCCCTCTAAAAGGCATTTGTAATCTTTTTAGAAACAACACAATGAAAAGCTACTTCATTTAAGTAGTTTTTTCTTCTTACCTTTGTAAACAAAAAAAAATAGTTCTAAAAAACACCCTTACAATCGTTTAACTTATGCTTAGGTTGGTCACATGGTTACGTTACTATCATTAATTTTATGATTTCACATTACATTTCTTTTTTAACACATCAGTGATCACGCAAAAAGATTAATTTACCTATAATGGCAAATAAGTATAGTTGAAAGAAAACGATAAGGTCTCCAAATTTGAATACTACATGGTTCATAATCAATTATTGATACCATGAATCCAGCTAGTAAATGTTCCTTTCACTAGAAAGTTCTGAACAATTATTTATGCTTTGACGACTATGAAATAAAGCAACACTAATCAATTGCTCTCTCAATCTTAAATGTCACATTAACAATACTATTTTTTTCAAAATTATTTTCACTTTCAATTTAATATTGAAAAATATTAACATGCTACTGTTGGGTTATTCACTTTAACCCTTTGAACAAAAAATGAGGGAGATGAAGTTGAGAGAGATTTGGAAAACTATGAAAAGAATATAAAATGATTAAGGGAAAGTAAAAATCTTATTCTTCCACCAAAGACCTTATTTGTTTATATACAATAGGTGGTTGCTTCAAATGCAATAACTACCTAAGACAAACAAACAAACAAACAAACTAACTAAAATACAACTGTACATGTCAGCTAGTAACTAACAACTAACTAACTAACTGCTAGCTGTCTACACAGAACAATGTTCCAACATTGTATAGAGCATCTGAGAGGTAGAGCATCTGACTGCTAGAGCATCTGAAGGACAGATGTTCCAACATCTGACTCAACATTGCACAGTCTGAATTATAAAACCAATACTCCTCCTTAATTCAGACTGTCAAAGCTGACAATTCTCATCTCCCTTCTTAGTTTCAAGAACTGATCTCTCTTCACATCCTTAGTCAGTATATCAGCTTGTTGATCATCAGTTGAGCAATACTCCAGGCTGAGTTTGCCTTTGTTAACTTGGTCCCTAATAAAGTGAAACCTTGTCTCAATGTGTTTGCTTTTGCCATGGCTAACATGATTCTTTGCCAAGTTAATTGCTGATTTGTTGTCAATCTTCAGCATTACTGTGATGTTGTCAATAATCTTCATTTCTCTGATAAGTGATTGCAGCCAATTTGCTTGACAAGCAGCTAGAGAGCCTGCAACATACTCTGCTTCACAGCTAGATAAAGCAATCACTGATTGCTTCTTAGAACACCATGAAACTGGTGCATTTTGGAACTTAAACACATAACCACTTGTGCTCCTCCTGTCTACCTTGTCTCCACACCAGTCAGCATCAGAAAATCCATTGAATTCAAGCTTGGAGTTATCCCTTGAATATGGAAATAACACACCATATTGTATTGTGTCATTGATGCATCTGAGTATTCTCTTTGCTGCTAAGAAGTGAGACTTCAGTGGCTTACTCATAAATCTGCTAACATAGCCTACTGCATAGCTAATGTCAGGCCTAGTTTGACACAAGTACCTTAGAGAACCTATCAATTGTCTGAACATAGTAGAGTCCACAGAATCACTGCTTTCTTCTACTTCAAGTTTCATTCTTGTGTCTGCTGGTATCACTGATGAATTGCAATCAAGCATCTCAAACTTCTTCAAGATCTCAGTAGCATACTTTGCTTGATGCAATACCATTCCTTTTGGAGTTGCCAAGAGCTCCATTCCTAGGAAGTAAGTAAGTTTTCCCAAGTCAATCATTTCAAACTCACTCTTCATATGTGATTTGAAATTCTCAATCTCTGTTAGTGAGCTACCAGTCACTAATAGATCATCAACATACAAGCATATGATTAGCATATGCTTGTCATCACTGTGTTTAACATAAACACCATACTCAACACTACATTTCGCAAAACCTTGCATAACAAGAAACTGGTCAATTCTCTTGTTCCATGCTCTTGGAGCTTGCTTCAAACCATACAAAGCTTTGTTTAGTTTCAACACTCTATCTTCCTTGCCTTTCAACTCAAAGCCAGGTGGTTACTTCACATATACATCTTCCTCTAATGGACCATTTAGAAAAGCTGATTTCACATCAAAGTGGAACATAGGTCATCTTCTGCTACAAGCTAGTGATATCACTAACCTTATAGTCTCATGTCTAGCAACAGGAGAGAAGACTTCATGATAGTCTAATCCTTGCTTTTGCAGAAACCCTTTGGCCACAAGTCTTGCCTTACGCTTGATCACTTGACCTTCATGATTTTGCTTCAACTTATACACCCATTTCACATCAATTGCTCTTTTATCTTAAGGTAGCTTACACATGTCCTATGTCTTATTCTTCTCAATTGACCTTAACTCATCAATCATTGCTTCTAACCACACTTTACTCTTTAGTGCACTCTTGACATCTAGAGGTTCAGTGTCTCCTAGCATAGCATAGTGCACAATGTTCCCCTCATTGTCTACAACATTATCTGGAACCATATCACAATCTGCTAACCTTCTTGGGATTTGAGTAGTTCTGTGAGTCCTTACTGGTAGATGTCTTCCATTAACCTCATCACTTGAGGCATCTTCCTCATTGTGATTCTCCTGATGTTGATGTTGATCAATAAAAGTTACTGGAGCATTTGCTTCGGATGTTCCAACATCTAGGTCCACTTCACAAGTTTTCTTAGATGTGGGTTTCTGTTTCCAATCCCAGCTTTCATTTTCCAAGAATTTCACATCTCTACTGATTTTTATCTTGTCTGACGTGGGATTATACAGTCTATATGCACCAGTTCTATGATATCCAACAAAGACCATAGGTTCACTCTTGTCATCCAACTTCTTCCTTCTAGCATCAGGTACATGCTTGTAACTCAAGGAACCAAACATTTTGAAGTGAGTCACACTTGGTTTGCACTTAGACCACACCTCTTCAGGTACCTTGTCTATCAACTTCTTTGTTTGACTTTTGTTTAGGATGTACACAGCTGTAGACACAGCTTCACCCCAAAACCTATGTGGCAAACCCTTCTGTTTTACCAGAATTCTTGCCATATCCAGAATACTCCTATTTCTTCTCTCAGCAAGACCATTATGCTGAGGAGTGTATGGTGATGTAACCTCATGAATTATGCCTTGATCTTTGCAATAATTCTCAAACTCCTTTGATGTGTACTCTCCTCCACCATCTGTTCTCAACACCTTAATCTGCTTATCACTTTGTTTCTCAACTAGTGTTTTAAATCTCTTAAACACTTCAAAAGCTTCACTCTTAGCTTTTATATGATATAACCATATCATCCTTGAGTACTCATCAACAAATGTGATAAAGTATTTGTTTCCACCAGTTGATAACACATCAATTGGTCCATAAATGTCTGAATGCACAACATTTAACACTCCACTAGATCTCATAGGCAAGTTACTTTTGAATGATGATCTAGGATGTTTCCCTAACAAATGTAGTGCAAGTATCTACTGGAGCTATAACACTAGGCAGTCCTAACACCATGTTCTTTGAATTTAGCATTGACAAGCTTTTGAAATTCAAATGACCATACCTTATGTGCCATAAGTCACCGTCTTTATCTTCAGTAGATGTAGCTAAGCATTCAACTTCAATTGTCTTAACTTGTGTCTTGAAGGTTCTGTTTTGACTTTAAGCTGTTTTCAAGATCAATCTCTACTTTGAATCAAAGAGTTTCAGTGTTTCACCTTCAAACACTGCTTTGAAACCTTTCTCAAGCAATTGACCTACATTCATCAGATTACACTTCATCCCTGGCACATATAGGACCTTCTCAATAACTGCCTTCTTTCCATTGCTCCTCTGAATCACCACATTTTCCATGACTTCAGCTGCAATGAAATTACCATTGGCCAGTTTGATCCTTGTGTTAAGACACTTGTTGAAATCAATCAAAATACTTTTGTTCCCTGTCATATGATTTGAGCATCCAGTATCAAAGTAGCAAACCATAGACTCAGTTGTTTCATCAGTAATTGTAACCATGAAACTTACATCATCTTCTGATGTTGAACCATCTTGTGCAACATTTGCCTCTTCTTCAGTATCCTGACTTTTCTTCTTCTTTGGAGCCTTACACTCACTTGCATAATGACCATACTTGTTACAATTGTAACACTGAATGGTACTCTTATCTTTCTTTGTCTTTTGCCCTCATTCTTTCTTTGAAGATTCAGGCTTGTCTTCAACACATTATTTCCCTTTCTTGGAACCTTTCTTGTTCTGCCACTTCTTCTTTTCATCTTGGTACTTCTTGAACTTTACAAACAGAGCTTGCTCATCTTCTTTGCCATGATTTCTCTCACCATGCTTCAATTCATGAGCTTCCAGAGTACTTTGAAGATCCTCCATCTTTATTTGACTCAAGTCTTTAGTTTGTTCAATTGTCACCACAATGTGATCAAACTTATGAGTTAAAGTTTTGAGTTCCTTTTCCACCATTTCTTCTTCACTGAGTGTGCTTCCACAATTCTTCATCTGATTTGTGAGAGTTTCCACCCTTGTGAAGTATTCTGCAACTGCTTCATCATTCTTCATCTCCAACAATTCAAATTGTCTCTTCAAGGCTTGCAATTTCACTTTCTTGACCTTTGCATCACCTCCATAACTCTTCTGCAAAATGTCTCAAGCATCCTTAGATGTTGTAGCATCTGCAATTTTCTCAAACACCTTTGAATCCACACATTGATGAATGAGAAACAGAGCCTTGTTATCCTTCTTTTGTGCCTCTCTAAATGTTGTTCTTTGCTGCTCTGTTGCATTGGCTGGCAATGGATCAAGAGTTGTATTCACTTGTTCATCAACTTCTTGAACAATGAATATCACTTTCATCTGTTTGACCCATGTATCCCAATTCTTTCCATCAAGAATTGGAAGATTTGCGTGGAAGTTACTCTTCCCTGCCTTGATTGATTCACAATCACAGATTCTATCCTCAAGATTGAATCAAATATTCCTTGGATCGTACTTGCTCTTAGATACCACTTTGTTGGGTTGTTCACTCTAACCCTTTGAACAAAGAATGAGGGAGACGAAGTTGAGAGAGATTTGGAAAACTATGAAAAGAATAGAAAATGATTAAGGGAAAGTAAAAATCTTATTCTTCCACAAAGAGCCTTATTTGTTTATATACAATAGGTGGTTGCTTCAAATACAAGCAACTGCATAACTACCTAAGACAAACAAACAAACTAACTAACTGAAATACAACTGTACATGTCAGCTAGTAACTAACAACTAACTAACTAACTGCTAACTGTCTACACATAACAATGTTCCAACATTGTATAGAGCATCTGAGAGGTAGAGCCTCTGACTGCTAGAGCATCTGAAGGACAGATGTTCCAACATCTGACTCAACATTGCACAGTCTGAATTATAAAACCAATAGCTACTCTATGACTAGGCATGGCAACGGGGCGGGGGCGGATTTTGCCATCTCCAAACCCAAACCCATAAAGTTCGGGTTTCCCCAAACCCATCCCAATTCCATGCGGGGATAAAAAGTATAACCCCAAACCCCTACCCAACGAGGATCGGGTATCCCCAACGGGGTTCGGGTATCCCCGTTACGCCTCTTTCCACATGAATTATGATTGTATTTTAGTATTTTTTATTAAAAAAAAGGTTAAAAGTCCAAAATTATTTTGTTTTAACAATATTTTTTTAAATAAATAAAAGAAATAGAGAAAATCATTTGTTTATTACTCAAATTAAAAATTAAAAATAAACATATGAATATAATTTAAGAGATTGTTTAAAAGTTTCTAATTTTAAAGAGGTAAAATATAATTTTAACATAAGCGGGGCGGGTTCGGGGACGGGTTCGGGGTGGGTATCAATGTCCCTGTTACCCGCCCCAAACCCATATTTTGAAATCGGGAAAAACTCATACCCAAACCCAAACCCAGTCAACTCAGATTTTCCCCATCAAAGCAGGTCGGGTGTGGGTGGGTACCCGCGGGTATAAATTTTATTGTCATGCCTATCTATGACACACGTTAAGAAGACAAACAAAAAATTAAAAAGAAAAAAATCTTTTTTTCTTTATAAATATAAAAATCTTGTGTATTCAATCATTTGAAGTGTATCAGTCTAGTCTCACTATTCTATTTGACCAAAAAAGAAAAGAACATTGGTACACATTAATAATGTGAAATAATTTTAGACGATAATATCATAACAGTCGTATATTTTATCAAATCACTTCACTACTTCTCGCTCTAGTTAAATAACGGAAAAATGTTCGTTCGTATTGAATGTTAATGTAAAATTATTTTACATCAACAAAACATATCTATTAAACTTTATTTTAAATATTATTTTTTTAAATTGTATTCTCTGTTTTTTATTTTTTTTTGATAATTTAAATCATATTCTCTAATATTATAATATTTTGCATCTATGAAATATTATTTTCGACTTTCAATAGTACACTTTAATTAATATTCTTATATTTTTTAGACTAACTCTCGCTTTCACTTATGAAATACAGTATTATTTTGGACTTTCCTTTTATATATTAGTAAAATTTACTACTAATCTTTTACATATAAAAGGAAGCTTGAGTTGCTCATAGGCCTCCATTTTGTCTATGTGGCATGCTTTAGAGAGTTTCTCATTTTTATTTAAAATTTCTTCCACAATTTATTTATGTGTCTTTTCATTCTCCAAAATAACTATCTATATGTTACAATAATAATGACTCCCAATAACTTTTTTGCAAAAAAAGAAAAATTAAACAAAAGTGATACAATTTTAAAATAGTATGATATAACATAAATTATTAGCAAGGGTAACATATAACATAAATTAATAGTAATAATGAAAAAAAAAAGATCAAATTTTAAAAGGAAAATGAATATTAGATATATGCTCATTCATCTTTTACAATACTAAACATAAAAAATAAACCATGCAATCGTAAATATAATATGCAAAAGTTTACTTTAAATAAATAAACCAAGTCAAAAAATTACCCCAAAATATTTTTTTCATGCTTGACCAAATAAATAAATAAATTTTATTCAAAAATACTTTAGTTGTATTGTTTATTCATTAATATTTGTGCTATTATTATTTTTATAAAAAATCTTTTATTATTATTACATTTTTACATATAAATGGAAGGTTGAGTTGCTTTTATGCAAGCTTTGTGATGTGGCATATCTCTAAAAAAAGCTTATCATTTCTTTTAATAATTATTTAAATCTAAAAAAAATGTTTGCTTATTTTTAAATACTTAGTTTACTTCATATTCCATAACTTTACTTCTCCCTCACTCAATATTATATTAATGAAAAATCTAAATTAATAACTTGGGGTGTTACAATTTTTATCAATTGCTCCTTATTCTTTTTCTAAATTATATTTAAACGTGTAGCACTTAAGGAAAATGGAAATAGTGAAAGTTCACACTTTATATTTAAACATATAAAATTGATGTTGATTTTATTTTTATTTTTTTTGAGCAAGTTGATTTTTTTTTTTTTGATAAGCATACAATTGATGTTCATAATAATTATGCATGTGAAAGTTCAAGTGACAACTAACTTAAATTAGTAGCAAGTGTAAATAAATAAACAAAATAAAAAATTTACCCGAATATATGCTTTTTCATGGTTGACCAGATAAATAAATAAATTTTATGAAAAAATATTTTAGTTATATTGTTTATTAATTACTATTGTGCTATTATTTTTTTAAAAAAACAACTTTGTAACACCAACTTTCAAACTACCTTTCTTTCATATTCCTTAACTCTTATTTTTTAACTATGGCAAATAAATTTATCATAAAATTCTTTGAACCGTTATATTTTCTCATCCCTAACCATTGTGTGTGCTATAAATTTGAGTTTTCATCATCACTTTCCTCAAGCAATTATTGGATTGCAGCTTTTCAATTTCATGTTATAGGTTCTTTCTCTTTTTCCTCTAAATCTCTTCATCTCTTCACAATTTATTAGTTTCTATATAGCAACTTATGTTACTCTTACATTGTGTGAAAATTCTAGACATTTATTTTTTATTATATTGATATGATGTTTGTTAGCCTACTTTTCTAACTTTTTTTCGTTTTTTATTTTATTTCTTAATGTAGATTTGGCAAAATTTTCATGTAAGTTAGAAGAAGAGAATAAAAGAGAGACTTCTATTTTTGTCTTTGTTGTATCCTTGATGCTTGAGAAATCTATGAAAAATGACAATCTAGCTATGTAAGTATATATCTTTGAGTGCATTTTCACTATGTTATTATTCATAGCTTATATATATATATATATACCATATTCATATGTACTAAAATTTATTTTTTGTTCTTCATCTGTAGTAAAGTATTAAACAAATTTTCTTTTGGACAAGCTAAAATTTATTTTTTATTCTTCATATGTAGTAAAGTATATCAGTTTGAAGGCAATTGTTACTTACTACCCTACAACACGTACTATCACTTATTTTTTCAAAGAAAATATCACTAAAATTATTAACACAACAAACCCATCATTTTAATTTTGATATTACCTATACTTTGCAATCGCACAATCATTCATTTATATTATGTGCTCCTTCATCTGTAAATATAATTTGTTAATTAATTAGTATATATTATTAGTATGTTGGTCACTTATATATATATATTATATATATTTTGTGTCCTTTGAATACATTTTAAAGGATGTAGTTGTTTTTTTGTGTGTAGAAAATCATAAAGAAAATTGAGTGATGTATATGAGTATATTCCAATTGCATTTGTTTTGTGGTGGCATAAGTGATATGCAATATGACTCGTAAAAATATCAGGTATGAAATTTTATTTCTACGAAATAATTGCCTTTCATGGAAATTGAAATAATTATTGTTTGATTGATCTTATTATCTTACAAGACACAAGACATCATAACTAACATATTTTCCTCTAATATCTATTTCAGGTTGAAAGTTGTCATTGGTACTTTGATCATTAGTTACAAGATATCTGAGTAATTGTTAGAATATTGTATATATTTATGTACCAATGTAGATTTTTTTTTTTGTGTGTAGAAAATCATAAAGAAAGTTGAGTGCTATATATATGGATATATTCAATTGCATTTGTTTTTGTGGTGGCATAAGTGATATGCAATATCACTCATAAAAATATCATGTATGAAATTTTATCTCTATGAAATAATTGTCTTTCATGGAAATTGAAATAATCTTGTTTGATTGATCTTATTATCTTACAAGACACAAGACATCATCACTAACATATTTTCCTCTGAGTAATTGTTAGAATATTGTATATATTTATGTACTAATTTTAGACTTTTGGAAAAGCATGTTTATTTTTAACAAGTAAATCAACTACTATCTTATCTTTTCAACTATATAAGTATTAGTCTATTTTCAATATCCGATTTTTAAAACCCCAAGTAAACAATATTATTAAATAAAAAAAGACAAAAAGGAAAAACAAAAATAAAGATAAACCAAAAAAAAAGGAGAAGAATAATTTAGAAGAAATTCTAAACATATATTTCTATGTACCAAGTGAATATTTGAGAAGAAATTCTAAAAGAAATAAAGTTAAAATTAAAACATGAGTCGTCTTTTCAATAAATGTATATGAAATATCTTAAATTGTATAGAGGAGTAAAATCAATAGTTACATATCATGTGATCTGTGATTTTTCAAGAAAAGATCAAAGGATTGAAAATACAAAACCACCAAAGATGAATCATGAATCATAAACCAATAATAAATATTTATTTTAATTTTAGTTAATCTTTTTACATGTTATTCAGGATTTTTTATTTCATTATCTCATTTCTATTTTTAAGTGCTTTGACCATTTTATAACTCTCTATTCTCACATGTTAATTGTTTTATAAATTTTCGTAATTCCTAATTAATATTATCAATTACTTTTGTAACTTCAAAAAATATAAGTATATTATTTATGAAACAACTATATTGTATTAAAAAAATACAAAATCAGGGCATGATATTGTTGTACATTTGGACTCAAGCTATAAAAAAAAAATACAATGATCCGTCATCCCAACTAAGTTAACAACCAAACTAAAAAACTACAAGTAAATATTGCTATTAAATAATTAAAAGAGACAAAAATGTAAGTTTAAAGTGTGCAACTCAAGGGGGGAGTGAATTAAGTTTTTAGACTTTTTCGGTTATTTTAAAGATGTTGTGGTTATTTTATTTTCTTGAAGGTTTGTGATGAATATATGAATAAAGTGCAGGAAAAATGAAGAGTTCAGGAAAGAGAAGAAAGACACGGAGAATTTAAAGTGGTTCCCCTATTGGTACATCCACTCCCTTCAACACCCTGTGAAGGTATTCACTATGTTCTTTACAAAGTGAAACAAGAGAACAATCCTCTCTTTTTCACTTTTTTGCTTCCTATTCCTGGACAGTTGGATGTTCACACTGATATGAATTTTATACAAGAGTTTGGATAAAAATTTGAGTACGGAAGAATTTATATACAACAAAATTCTAACAGAATGTTTCTCTTTCAATATAGCAATTCAGAAGAATAAATTCTAAGTGCTCAGAAAACTTTTATCTGGTATGAAAGTACGCAAGAAAGTTTCTCAAAACAATAATAATTAAGCATATATAGTAAAAAGAGATAAACAAAATCACTCTCGCTAAAAACATTATAACCAATAAAATATAAGATATAATTCTTTCGAGTGAATATTTGAGAAGACACTTTAAAAGAAATCAATTTACTATCAGAACAAGAATCGTCTTTTTTATATATATATATATATATATATTAGAGATCTTACATTATATGAAGAAGTAATGAAAATAGTAATATCATGTGGTGCATAAAACGAAAGGATGAAAAAAAATCACTAATTGTAAAAATTGTTGATGCTCATACATCAAAATAAATTTTAAAAATTGTTGAAAATGTAGATATTAAAACATATTTACATATATTTATAAAATATATCAACACATATATGTAAACATACTTACATGCAAAAAATTGGGATGATTTAAATAATCTTATTATTTACAAAAAATAGTGTGTATATGTGTTTTGAAATTCACTAAAAATTCCTAAATTATTACAATATTACATATAATTCACTATTAAAAGAATGTTTAAGTAATGGCTCAAAAATATTTGTAAAAATAAGATGACATGTTCAAAGTTTAATTCTTCTAAAATAATAAATTTTCTTTACCTGAGCCAAATAACTAAACCTAAATTCAAATATATGAAATAATCGTCCAAACTATATATTTGCAACAAAAAATATTCAAGTTTATATTATAACAAACATAAACTAACCTCACAAGTAAAGATAATTAAATAAGAGAGGCAAAAACAACAATAAATTTGAAGGACACAAACCTCACAAAAAAAAAAGGACCAAACAAAAATGATGTAAATCAAACAATAGACACTAAAAAAATTGAGATAAAATATCACCAAGTGAACATGTGAGAAGAAACTTCAAAAGAATGAGAGAGGAGTAAGTAGATAAGTTATTTGATACTTAAATTTCATTGAATGAAGTAAACAGTTATGCTATTTGATAGGTAATTTAAAAAAAAAATCACGTGATAAAAAAATCAAAGCTACTATATATGAATTATATTCTATAAGGCAAACTTATTTCAATATTGCTCATGAGCAATATTGTCGGCAAGTATAAGTATGTAGCATCCAACAATCTAATTGAAAAAAATAAAGGATACATAAAAATAAAAAGCAAAGTGACATGTGACTATACAATTGTAAATCATATAAATAAAATTAAGATCTTATCAAATTACACTATTAAAATAAAATGTTATAAATCTCTTCAACCATATAAAATATTATAAGAGATCTATATATTACGTTAAAATATAAACAAAACTACAATATAAATCAATAAATAAAATCATATTTTCTAAACAACTTATTATTTTATTTTTATACATATACTATGTTAAATATAATCATATTTTAAAATAATATCTATCATTTAACTATATGTGAATACACTTATAAATTATCACAAATATTTTAATCGAACCCGTGCAACGCACGGGTTTATTCCTAGTAATAGTAAAAGTTACCTAAACAAAAACATTAAGAATTCGTATTGTCTTAGATTTGACTCCTCTTCACAATTTTTTTTCTTATTTCCGTTTTATCATAGAGAAGTAATTTAATGTCAATTTAGGCCTAGAATCACGTACTCCAAATCATTTTTTCTTTGTATTTTAGTTAATTAAGTGTGATTTTCACATATATTTAGTATTTCTTTTGTATGTTTTTGTGATTTCATCATCTTAGTGCAACATTATTTGTTTTGATTCCCCGGTTTAGTGTAGTGTATTTTGTCATCCCGATCTTAGTGTAGTGTATTGTCGTCCTGTCTTGATGCGGTGTTCGTTTGTTTCTAGTTGAATAATTAAGTTTGATCTAGTGCAGATCCAATCAATGACTTTTGTGTTGTCAACACTTGCGTTTGGCCTAACTTTTTTTAGTCATAAAAGTCACTTTGAGCTTAATGTTAGAAATAAGAACTTTAAAAATAAAGCTAAAGCCGTTTGGTAATTTTAATCTCTTTTTCATTTTAGAAGTTACTTTTAGGAGAAAAATTGTTTGGCAGAATATTCTTACAAAATGTTTTAATTTTTATAGATATAAATAAAAATTCAATGTACCAAAAAATAATAACAATAACAATAATAATAATAATAAAAATTCATAAATAACTATATTAAATAAATAAAAATATTTTATAAATTAGCCAATTGAATAGAATTCAATATTATTTTAACTATAATTATAATATTATAATTTTTTTTTTTTTTGAATAAACTAGACAATGACATTAAAATAATGAGCCACCTTTTAAGCACAAGGTGTGCCTAACAGGCGCTAAAAGAGAAAGTTTACAGTTGTATCATTACAGCCGAAGGTAAAACATCAAAACCAGAAAGCATTAAATTACACAATGGCCCGGCAACAACTAAGAGGGTTCTGTTGCCAAGCTGACAGATCAAAATCAAATAAGACATATTTTGCTTTCAACCACCAGAAAGAGTGAATTTTAATACGTTCAGCTAGTGACTCTATAGAATCGTGAGTAGCCCTGAATAACCATAGATTGCGATCCTTCCAAATAGTAAAAAGTACCGCTGCCCAAATAATAATGAGTAGTAGAAAGCAGCTCTTAGATGAACCTCCCAAGCTGCAAAATTGCGCGGAATGGGTGCCTATAGAGCCATGAAAAACAGTGTCAAAACCTAACCACCTTGAAATCAAAGACCAAAGTTTCCCATAATGGTTGCATCGGAAGAACAAGTGGTCAATGGATTCCTCCATGCCACAAGCTGTCACACAAGGAAGACCGGTAGCATCTATAATACCTCGTTGATGAAGGTTGTCTTTGGTAGGTATTCTATTCAAAAACAATCGCCATACAAAGAGGTTTACTTTTAATGGAATAGATTTGATCCAAAGAAACCTGTTGAATTCTTCATTAAGATTGGTGTCTGTTGATGTCAATAAAGAATAAGCGGACTTTACGGTATAACAATGAGATGGGTGTAATTTCCACACCCAACTATCTTTCTCATTCACCTGCAAAACCACGTTAGAAAGACAGACAATGCAATTTGACAATAAATCCTCCTCCCAGGCTCTCAATGGTCGCCTCCAACGCCAACCATTCCCATCGGCCGCCCACCCTAACTCAAACATATCCGACACTGAAATCAACTTATTCTCCGCAAGATCATAGAGTCTAGCAAAAGTATGATTAAGCGGACATTCATTTAGCCAAGGATCCTTCCAAAATAAAGAATCACCACCATCTCCCACCGTCCAGATTATATTGTCTAACAGCCACCGACTATCCAAAAACCCTGCACCCTTTCTAATATTATTCAAAGAGCGCCACCAAATCGAGCCTACACCCTCCTCAAACCTTACTCTCCCTCCCTCCTGACCGTATTTTGCCGGAAGAATTTTACTCCAAAAACTATCTTTCTCCACCAGAAGTCTCCACACCCATTTTCCCATCAGTGCACAATTAAACTCCCTAATCCTCCTCACTCCCAGACCTCCATTCTCCCTAGGCAGACAAACTGTATCCCATTTGACCCAATTGAATTTTCGGTTTTCCTCATTCCCTCCCCATAAAAATTGGCAAAAAATAGAATTAAGAGAAGAAATTATACCTGAGGGAGCTTTGAAGAAAGAAAGGAAGTAGACTGGAATTGAAGACATGACAGATTTTAACAGGATTAACCGACCACCCATTGACAAGTACCTACATTTCCAACCAGATAATATTATAATTTATATTTCAATAAATTATAAATTACTGAATAATTATCTTTTAAAATATTTACCAGTTTCTTAAACATGATTTTAATATTATTATTTTTGTTCGCTGATTTTAATATAATATTCTTTTGTACTATATTTCAATATATAAAATATTTTTACTTCAATATATATATATATATATATATATATATATATATATAAAATATTTCAAATATTTCAATTTCTATAATATATTACTATAAGAATATTCATGTTTATCAATATATATATTTTTTATTTTTTTCAATATTTATTTTGATACTATACTCCAGCTCCAATCAAATATACATTTGTTTATTATGTACTCAATTTTTTATTTATTAATTAGTGATAAAAAAAACTTGACGAAGGAAAATAAATATATATACTTTATTTTTGCAACTTGTTTTACATTATTTCATAAAAGCAGCAATGTATATACTTCTGCAACTAGCTATATTTAATAAAAGTTCTGTAGCAATAATAATGAGTGATATTCAGTAAAAAAAAAAAAAAACTAATGAGGGAAAGATTGCCATCTAGGGGATTGGAAGAGGAGACTCTCCAATTATGTTGGCGCAAATTGTAAAAAATCTACTTTGACTAAAGTCCTTAATTTGAGAGTTTTCTTCGTAAAAACTAAGCTCCTTAATTTAGCAACAACTTTTAATAAAATATATTTTTGGCCCAGCTTCTTAGAAAGAGAAAAAAGTTTAAAATAAATTGGACCAAACGGTATATACCACAAATTCCGCAGATACTATTGGATAAGATAAACGTATATTAAACTTATACATTTTTCTTTTTACTAAATTAAACGTATGCATTTGCTCCATCAAGATCAAAATTTGTGGTATAACTGTAAAAACTTAATTAAATAAAATTAATTGAATACATATCTATATACCGGTAGGCATAAATATGTAGTGCAATTTTCCATCTTATGCTATTAATACGAATGATGTGAGGTTTGTTCGCAGATTCGTCATTTTTGTTTTTAGCAATTTTGAATTTGTATTGCATCAATGTATTGTATAAATTTGAATTAATGATTATCGTTTACTTAGTTAAAAAAAAAGTATAATTTACCGATGACTAAAAAGAAAAATTCAATAAAATCATCGATTTCAATTTTCTAATTTTTTTAATCATTACGAAATAATCAAACACTATAGTTATCATGGTTCACATAGTAGGTTACTTGAAAAGCAATTTGAAATCAATTATTTTTTAATTATTATTATTATTTAGGTTAAATTTGAAATAAAATTATGAGACTGAAAAGGACATACATTCATACAACTGTATGATACGTTTCGTTCAAGTTATATTTTTATGTGTTTGCTACAAGTTTCTTAAATTTTATTCATGGGCATAAAAGATTCATGGGAAGTTCGGTAAAAATCGCGAAATGGGACCAACGTTGCGGCAATACTCGTCAAAGTTGCTTAATTTCAAAAGCAAACAAGTTTTATTTTTCTTTTGTGCGAATGACAACCAGAAGGGTTACATGCTACTAATAATAGAATTTATTTCTTCCACGTGTTTCTTTTATCCACCTAAAATTACATTTTTGTTCATATAAATAAAGTTCGGAATGTATTTTTCAATTTTTTTTAGTTTAAATATTGTTTATAATATTAAAAAAAAATCAAAAAATATATTATAAAATTTATTTCCATGAACAATAATATAATTTCAGAATAATAAAAAAAACGTGGGGGGAAAGAGAAACCTTCCTAATTCCTAATAATAGGAATAGAAAAACTCTTGGTCAGTTTTGGAACCAATTGTTATGGCCAAAAAAGAAAGAAGCTGGTGTCTTGTCATATAATGACTATTCTTAGTGAGCCCAAATAACGATAGAGAGAGATGTAAACCTACTATTACAAAACAAGTAATGAAATTGTGTGGTTTTCAATTATTCATTCATTCATTCACGAGGTTATTTCTTTATTTAGTTTAGATGTTGAATGTGATGGACTTTTAGGGTACATTGTTTTTCCTTAATTGGAATGAGTTTTGGGTTCAAACGCAAACTCTTTTATCAACTTGTGAATTTTGGTGCTTTGTTTTTGTTATGACTATCATGCCCTTTTTGCTAACCTAAGCAGGGTAGCTATAGCCTATAGGTCTATAGATAGGATAGGGGTTGAACAACTCATATCCATTTATCTTGAATGCATTTTGAACTTTAATTACTTTCCTGTGTAAGGCTGAAAATTGAGTGAAAGAGTACAACTGAATTATGAAATAGATATTTTATGTCTTTTTTAAGAGTTAGATATTCCATTCTTCCTATAGGTATTGTGGAGATAATGTGAAAGAAGAAAAACCTACCAGAAATTAGGATCTGTTTAGATCGATGGAATATAATGGAAAAAGTAGAGCGAAATAAAGGTGAAATGGAATGAAATGAAGTTAAATGAAATAAATTTTTCAGTTATTTTGTTTGGATATTTTAGAATGGAGTGGAATAAATTTTGCATTTCATCGCTTACCTCTAAAACTGGAGAGGGACAAAATTAAATGTAAGAAGTGGTACATGATGAAATCCATTCAATCTCATTTCATTTCATTCAGTTATTATTTTTAAAATTCAAACAATAAAATATTATTCTATTCATCTCTTTCAATAAATAATATGACAACACATTATTAAATACGTGCATAAATAATTTACACTGACGGTGCATGACAATCAAATTCTAAAATATATGTATATATACAGGCAGGATGAAAATTGTTCTACAAATATATAAGGGTGCATGCACTTAATGTAGAACTTACCACATCATTTATTTTAGTTTTTTCCCACAACTATTTTGCTAATTTATTCCTTAAACTCTTTTGCTAATTATCAAGCTATATATGGAAGAATAGAATAATTCCTTCCCACCTGTGGTTCTTTTCTACCCCCAGTTTTTCCATTTTGTCCTTGGTTAAAAACTTTGAAACGTGTTTTTCAAAGTTTTTCTAGTTCAAGTTTAGAAAAACTTCGAAAAACACATTATGAAGATGTTTTCAAAGGCAAAAAAAAAATCAGAAAATGTGTTCCGAAGTTTTTAACCTAAGGCAAAAAACGAAAAAAACGGAGAGTAGAAAAGAACCTACGGGGTGAGTAGAGAATTTTTCATTAAAATTATCCAAAATTGAAAACATAAACAGCATTACAAATTTAGCCCATATATTAACTAGGCCCGTACTATGAAGCCTCTTTAGTCTTTAGCCCATATAACAAATTTTGCTCACAGTCCCTTTAAAAATTCAAAAATATCCTTAATCATTGATTGGAAGATAACTTCCAATATACTCTCAAGTATAAAATGGATTTGGATTCTCTCCAATTTTTTCTCTCCAATTCCCTCTCAAATTATTTTTATGTGTCTTTCTCTCTCATCATTTCTTCTCTCTCATCATTACTTGTTTATTTTTTATTATTAATTTATCTCTCTTCACATGAGAGAGAAAGACACATAAAAATAATTGGAGAGGGAATTGGAGAGAAAAAATTGGAGAGGATCTAAATCCGTATAAAATGAATTAGAAGTTAACTTTCAACATGTTCATAGGATTAAAATAGATTGAAAGATAATTTCCAATATGCGTTTAGCCGTTTAGGTTTAATATTGATCAGAAACATTTTAGATTTTTGTAGCATCTAGATTTTTCATTGAATTAAAGATCAGAAAATTTTAGATATTTTATCCCATAATTTAATTTGTGTTTTAAAATTCAATTTTTGTTTATGATAATCTTATTTGATTTGTTTGCGAGTAATTTATATATTTAATGGTTTGCATATATGGTTAGATTGTGAAAAAAAAATAAAGTCACTAAGTTTGGTCTAGTGGTGAGACGTTTATGTATTATGCATGAGGTTATATGTTCAATCTATGGTCTAGTTGTGAAAATAATAAGAAAAAATGACCTGTGTTTACGTTTAAAATATTTCTGATAAATATTATAAGATTTAAAAAGTTATCTTATAATCCATTTTAAACTTGATAAATATTGAAAGTTATCTTCTAAAATCCATTTTTAATCTGAACATATTAAAAGTTATCTTCCAATTAATAGTTAAGGGCATTTTAAATTTTTTGGGAGTATGTGTGCAATATAGGAGGTATTAAGAGTAATTATAAAAAAAATCTCTTAGATTTTATGGCTAAGGGCCCATTTTAGATTTGTTTTTTAAAATTATTTTTAATGTACTTGTTATATTTATGTGTAGGCTATTTTCAATTCAAAATAATTTTTATATTGAAAATGAAATCTATATTTCGATTAGTTTTTGAAGAAAATTATTTAGATTAGAAAAAAAATCATAATTTTTGGAAAAAAAAAATTCAAGCTGAAAACTATACATATATGTTAAACTGATTTTTCATTTATATTTGAAGAGTAATCTCCAAATTATCAAACGGGCCCTTGTTCAATCTACAAAGTCAACTTCTAATGTACTTTTTTAAGGTAAAAATTATATCTAACAATATATAAATAAATTATATTCATATCATACTTTTTTGGTACATATTCTATTCATATTTTCTTTTTGAGGGATATTCTACTTGTATTATATCTCTAGCCAATATTAGATTTATTTTTCTGTGATACATTCAATGTTTATCGATAAAATCAACAATATACGTATGACCAATGTTTTTATTTATGCCTCAAGAAAGAGTTTTTATAAAAAAAAAAAGTTTAATACACTTGTGAGCAAATAGTAGTGGCATATGTATAAAGATAGATGATTCTAAAACTAATAGAAGTTGAGTGTGAATGGATCAGAGTCTCACAATATATTCACAATTAACGTGTAAAAGTCCTCTAAAATAATATGTGACTAATAAATATAAAATATTTTTTTATAAGTAATAAGGTTAAATATAGTTTTTTTTTTTAATCAACCAAACTTAATGCATTTCATTTATAATTAAAGATTCAATACAAGAAGGGGATATGAACACTAGATTTTTCCATAAGTCAGTAACTGCGCGTAGCAAAAAGAATATAGTGACAAAGTTGATTGTTGACAATGGTACAGAGGCACATACTCAGGAAGAACTTTGTGAGGTGGCCAAGAGTTACTTTGATACTCTCTTTAAACCAAGAGATGGTGATCATGACCCCGTCCTTAATATTATTCAGCCGCGAGTGACCGACGATAATAATTTCTTTTTGACAGCGCCTATTACAAAAGTTGAAATTCAGCAAGCATTGTTTCAGATGCATCCAGACAAATCTTCTGGACCAGACGGGTTTAATCCAGCTTTCTATCAGAGGTTTTGGGAACAATGTAGTGATGATATATTTAGTGCCGCATATACTTGGCTAGAGAGGGGATATTTCCCTACCAGCCTCAATGAAACAAATATTTGTCTTATTCCTAAATGTGATAATCCTACATCAATGAAGGATTTGCGCCCTATTTCGCTTTGTAATGTTATGTATAAAATGATCTATAAAGTGCTAGCCAACAGGTTAAAGTGTTGTCTAGCTAAATGTGTTTCTCAAGAGCAGTCAGCTTTTGTGGAAGGTAGATCGATTATTGATAATGCTCTTATTGCCATAGAAGTTATCCATGCTTTGAAGCGAAAGACCCAGGGTAGAAGAGGTGCGTTGACACTAAAGATTGATATTAGCAAGACTTATGATAAGGTGGATTGAGGTTTTCTCCGCGGAGTTATGACTAAGATGGGGTTTACTGAGGTCTGGATTCGGTGGGTTATGATGTGTGTTAGTTCAGTCAACTATTCGGTGTTGATGAATTATGACCGAGTTGATCCTATTTCGCCAGGACGAGGATTGCAACAGGGTGATCCACTATCTCCTTATTTATTTATTTTGGTAACAGAATGTTTAACTGTTCTCATTCACCAGACTATTGGTAGGGGTGACCTTCATGGTGTGAAGATTTGTCGTGGTGCTCCGGAGGTCTCTCATCTTTTGTTTGCAGATGATTGTTTCTTATTTTGTATGGTTAATGTAGTTGAGGTGAATGAACTCATGAGGATTTTACATACTTATGAACAAGCTTCGGGTCAGGAAATTAACTTAGTCAAATCAGAAGTTTTTATTAGTCGGAATATGTCTCACGCAGCTAAAGAAGATCTTTCTCGCATCCTTGGTGTCAGGCTTGTATTGGGTACTGGTATGTATCTTGGATTACCGTCCATGGTTGGAAGAAGTAAAAAAGCAATATTTCCTACATCAAGGATCGTATTTGGAAGAGAATTAACTCCTGGAGAGGGCGTGCGCTGTCAAAGGCAGGTAAGGAAATAATGATAAATTCCGGACTACAGACAATACCATCCTATGTAATGAGTATGTTTATTCTTCCTGCTTCACTTATTGATGATATTGAAAAAATGATAAATGCTTTTTGGTGGAGGGGCGGCAATAATAATAACAATAATAATAAAGGTATTCATTGGTTAGCATGAGAAAGACTTGCTTGTCCGAAAGCTCATGGGGGCTTAGGCTTTCGTAATTTCGAAGCTTTTAATAAGGCTATGTTGCAAAACAAGTTTGGAATATCATCCAGAATCCGAACTCGCCGATATCAAAGTTAATTAAAGCCAAATATTTTCCACATTCCTCTTTATTTGAGGCTTCATTGGGATACAACCCTAGCTTTGCATGGCGTAGTATGTGGCATGCTAGACAAATCCTTTCTCTTGGATGTAGGTGGCAGATTGGGAGTGGTGATAATATTCGTGTTATGCATGACCCTTGGTTGCGTGGGAGTGCTAATAAATGGGTCCCCTCACCTCAACCAGCAGGCGTATATCAGTTATCTGTTAGAGATTTGTTACACGAAAATTATAAAGCGTGGAATATAGCTAAGGTTCGAAACTTATTTTCAGGGGACGTAGCGGAGAGGATTCTGGAAACACCACTTGTTAGCTCGGTCCGTGAGGATAAGGTGGTCTGGGAGGAGGAAATAAATGAGTGTTATTCAGTGAAATCCGGTTATAAGTTAGTTATGCGTCACATAATAGGTAGCGACAAATATCATGCAGCGGGTAATTGGAATGGTATTTGGAAAGCTCAAGCCCCGCACAAGGCACGTCATTTACTTTGGCGTTTATGTAGAGGATGTCTCCCGACTCGTTATCGATTGTTGGAAAGATGAGTAGAGTGTACTCTTAATTGTCCTGTGTGTGATGAGGAGATTGAGGATGAGCTTCACATATTCTTTAGGTGTGCAGTAGCCTGGGATAGTTGGTGTGCAGCTGGTCTGTCGTCGGTATTACATAATGTTGCGTACCAGCAATCTAATGCTATGGATCGTATTTTCGCTGTGTGCAGCAATGAGAGTAGTGATACAGTTGGTAGAGTGACTATGTTACTCTGGTGCATTTGGCACAATCGTAATGATAAGCTTTTGAATGATAATGTCCAGATGCCACGCCAAATTGGTATATATGTTTTTTATGCTTGGAATGATTGGTACTCAGTTCATAAGTTACAGAGTAATAGTGTGAGCGGGACAACAGAAGCAGACCTGGTAAGGTGGGCAAAACCAGCTCTAGGATGAGTAAAATACAACGTTGATGTTGCCTTTGTGTCTGGATCTGGAAGGACCTCGGTGGGATTGTGTTTTCGTTATAGTAGTGGTCAATTCATGGCTGGTATGACACAATGACAGCAAATTGTGATTTCATCTGTAGAAGGAGAAGCATGGACTTTACTTATAGCAATGGAAGAAGCTAGACATAGAGGAATGAATCGAGTTCAATTTGAAAGTGATTCGAAAGTGTTGATCGAGGCCATTCATATGAAGCGTAGAGGAAATTCTGAGTTTCTTTCAATTGTTCATGATATTCTTAGTTTTATGTCGTCTTTTCTAAACTTTGAGGTTAAGTTTGTTAGGAGGCAAGCGAATTCGGTTGCTCATACTCTTGCTAGGGCGACCAATTCTTGGGCTAGCTTCCATAGATTTGAGAATATTCCCTTATGTATTGAACAATTATTAGTTAATGAAATGCAGTAAGTTTGTTTGATTCAAAAAAAAAGATTCAATACAAGGAGGAATAACATCGGTATAATGGTGACTAGCCCATGATATGGCCGCCCTCGCAAGAGAATGAGCAACCATATTTGCTTGTCGCCGAACAAACTTCACCTCAAAGTGTGATAAGGTTAAATATAGTTTTGTGTTTATAAAATTAGCGAATTTTAATTTTTGTTCTTATAAAAAATGTTTTCATCCTTAAAAAAATTCCTCTTGTTTTTAGTCCTAATGAACAGACAAAATTTTGACATGTTTTTTAAATGGACTTAAATAGGTTTCACATTATATATAAAACGTTTATTTATAATATAATTCAAACACAATGTAAATATGTCAATAAAGATATGAACTTTAGCATGAGATTACTAATAATTTGTTTATAATTTTCACGAGTCAACATTAATTTTATTAAAATGATATAATATTTTATAATTGATCGAATTAATTTTAGCAAAAATGCAAGTAATGGATACAAGTATGGGTACTTTGGAACCCATAGCGTATGAGTACGTATTCAAAGATTGTTACCCACACGGATATGAGGATGGATACAAGTATTTTTTCCAAACTACGGGTATAGGGTTGAATACTATATTACCCTACCTATACCCTACCCATTGTCATCCCTACGAGTCATCTCATTTATAGTGTTCAATCTCCACTTGTCATTGTGTTCAAGGGGTCACAATGTCTGACCACCTTTGTTAGGAAAACTTTCAATATAAGAAGTTGGTCGAACCCTTATTGAATTGTAGGTTCTGATACTACTATGGATCATGTAGGGAACCTAAACATAATCAACATTAAATTTAAGAGTAATCACATAAATAAGTTGGATACCGCATTTTTATCTAAAAAATCTTAAAACATTAAATTTATTGATTTTCTTATTTATAAAATATTCAATATTCACTTTTCTAAACAATGTAGTTTCTGATAGTATAGCCATGGAAAATGAACCACAAGTAAACAAAAAACCGTCAATGAAAAAAACAATACGTATCAATATCATACTCAGATGGTGGGGTGTAAGATTTTATGGCAAAGATCTTGCAAGCTAAGTCATTATTCAGCAAACAACAGTGTGGTCCTCAATCAAAAATTCAGGACAAATTCCAATAAATAGAACAACTAAAGAGACAAATAGATGATTTTCTTAATCCTTCTCTCTATATGCTGAAAAATTACCACATTTTAGGGGCAGATTGAGACAATCATATAATAGCATAATGCATTTGATGTCGGAACAAAGAAATTCAATCAAGTGTTGTTGTAGATTTGAGGTAGCAGTGACTCACAAATAGCTACTAGCTAGTTTATAATTATATTTTTCTTTTCACTCAAAATAGCAGTGATTCTAGTTAAAAGTAGAGATTGTAGCCAAATTTTTACACTCAAATTTTTTATTTAACTCACGTTTGTATAAATATATCTAAACATAAACCACTTACCAAAATTAATTTTTCTCAAAGCATATTCAAACATACATTTAAGTTGTTAAGTGGGTATATTTTCAGTTATGTAATAGCATGGCAGTATCATTAAATTTTAGGCATGTGATGGTTGCGTATTGACTAGGGTATATAAATTAGTCAGTCAAATAACACATGTTCATTCAACAAAACACTTGGACCCTCTCAAGTCTCAAGTAGTAGTACATAGAAAGATTCATCTACAGAGGAAAAAAAAAGACTAATAATTTAATGATTAAAATATTTAATAGATTAATTATTATTTTTCTCTGTTATGAACCTCTTTCAAATATAAATTTAATCACTCGTAACAATAATGGCGTGTGGATTCATGGTTTTTGCTGAAAATAAGATTTCTCTAACATCTTTTATGCAGAGTTTTGGTTATTTACTATGGTTTAGTTTTGGCGTGGGAATTTGAAATCACGGAGTTGTGGTATTACTTAGGAGAAAGACTTGTTTAGGTACAACATTAAATTTGATGGGTTGGGCACATATATATCACTTCAAAAAAAAATTAAAAGTTAAAAAATTAATTAATGTTAGATGATATGACTAAATTATTTAACATTTATTTTTTACTTTTATGTGAGTGTGTCTAAATACATTTTATTTGGGATTGTGCTCAAGAAAGAATTACTCGCTACTTAGACTCTAAGGTGACAATCAAATTGATATCATAACCTGTTAACACAACTATTTTTTATAATAACATAAAAGAGTTTTTTTGTTAGAGATTGAAGGATTCATATCGCTCACACTTTTTGGGAGGACAATGTTTGTGCTAACTACCTTGTGAAGTTTGGAACTGCCAATCTTGAGGCATATCCTCCTATAGTTAATCTTCGGATCGAATGAGTCTCCTCCTTCTTGCTGATGTTAGTGAGACTTTTTTTCTAAATAGTTTGGTTTTTGTTTTTTCCTGTTGTATTCTTCTTCTTGTACCAAAAAATAAAAATAAATTTAACCTCTAACTCTACAAATTTGATTAGGAGAAAAAGAATTCATTTTACATGTATTAAAATTTTCGCAATAAAAATTAATCACCAAATAATGGATAGTAATAACTTCACACATTGTGACATTATCACATTAACAAAAGAAAATAATAGAACTCAAATTTTTAATAGATCCAACCCTTTTCTTTTTATAAACATGAGAGATCCAAACATTAGTAGTACATAATCCAATGATGCTACTATTGATAAAAAATACTATGATGTCAGTGCAGCCAAACCGACACTTACATACAATGATGCTAGTATTGATAAAAAATAAAGTTACATGATGCTAGTACAGCCAAACCGACAATTTTCCCATCTTTGTTCCAAAAACTATATACAAATTCAATAGATGATTCTATTTATTTATGATGATAAACACTTACAAAATCGAATTCAAATTGATAAAGGGTACTACTTACTAATTTGATAAAAGCACTAAGTGTACAATATTTGAGAAAACAGTCTCTATATATACAAATAGTCATGCTAAACAATGCCTCCAAACACTTGTTAAGCATACCAAAAAGAAAATTAAAGAAAATATTGATGTTGGGAAGATAACTTTCAACAACTTTAAGAGATTAAATACACAAATTTCAAGAAAAAGTTTATATATTGCGTATGCTTAACCAGTACTCAAGAACACTGTTTAACATTTTTCATATATAAAAGCCAAATAGTTTTGGAGTCTACTTGAGATCAAACGTCATAGTTGTGGCGTATTAGAAAGAAATAATTATTACTATTTCTTTATAAACAAAATTAGCCATGTTACCCTTTGCTTTCCCTTTTGATTTGCTTACTTTCTTATTTTATTTTTTGTCTTCACTCATCACAAATTAGAAATGTTAACCAAAAATAACCATTTAGTATGATGGTTAGAGTGGGATATAGTTGAGCATTGAAGTGATAAAGAGTTAAGGGTATCTCGGTAAAAATTAGCTGATAGTTGATAAAATGGTTCATTGCAGATGAATTTATAAGGAATAAATTTATAAGTTAATTTATACCGAATAAACTAACTAATCGAATTTGTAGTGTTTGATAAAATTATTGATTGAATTAGTTAGCTTAGCGTATAAGTATAAAATGCCTTAATAAAATATGTTTAATTAATATTTTTGTTTCAAGTAAGATGACAGAGATAAAATTAGAAGGAAAAAAGGACAAGCTATAAGCTTATATAAATGAATTAGCTTATGAAAATAAGTTATTCTCTCTGTACCAAAATATAAGTCACAAACTAATAAATGTAATTAATGTTATATGAAAAATATAAATTATGAGTTAATTGCAAAATTGTCCTTCATTATTGGTATGAGAATAAAAAAATTGAAAAATTTAAATACAAAAGATTGTAATAAATCATTAAGCGTATAATATGAAAAATAACATTAAATATTTCATTGGTATTGTAGAGCGACTTAAAATGACTTGTAATTTAATACGGAGGGAGTATAAGCTAGTAAAAATAAGTTAAAAACTCATGAGATTTTTATTTATCAAATAAATCTATTTTTGTCATGTAAGCTTATAAGATACTCCCTCCATCCCAAAATAACTGACCTAAATTTGACTTGGTGTACTATTCATATGATCTACTTTGATCACATTTTTCTACTTCTATGTACATGCAAATATATGCATATGAGATGTTGTTTGATTTGTCTCGATGAGTATTTTCAAAATATACAATTTTTAATAATAGATAATTTAAGATATTAACGATCAAAGTTGTACATTGGCAAGCGTGAAGACGATCAACTGAGTCAGTTATTTTGGGACGGATGGAATATATAAATCATAAGCTTAAAATGTGGTGTTGTCAAGTACAACCTAAATTTTTTTATCCTCTCTCCTATGATAATACTGACATATACAAAATTCCAACTAAAATGACATTATGCAATTCATTCTTTCAAGTGAAGAAGTGGCGAATCTCACATTTAAAATCCCAACCCTACCTGTAATATAAGATGACAATTTGACCCATACCCAGTGGATACCCGTAGAAAATACCTACAACGGGTAGGGTAAAAACCCACATTTTGGATACGGACACGGGTATGAGTAAATTATCCACAAAAATGAGCAGGTATGGGTGCGGGTACGGGTACCGCCTCATACCCATATAATATATATTTATTAACTTTATTATATTATTATATAAAAATATATGTATATTAATTTTAAAAAATACAACCACTATTAAACTATTACCTATGTTTTTAATAAAAATGTTTATTTATAACATAATCAAACAAAATGTGAATATGTCAACATAGATATGAACTTTAACATCAGATTAGTAATAATTTTGTTTATAATTTTCATAGGTCAAAATTAAAATCCTTGAATTTTTTTTAATTTTATTAAAATAATATGATATTTTATAATTGATTGATTTATTCTTCGCAAAAGTGCGGGTAACGGGTACGGGTATGAATACTTAGGTACCCACAGGGTATGGGTACGTGTGCAAAGTGTGTTACCCACGCGGGTATGGGAATGGGTATGAGTATTTTTTCAAACTGCGGTATGGGGATGGGTACTATAGTACCCTACCCATTGTCATCCCTACTGTAATACGATATCTCTGCGACCGAGTTATATGAGTATCTTCTTCATTTATTAAAATAAACGGACACTATAATTACTAAAGTTTTGGTGTATAAATATTCAAATAATATTAACAATTCTTAAAAAACACGCATTTATATCAAGGTTGTTAAAATCACGATTTAAAACGTAAAATCGTAGTTTTTACGTTTTTAGGTAGCAATTTTGAGTTAAATCGCTGGTAGAATCGTTTTTGAGTAAAATCGTGGTCTGACACGATTTTAAATGATTTAAATTGTGGTAAAATCAGTGAAATCGTGGTAAAACACTTTTTTTTTTTTAGAATTTAATTTATATGCACAGTTAGTGTAAATGTATTTTACAGATGCGTCTAATAATATACCAATACATCATGTATTGTGTTTAAAAACACATGATGTGTCACATTTATTAAATGATGTGGCAACACATCATTGGATATGCATGTGTAGAAAAACTTTACACTGACAGTGCACAACAATTAAACTTTTTTTTTTACTTCAAAAACTTCTAAAATATCAACATCTTGTTTTTTTATAACTTTTTGATGTTATTTTGATGACTTGGTGGATATGTTTACAAATATTGCATTTTATTAGGGTGATAGTATATTTTAGCTTTTAAATTAAGTTGAAATTTTAAATTATTGATGCATTATAATATTATATATATAAATTTAATATGAGATAAAATCGACGATTTTACGTTTCAATTTTACCTAGGCAAAACGAGTTAAGGTAAAATCTCGATTCTGAGAACCTTAATTTATATCATTAATTTATTTCAAAATTCTATAATAGTAGACATCTCCATTTCTTTTGTGAAATGGAAAAGATCCCAACATTTTATGGAAATTTATTTTATAAGAACATTAATTAAAAAGTATATATGAAAAGACAACATTAAATAAGTTAGTTAAAATTTCTTAATATTTTGAGAGACTATTACTTTTTTGGTTCATTGTGAAGCTAACACATTATTTTGCAGTTATTATTATAAAGAGAAGCTGATATAGTTGTTGGTTGAAGTGTGTGACTCAAAGACCGTCGGTGGATGAGAGATATCAAACATTACACGTTTTCATTCATTTTCATTTCTCTGTACTTTCATATTCTATATTTCTAATCTAACCATTTTCTGCAACTAAGTTTTACTTCAAATGGCACTACTCAATCTCATCTTTAATGCCTCTCACTTATATAACCATTAACCGTAGCCTCTCAACTTCATTCTCACAAGGTTAGAAATCAAGAACACTCCATTTTTATTTTTATTTTTTTAAACTTGAAAAATATTCATGTTGTGCTGAAATTTTATTTAAAAACTATTTTTTGCAATACAATACACATTTTCTCTATTTAATTCATACACATCGACAGTGTAAAGAGTTTTTATAATGTCATTCGATCAGATCATTAGTTGTGATGTTTAACGGTGTTAGTTTACATTGTCCGTGCATAGAAATTAATCTGTTTTTAGTTTTAGAGAGCTCTTCAGACCATTTAGACTATAGTAGCATATGATTTTTTTTTCTTAATGAAATTATCCATGCAGAATCAGGATTATTTGAAGACTTATTTTCCTAATGGATCAAAAACAGTGGCAATGGGGGAAAAAGACAAGGGAGAAAACAATTTTAGAAACAGACAAAACAAATCTTCCTTCAAAAGAAAATGAAGAGGTAGGTAATTTTAACTTTTTCTAAAATCAACTATTCTGTTCTTAATTAATTAGTTTTTAATTATAAAATAGACAAAATAATTCTAAATTTAACTATATGTTAGAGATATGGATTTTTCCTCATGATTTTTTTGTGTGATATAATGTTTTCTTTATTACTTGATGTGACTAATTGGTATTTTGTTGTCTTTTGTTTTTAGGTGCAGGCACTTATGGCTGATAAAGAAAAATTGGAGAAAGAGTTAAAAAGATTAAATGATAAGCTTGCTTTTACACTATCTGATTGTAATACTAAAGATGAACATATGAAGAAACAAACAATGATTGTTCAAGAAGCAGTGTTAGGTAATGTTCATGTATTCCTATTTGTAAGTTGTAACTCGGAACCTTTATTATCGAGTTTAATTTTCATGCACTGTCAGTAGCATATCACAACCAATCATGCCTGTGACTTTAGAAGTGGTTATGATAAAAGTTATATGTTTATAATTATCTGATGGTTATGCTTGATTGTTAGTGTAAGAACTCTTTACACTGACAGTATATATTAATTAGTTTAGTTTTCCTTTGAAGGATGGGAGAAGGCAGAAACTGAATTGTTGTCATTGAAGGAACATCTTGAGGAATCTATACACCAGGAATTAGTTTACGAAGAAAGAGTGGCGCATTTGGATTTTGCTCTCAAGGAATGTATGCGGCAGTTACATTTTGTAAGAGAGGAACAAGAGCAAAGGATTTATGATGCTGTGGTGAAGGTTTCAATAGAATTTGATCAAGCTCGCGTTGTTTTAGAGGAGCAGCTATCAGAGACAAGTAAAAGGCTTGCCAAAACTGTGATTGAAAATTCTTATCTTAATAAATCTATTATTGCGAAAGACAATTTGATTGATGATCTGAATAGACGATTGATTCAAGCAGAGGCGGATCGTAATGCGTTGATGATTCGATTAGAGTCCGTGGAAAAAGATAATACTTCGCTGATGTATGACGCTCAAGTGCTTCAAAAGGAACTTGATATTCGAAATGAAGTCCAATTTTCAAGAGTAATGCTCTCGCAAACAGCTTCTAAACTGTTGCAACTTGAATCTAAAGGTCAAGTTGCCTCGGAGCAGCCTAGAAGTAATCTTGCATTGCAAGAATTATCTTCGGCACCAATGTCTGAGATTGGAAGTGACTACAGTGTTAGCTGCGCCGAATCCTCAGCTTCTGCATTGATTTCAGCATTGGAGCGGCTTAAAAGTCCAAAACAGAAGGAATCATTGTCATGCCAAAGTGTTGGACCTTCAGATATAAATCTTATGGATGACTTCATTGAGATGGAAAAATTAGCAGTGGTTTCTGTTGAAAACGACGCCGAAAATTCTCATGCTTCTGTTGAAGCAAATAATGAAATAATTGGCTTCTCAGAGACTCTACTAGATGAGACTACCTCAGTGTCTGATCATCTCTCGGAATTCTCAACATCGGATCATGATGTAGTTAAGTCTCAGAGAGATCTGAATAAATCAATAGGCAAAATGATTGAGCTTATTGAAGGGATCAACGTGCCTGCAGACGATAATAATCAAGAAACACCGACAGGCTACATGGTCCGTGTTTTCCAGTGGAAAACATCCGATCTCGGTGATGTCTTACAAAAATTTCTCAATGTGTGTTACAGTTCATTGGATGGTAAGGCTGATCATGAAAAATTTGCCACAGAACTAACTACAGCCTTGGAATGGATTATCAATCATTGCTTTGTGCTTCGGGATGTTTCGAGTATGGAGGATGCCGTTAAAAAACAATTTAATTGGGATGAGACACAAATGTCCAATGATGCAGAAAAGTTCCAAACAGATACAAACCGATTTCAGGAATTAGAGAAAACTATTGCCGGCTTGAGATTTGAGTTACAAACCTTAAAAGAATCCAATAGAAAACTCGAAGATCAAATGCAAAACCAAGCATCCATTAATACAGTTCTTGAAACTCAACTTACAGAAACTGAATTAAAAGAGGCTTATCATAAGATTTTGGAATTAGAAGTGGAACTGGAGAGCAAGAACCAATATTGTGAAGAATTAGACACAAAATGTGTTGAACTTCAGCTTCAGCTTCAAAGGTATCAAGTAATCTAATCCTTCAATAAATATTAATTATATGCAATAATGTGATATGATTTTGGAAGATTTAGCTTTTAGTATCTTATTTAAATACTGTCATATTGACACTTCAATTATTAACTTCTCAGCATGAAAAGGACGCGCTCAAATGATTATGTTAATCAGAAAAACTCGCCCGTTCGAACTGTAAGTTCATCTGTTTTATTCCCTTACTAGGAAAATCCATCTCGGTTGCAATATCGTGTTGAGGGTTGTTTACATATCCTGCAGGAATGGGAGATAACAGAAGCTTCGGAGAAATTGGCAGAGTGTCAAGAAACCATCCTTAACCTCGAGAAGCAGTTGAAGGAAATTGCTGCAACAAAGGATGTCTCGATTTTCGACAACATTATTGCGGCTCATCGTCGTCCTATAATTACAAACACAACTAATGTCAGTGTTCCCTTAAAAGACACAAAGGTGAAAAACCGACCGACTCTATTGGATCAGATGCTTGCCGAAGATGATGCAAAAGCCAAAGCTTGTAAAGCAAGCGAAAGAAGTTTTGTACATCCGCTTGAAAAGATTGTAGTTTTGAAAGGAGTTAAAGGTCGCGATGACAGTGTTAATCTCAATTCTTTGGCCATTTTACCCGTCAAGAAATATGGACGACTAAGCTTGTGGAAAAGGATGTTAGGGGCAAGAAGAAAGCCGAAAAGAAAACAAGCGTATCAGTTTAACAAGTGAAATGCAGTTTGAGTGTAGTTCAGTATTTTCTGAGAGGGGAAAACACTTGCATCTAATATTGCTGTAATTTCTAATGGAGAGAGGTGAGGAATGCTTGTGTTTAATCTTTCCACTCTTGTATATACAGCTGAATAAGCTATCGAAAATTCATGTTATTAATAATGGAATGCATGCAACATTATTGTTCTGACATGTATACTTCTGATTAACTAAGGTTCAAGCAAGCCAACACGAAACGTAACTTACATAAGACATCCTTTCTTCGCTTCATACATGTTTTTAGCAGCCGCTGGTAAAGGCCACCGGTCAAGCAACTGCAAAATGGTAGCTTCTAGTCCTTGTTGGTTACTTGGCTGATACAACTTACTGAGGTGCTGCTGTCTCAGTCTCAGCCTCCATCAGCTGATTCAGCTCCCATACTAGTTTGCTTGGTTAACCTGCAATCATATATAAGGATTGATTCAGGATGTGTACTGGTTTAAGGGATGCATATAATTGCCTATATACAGAACTTAGAAAATAACAGATAAAATATGCTCATTAGAAGATGAGAACAAAAAGCTCCTTAAAAGTTGAGAAGCGTGTTCTGGACAAGCCCAAAGCTCAAACTCGCCACATACCAGACCCAAACAAATTTTCTCTTTACCCCATGTTTTTCCCAAATCCTCCAAAATTCCTTTTTATTTTGTCCCTGTTGAACTATTCCGAATATATTTTCCGAATAAAAAAAGAAATCAGATTCTAGAATCCGTTTTTTTCTTAATTGTAATTTTAAATATTTTTGTGCGGTCCTGATTACACTGACGGTTTATGCAGTCCTGATTGGACCGACATTTTCGGTGTTGATGGTTGAATTCGAAGAAGATTGAATTGAAGTGGTTAATTGATCATATAAATAGTACAAATGAATAAACACACCAAAATTGTTTATCCAATTTAGCCCAAAATTGACTTGCGCTCGGGGGAGATCGCAACGCGAAAAGTACATAAACTACATGAATAGTTATTTTTCACCCATACTCCAATATTTTCTGCCGGGTGCAAACATGATTATTTGACCTACATCTTATAAAAGGACAAACCAAGTAGTAATAATTATCACCACTCACTTCGTTAGTAGAAAGAAAATAAGTAAAGTGGAATAGTGAATGACCTGTTACAACTTAACTAACTAGTACTTTTAACGTATATTTGGATATGTGCGTCTTCTCACCGTCACTAAGCGTGATTGCATGCATTCTCACCGAACACGAAAACCATAAACTACTATTTATAGCTTTCGGTTAAACTTAACAAACTACTTTAAATACGCGCATTTTTCGACCGCCACCACGCGCAATTTTACGCTTTCTCACCATGAAAACCCATAAAGCTACCAAACTTAATGAACTACTTTAAGTACACCTGTTTTCTAACCGCCACCACGCGCAATTTTATGCTTTCTTCTCACCATAAAAACGAGAAGCTACCATCTATAACTTCATTTTCATCATAGCTACTCGTCGTTATTTCAGAATCTCCCACCGCACATCCAAACACTCAACTTATTCATTGAATCTACGATTTCAATCACTTTATTTTCATCGAAGAGACAAATAACCAAATAAAGCATTTCTTATCTGCTTACACAACAGTGCTTATATAAAAATTCAAAATCAAGCATGTTCCCCCCATTCCAGTCACATCTTCCAACAAATAAATTACTGAAAATAATATAAAATATTGTAAATGTCTTTTTCTAAAGCGGTGGAAAAATAAAAAATTGAAAGCGTAATTTCATTTTTCTTTTTAGAATTTTCAGAAATTAGGGTTTCAACTTTCAACTCACCCCGCCAAATTCACACATCGAACTCAAGAAAAACCCTTTTCAATTCTCACAATCGCAATTGAATCTGCATGAATTGGATCTCGATCGGATTCCCCATTTCCGATTCGGGTCCCGATAATATTCGCCACCACCATTGCCACCTTCCATGGCATCGAAGTCTCCGCCTCCACCTTCCCCGTCTTCTTCTTCTAGATCCAACCCTCTTCTTGATTCCTCCGTATTATACTTTCTCTATCTCTTTAATTTCTCATTTTCGGTTACTATTTTTGTTTTTGTTCATTTTTATTTTACTTTTCAGCTTCGATCTGGTTTTAATAATGCAATTGTAACTGTGACAATTTTATTGTTTGTTTACAATGTGGGCGAAGAAATTGGAAGACGCAAGTCCTGCAGTAAAAGATGTGTTATCGGTTATCGAATCTTTGAAGAAACAAGTTGCTGCGAAACGAGTTGTTACTGTTAAGGTATTTAGTTGTTGATTTTTGTATATGGATTTTTTTATTGTTTGTGATAACATGTTGTGACGTGTTAAATGTGTGTGCATTTGAAATATCAGAATAGAGTGGAGGAAAATAGACAGAAGCTGATTGGTATCACGAATCAGTTATGGAATTCGTCGGAAGAGAGAAGGACATGTGGCATTGCTGATGGTGGTAATATAAGTCTGGATTTGTTGTCTAAGAGGCAAAAAGAAGCAATTGATACGCTCAATGGTGTTTGTGACGAGGATAGGGATAGCAATGGCGATGATGGAGATGACCATGGTTCTACGGCAGTTCTTTTAGGGTCTAATGTTGCTGTAAAGAACGCTGTTCGGCCTATCAAATTACCTGAAGTGAAAAGATTGCCTCCTTACACTACATGGATTTTTTTGGACAGGTTTGTTTTTCCGTAAACGATGTTTTTCTTTATCAGTTATAAAGTCTGTTGTGCTGTATGACAGTTATTATTAGATGGTAAAGAGCCAACAAGATTATAAACTCAGTATTGTAAAAATGAGGGTGTTGCGGTTTCAATTTGCCACGTTGAGAGTCCCACATTGACTAGATATATGACCTAGGTAGTGCTTACGAGGCAGTCCTCACTTTAATAGCCAATTTTGTGGGGTTGAGTTAGGCCTAAGCTTAAACTCTAAGATAACATCAAAGCCTATCTCAGATCTCTTACTAGGCCACAATCTCTCTTATTCCACTTGCATTTGTCCACACTCTAGACGCGCAGTTTTGAGCATGAGGGTGTGTGTTGAGATCTTTTTATTCCATCCATATTAGTCCACGTTACACATGTCCAGTCTTATCGTGAGGGAGTGTGTTGAGAGCTCCACATCGACTAGTGATATGACCTAGGTGATGCCTATAAGGGTTGGGCCATCCTCATTTTACAATATGATTTTGCAATGTTGAATTAGGCCCTAAGCCCAAATTCTAAATAGACATACAAGACTAGATAGATAGTAAGGCAAAGGCTAACGTAAACCCCTTTCATAGGCGGTCCATGGTGAACCACAAATTATTGCCATTTGATGGATTTGTATGCATAATAATACGATGTACTCTCTTCTCTGAAAATTTTCTTCCTTTTTTCTTTTCCCTCTTTCTGACCAACCCCATCTCCACATTTGTTGGGGTCTACACCATCTTCACCATTAATGCAGAAATCATTAGCGGAGCCCCTTCCAACCATTAATGCAGAACTATTACCGATTTTTTGCTTTGAAAAAAAGAGGACTTTTTTTATGACACTTGATGCCGAGTAAAAAATTCAGCTTGTTTTGTTGGCAGCAAAATATATCATATTATTATCAGAGGTCATATGGGGATTTTTAGCAGTCATCACTCACTAGTAATATTTTTTAACTCAATCTGGTTTTTAGTGAGGAAACTTAATGGGATTGATTGGGTTGAGATGTTTGTTATGTCATCTGTTTTGTATACTGTATTCTAGAAATTTGAACATAGTAATAAAATGTTAAGAAAAATTAACTTTTTGCAGAATGCATAATCCACCATCGTCACGTCCTTTCTTCTGAACCAATTTGGTGAAAGAAATGAGAAATAATCATATCATATGTATAAAGTGTACTATATTAGTATGTGTACAGATAAATCCAATGGCTATTATTTCATTTGTGATTCATGATTGACCCCACCTATAAAATGCAATCTAAGTTAGCCTTCATGCATGATTGAAGCATTAGAGATAAAGAAGGATTAGCACATATTAAAGATAAATTAATAGTATATTGCTAGATGGTGGTCTGGCCTTGTGAAAAAAGCCCAATAGAATCCCCAATAAGAAGAGTGAATCAGATCAATTTGAGGGTAGCCTTATAATTAGATGTGTTGGTTTATCAAGGAAAACTCTCAGTGAAACCATTAAAGGGAACTTAGATCTAAGTGGACTTTCAAAGAGTTTGATTATTTATAGAACATAATGGTGTCATTTTCTAGTGCAAAAAGGTTTTGGTTGCTGTTGGCTTCCATTTTCCAGCCGTTATATAATTTTTTTTAACTAATGGTTAATTGTGTTGTGTGATACCCTAAGTTTTGACTCATACCATCTCTTTGTCAGTCTAACCTGAGGTCTTTGGTGAATGTATCATATCATGCATAAAAATGAAATGAATCATAGTCAGAGGAAGGTGCATTTGGAGAATCTTCATTCTATACATTTTTTTTTCTCTTTTCTTTCTCAAGCACTCAAGTCTCTTACTCTTTACTTATTTTTTATTTATTGTTGCACATGAGACTGATCTCTCTTTTTATTGTATTGTGGTTTCACCTTTTCAATTTATTAATTTCCAGCTCTCCAGTTTTCTTCTATTTTTAAGTACAAAAATTTGATCCTTTGAAGATGCTTGCTACTTGTGATCATATGTGTGCAGAAATCAAAGAATGACAGAGGATCAGTCAGTTGTAGGTCGGAGGCGAATTTATTATGATCAAACTGGTGGCGAAGCACTTATTTGCAGTGACAGTGAGGAGGAACTAATTGACGAAGAAGAGGACAAAAGAGAGTTTGTAGAACCAGAAGATTTTATACTTCGGTTGGTATAGCTTAGCAAACTATTATTGGGTGCTTTCACTGTTTCCTTTTCTCTGTTAGATGTTCTTTTTTTACCTTGAAGCATATTTGAATTGGCGTGTCCTGTGTACCGTTATCTTTGGATTGACTATTAGTGGGTTTTGAGAGGATGTTTTGACAGTTGTTTTCTTCTTGTTGTATTTCCTATATACAGAAGGACTCAAAAGAAGATCCCTTCATCAGTTATTTGCATAAACCTTTATTGGATTTTTTTTATAGTTTTTATGCATATTGCATACTATCATTTGTTATCTTTACATTTTTCTATAGAAAGAATTGCCTAGGTTAACTTTATATTAAAATATGTTGTCAAAAATGATTCTGTGCTTGGTTTAACCTGTCAATTCTGCTGCTTCCGTTAAAGGATAATGAAACCCTGTCAGTTCTGCTGCCATGATTTTATCTTTACATTACATTTTTTTTTTTGTGTGAGACAGTATTGTGTATTTCATAATGTTTGATTTGATTTTACAGCATGACTATCAAAGAATATGGTTTATCTGATGCTGTTTTGGAGTCACTGGCTCAGTGTTTTTCTAGAAAAACTAGTGACATTAAGGTACAATTTTTGTCATTCGTCGACCTTAATATATTTTCCACTTCTGCCATCTCTCTCAATTATTCTGATGTGAACTGGTCTTAGTGTAAGCTTCCTTCCAGCTGTTTCCCATTTGCTTTGTGCTGACTTTACAGAGATATGAAACACCGTGAAACATCTTATACAGGCCAGATATGAAACTTTTTGCAATGAAGACAATGCTGGCGAGGATTCTAAAAATGGAGATACACAAGATAATTTCCAAATTGGCAATTCTTTTCTGGAAAAGGATCTTGAAGCGGCTCTTGACTCTTTTGACAACCTCTTTTGCCGCCGATGTCGTGTATGATTCTTTCCCGTGAAGGCACTGTATCACACAGTTTCTTTTTTGTCTGTCTATCTCATTTGTTGCTGTATTTTCACTATGCAGGTTTTCGATTGCAGATTACATGGATGCTCTCAGGATCTTGTCTTTCCGGTAGGTTCTACTTATAGGTTTTTTCTTATGAAGTTGTCTGCATGTATCTTACTTGGTTCATAAATAGGCTGAGAGACAACCTTCGTGGAGTCCTCCTAATACTGAAAATGCACCATGTGGGCCAAATTGTTTCCGATCGGTGAGTACTGGTCTATTCTCAAGGATCTACGGATAGAGTTTCTGTAACAATTTGCTCAAGTTGCTTATACTTGCTGATTTATAGGCACTCAAGGCAGAAAAGATTGCCAAAGGCGCTTCTTCTACTCAGACCGATGTTGAAGACAAATCCTCTGGAAGTACTCTATCTAGGAAAAAATCTTCTGGAAGAAGGCGGATAAAATGCACTCAAAGTGAAAATGCGTCATCTAATGCTAGGAACATATCTGAGAGTAGTGACTCAGAGAATGGTCCTGGACGGGATGCTGTTTCAGCCTCCCACTCCGCCCCACCTAAAACTAAACTAGTGGGGAAAAGTGGAATTGGCAAGAGAAACAGTAAGCGAGTGGCAGAGCGTGTTCTAGTTTGCATGCAGAAACGGCAGAAGAAAACAGCAGCTTCTGATTCTGATTCCATTGTAAGTAGTGCTCTATGTTCAAGTGACATGCATTTAACTTCAATCATTGCCAACATAATAAAGATTTTTTTTATTACACATGTATCAAATTTCTTTTTTCGTAATACTGAAAGATCTAGAAGGAATTGGTTTGTGATAATCTGTACATAATGCAGAGTGAAGTACCGGACCGCTCATCGAATGATATGGTTACTGACTCACATGTCATGATTGGGGAAGACAACATGAGGAAAGAAGAGTTTGTGGATGAAAACATTTGTAAACAAGAATTGACAGATAATAAATCTTGGAAAGCTCTTGAAAAAGGGCTTTTGGAAAAAGGAATGGAAATTTTTGGCAAAAATAGGTCAGATATGTTTGAATTGGAGATGTGTTTCTCTGTCTTTATTGACTTGATAATATGATATTATTTACATCCTATATAATGCATGAATGTTGTAATTAGTATTGAGGTGAACTTGTATGGGGTGGAGCACTGGTCCAAGTGTTTCATAGTTAGTATATCAAGATGTGCATGTATGTATCATCCTTTGTGGTAGGTACACAATTTTGACCCAACAGCCCATAGTTCGGAAGCTTCTGGTTTACACTCTAGAGCAGGAATTAGTAGAAGGAGCCCAGAGAGAGAGGATATCGTTAAGAAAGGAATAAAGAAAGGCATGAAGATTGTATTGTTATTAGTTGGAGCCCAGATAACCCGCCCTTCTTGGGGGCTTATACCTTCTTCCTTGTATTCCTATATTTAGAATTCCATAGGTATTCCCATAAATTGGTGCTCTCGTTTTGAGTGTTTGCATATATGAGAATGCCATCACAATGCCTTCATTCTCTTGGAGACACACAATGTTGTTGAATTGAGTCTCAAAAAGCGAGAAGCATAACTCAAGGACATGTGGTACAAATATGAATCCAACTCCAACCTAGAAACCCATAGTTGTGAATCCCCTCTAGGTTTACACCTGAAGGCCCAAATGTCCAAGTCCTAGTATACCTCTAAGTGGTAATTAGTAAGAGGGGTGGTTAGTTATACTCTTATGGTCTATAGAGGAACAGACTGCAGCATTTATATATGGGTAGGGAGTGAATAAGGAAAGGCCTTCTGAGTGAATTGTTGTTAGTTAGAGTTGAGAGAACTCGCTCTGGCTAGGAGGCTTGGTCCTTCTATTCTGTTCATTTTACAGTGATACTGTACTGTACATACAGAATTCAATAGGAATACCTATTGTATTACTCACTTACAATAAGCATGTCTGCAAGGGTGTTTGAAGCTTATTGATAAATTTTTTGGATAAATCATAAATTATACATATTACCATGCAGTTTTTGTCGATGTCAACTAAAGTTTTTTTACAGGTAGTTTTTGATGTCCCACTTGTGACTTGTTGGATACCGCCTTTCATTTTAAAATTTTCACTTCTTTACACTATGATACACTAGGAGAATGATCTCCACAGTACATTTAGACAAGAATTACTGATGGGCAATCACCTAATAAGTGACAACTGATTTTTATTGCAGCTGCTTAATAGCTAGGAATCTCTTAAATGGTCTAAAGACATGTCGGGATGTTTTCCAGTACATAAATTGTGAAGAAGGGAAGTTATCTGGTTCTACTGGGGATGCCACTAATTCTCTTGTAGAAGGCTATTCTAAGGTTGATTTTGGTGCAACTGTACTTAGTGCAATATTTTCTTTGTTCCTTGTTACTTGCATATAGTGCTTAACTGAACAAGTTTTGGTCAAATGAATGTAAGGGTAATAATGAAGTGAGAAGAAGATCAAAATTTTTACGAAGAAGAGGAAGAGTCCGTCGTTTAAAGTATACCTGGAAATCTGCCGCTTATCATTCAATCAGGAAAAGGATTACAGAGAGAAAGGACCAGCCCTGCCGACAGTACAATCCGTGTGGATGTCAGTCAGCTTGTGGAAAGGAGTGTCCTTGTCTTTTAAATGGAACCTGCTGTGAGAAGTACTGTGGGTAAGCTTTTAACTTATCCAAATTGCGTTTTGCTTAGTTGTATCGTGGCATGCAACATGCTTGCTCATGCATCTAATATCCATTAATTTGTGCGATAATTATTTTGATCTGAAGATGCCCCAAGAGTTGTAAAAATCGATTTCGTGGGTGTCATTGTGCGAAGAGTCAATGCAGAAGTCGTCAATGTCCATGTTTTGCTGCAGATAGGGAATGCGATCCAGATGTTTGTAGGAACTGTTGGGTCAGGTGAGATTTACTTGTTTATTGCTGTCTATATGTAGAATTGCCTCTGTCATTTGTTAGTTTCATTGTCCTTGGAATGATTTCTTATATTCACGTATATTTCAAACATGTATTTGTTGATTTAAGTAATAAAAAAAAAATGTAAAGGGGTGAAAGAAAAACAAGTAGTGGATTACACAGTTGGATATAGTCCTGACTCCTGAAATCCTGATGTTCAAGAATGGCAAAAAAAATAAAAAAATCTAGTTGGCTTATGATTTTCTTATTAAGCATGATTGAAGCTGTTTTACATTGTTTGTTTACAATTACTTACAAAAGAAAGTGGAACAAAATGTCTGATTTTGGGTGGAAAACTGCAATCTCTATTCTCTGTCATTTGGAGAAAGAGAGAAGTGGTGTGATAGAAAAGGGGATGATGCCCATATAAACTTTTTCTACTATTCCCAACTAATAAAATTGAGAAGCATCCATTTTCTTCTTGCAAAAGTTAGTTCCCCCCCCCCCCACCCACTTTATCTCATATTTGTTCTTCTCTGTGTCATAAAATTGATGGCAAGCATGGAACAACAACCACATGTGTGATTGTTCCATGTGCCATTTTGACCATTTGTTTCTCCAACAAGAGCAGGAATTGGCAGAGCTTCATTGACCAATATTACAGAGTTGTCATTGGATTACATGGTAAAAAAAATTGCAGATAGAAATCACCAGGGCAACATTGCCATTGAACCAAAATAGTACCATTTTTCTATCTCATTTTATCTAACCAAACAAACACAATGAAACTTTCAATTTTCATTCCCTTTCTTTCTCCCTATCCAAAACAATCATAACAATTGACTCACTCTTACTTTTCTTTCCATTTTCCTTCTTGATCCAAACAAAGTTTGTGCGTGTACCGTAGAGCTGTTTGTATGAAAGGCAATATGATATGAACTCTTAACTGCTAATCCTATTCATGTAATGAAAGAGCAAGGTATTTGCTTGTATTGCATATAAATCTTCCTTAACCGTGATCTTCAATCCTCCTCATTGTTGTGTTTACTGACTTTAGTCTAATTTGATCTGTTGAATTGATTATTTGGTCTGCATCTTCCAATGTTAATTGAAGGCCTACTATAATTTTCTCAATTCCTCCTATGGTGATAAAATATTAAGCCTTTAGGAAAATATTTGGGTTTAAATTTTTTTTTCCAGAACTTATTTGCCTCCTTTTTTTGTCAATTGAACTTAAGTCACCTTTCTGCTATTTGAATGAAATTATTATAGCAGCTGCGGCGATGGCACTCTTGGCATTCCTAGTCAAAGAGGGGATAATTATGAATGTAGAAATATGAAGCTTCTTCTCAAACAGCAGCAAAAGGTATTTATTTTCCTTGACTTCCTTTTTCAATCCTACCTTCTTTTGGTATTTTCATATATAGACACCCATTTCCTTTCATTCCAGAATTTTTACTCATCAAAATAATACATCTGCATCAAAAAAAAAAAATCAAAATAATACATCAAGACCTATTTGTTTTATTTATTGGAGAAGTTCCGTCAAAATAATAACTCACAGTTAGATCTATAGTGTATTACGATAGAGAGATATGGACAAGATCATATCGAGAAAAGTATCACGCCGTAGTTATATAGTATGTCCTCACGGACGTGGGTTTGCATGGGACTTTGGTCTATCCCATTCTCAATGTCTGTGTCTTGTTCTATTGTGTTGCTATTTATATCCTTTTAAATGAAGTTCCTTGCTCTCTTTGTTATTTGATGGCAATTAACATCTAATATGCCTTCAGGTTCTTCTTGGACGGTCTGATGTGTCTGGCTGGGGGGCCTTCTTAAAGGTATATACTATTTACCAAATTGATGATTCAATTTGTTTAGATGTGGTTTTTCCTAATGCTATTTGGTTTGACCTCCAGAATAGTGTTGGAAAGCATGAATACCTTGGAGAGTATACTGGGGAGTTAATTTCTCACAGGGAAGCAGATAAGCGAGGAAAGATATATGACCGTGAAAATTCATCTTTTCTCTTTAATCTGAATGATCAGGCAAGATTTAACTACTATGAATCTTTGTTGGATAAAAGTTTTTTACATTGCATTACACGTAACTTGTAAGAATCTTGTTTGCAGTTTGTTCTTGATGCTTATAGAAAGGGTGATAAATTGAAGTTTGCAAACCACTCTCCTGTTCCAAATTGTTATGCGAAGGTATTCAGTTCTTCCCCTCATCAAATGCTTTTATAATTAGAGTTCCATTTTACATTGCATTTTGAGCATTCATGGGTTTTGGTGTCGTTCACATTTGCTCTCTGCTTAAACTGGCAGGTTATTATGGTTGCTGGAGATCATAGGGTAGGAATATTTGCCAAGGAACGGATTAATGCTGGAGAGGAGCTATTTTATGATTACCGCTACGAGCCCGACAGAGCTCCTGCTTGGGCTCGGAAGCCAGAGGCACCTGGATCGAAAAAAGAAGACGGTGCTCCTTCAAGTGGTCGTGCAAAGAAGCTAGCATAATGGGAGTTTGTTTAAAAAAATCAAAAACCATTCTTTTAGGTATTCTTTGACACATAGAGAAAGCAGTCTCATTAATAGCTGAAAGAATTATTTATTGAGTTCTTTTGTTCAAAGCAAGGCCATACAATAGAATAGGTAAAGCTACATTTATACATTCATTTTGGCATTAGATAACTGTATTCGATATCCCAAATGGGCAAATACATATCAGTCATTTAGTTTATCATCTGAATTAGAAAATTATACAAATTTTACAGGTCAAATTTCTGATAGTTTATCATGGTGATATTTTTGCTTATTTGAAAGAAAATATTTTTGGAATGTTTAATGACTTCAGAGAGTTAATCTAAATAACTAAAATCAGATTCGATTCTCGCTGGTGTCAATTTAGGCGGGCTAATTTAGCTTCTTAAAAAAAAAAAAAAAACTAAAATTAACGCATTGTTCTTGAACTACAGGCAAGAAAAATACAGAGATAGAAAAATATGGTCATCAAATTGTATGGTATGTCACCACGCCCAACATGAAACAGTGTTATGTAACAGTGTGATCTGAAAGCAATTTAATGGGAAGAAGCAACGTACCCCACAACATGGATAGCATAAAAGAGATCCGAGAAAGCAAGATAAGAATTAGGGCTGAGTGGAGCACACAGAAGAAATAACTTAGGAGGAAGGGTTTAACCAAACAAACCTCTCCAAAGGGTGGTTTACAACTCACAACTCACAAGCTTAGTGCTTTGAGTGTGGATCCAACAAACATTATATTTCTTAATTCAAATAGATAATTCAATTAATATGTATAGTTTCTTTTGCATAAATATTTAATTATATCTCAACCATGTACATATTTGTACAATAGCTATTTTAACAAATAATATCTCCATATAATACCATGACAAAATATATTTTTATCATATCTAATATTTACTTACACCGATCTCGTAAGTACAACTCATGATAAAAAATTGTAGGGACATTTGATATGTGTGAGTTCTGATCTTAAATTCCTTAAAACAAAAACAAAAATCATTTACACTAAATTATTATTGTTAAATTTTATAAGTTAAAATAAAATGTTCACCAAAAAATAAAAATGATGAGTGCATTGATGGTAATAATAGGTGTCAAGATAAGAAAAACTATTTGTCAAAAATAAAATAAAATAAGAGAAACTAAAAGTGAATAACATTACTTTGATCAACTTTCTCTTTGCACAGTAAAACCTGTTTCTGAAATTGGCTTACCCAAATGCAGGGCAAGTTCACCATTCATCATCAAATACATCCTTGTGTTGTGTCCCTCTTCTCTTCTCTTGTCTTCCTTATTCTTCCTCCTCCTGCTTCAATGGGAATTTCCAAATTCACTTCCTTTTCATTTTTCTTTCCTATGTTATTCATCTACTTATTATTAGCAGAGAATTCAAAGGTTGTAGAAGCATGTTCAGCTTCTTCAGATTGTGGGCCAGGCTTCTATTGTGGCCATTGTCCTGGTTTAGGTAGGACTCATTCTGTTTGCACCAGAGGCCAAGCCACCCTTGTAACATCCATTGTAAGTGTCACAGATTCAATCCCATGTTTCTTTTGTTTTTCAAATATCTGTTTCAACCAAGCCATTGAGCTCAAGTCATTAATGAATTCAGTTATGGGCGAATTTCTCGGAAAAACCCGAGTTCGAATCCCAGATTACTAGAGATTCTTCCCTTGTGCACCAGATGATTAAGACAAAAAAAACAACATATGTTTAGTGTTTTAACCGTCTTTTGTAACTAACTTATGCAGGTCAATGGATTACCCTTCAATAAATATTCATGGATCATGACACATAATTCATTCAGCATAATGGATGCACCTTCTTTGAATGGAGTTCAAAGACTAACTTTTTACAATCAAGAAGACACTGTTACTAACCAGTTGAGGGTATTTGTTAACATCACATCTCTTCATTGTTATTATTTTGAAATAAAAATATTGTTTGGTTATTTCTATTGTGATTCTTATTATACATTTGTTTGGTAAATGTTGTTTTAGAATGGAGTGAGAGGATTGATGTTGGATATGTATGACTTCCAGAATGATATTTGGTTATGTCATTCATTTCAAGGACAATGCTTCAACTTCACTGCCTTTGTAATCGTATCTAACCTTCTTTGTTATTTATTTGAATGTCTGTATCTGATGAGGTTCTAATCTAAGGTATCTAATCTTGTTTTCAGCAACCTGCAATTAACACTTTGAAAGAAGTGGAAGCATTCTTGACTGAAAATCCAACAGAAATCGTTACCATTATAATTGAAGACTATGTGCGTACCCCAAAGGCAATGATTAATCTATTCACAAATGCTGGTCTAGATAAATATTGGTTTCCTGTGTCTGATATGCCGAAAAGGGACGAAGATTGGCCAACTATAACAGAGATGGTTAGAACAAATCGCCGACTTCTTGTTTTCACTTCTGATTCTTCAAAGGAAGTTGAGGAAGGAATAGCTTATCAGTGGAGGTACATGGTTGAAAATGAGTGTAAGTCCAATGTTGGTCATTGCTCATGGATATCTATACTATATATATGGTCTTGTTTGGATAAACAACTTAATCAAGCACTTATAATATAAACATTTATGATATTAGTGATTATGTATAAGATATTTCATTAACAAAAGATAAAATAGCCTTAAGTTGTTTTCATATGCTATCCGAGAGAACTTATGGCAATAAGCTGCAAACAGCTTCTGGACATGTCACAAATTGTTTCCATAAGCTCTCTGAAACAGTCTCACATGTGTTTATGCCAGTAGATAAATTCAAATAAACCAATTCAAACAGACCCATGATATGAAATGACAATCTCATGTTCCACTAACTTTCAGCTGGAGATCCTGGAGCTCAACGTGGTTCTTGCCGGCATAGAAAAGAATCAAATCCGCTAAATTCAAGAAGTGCATCACTTTTCTTGCAGAATTATTTTCCAACATATCCGGTTGAAGCCGAGTCTTGCAAAGAAAATTCAGCTCCACTTGCAAATATGGTGAACACATGTTACAAAACTGCAGGGAATGTGCTGCCTAATTTCATTGCCGTTAATTTTTACATGGTATTGTTCGTTCTTCTATGTTGTCAATTCAAATTCAACAAAAAAGAAAACATCTCAACCTCACAAATCCATTTTGGAATTTAATGCAGAGGAGTAACGGTGGTGGTGTTTTTGATGTTGTGGATAGAATAAATGGCCACATGTTGTGTGGGTGCAGTACAGTCATTGCTTGCCAGGTTAATTTGTATTTCTCGTCCAAATATGTATTGCTTTTAATGTCATTTGTTTTTTACGATTTCTTATATCTATATGTTTTCTGATGAATTTTGCAGGAGGGAGCATCTTTTGGATCATGCAAGAACATTTCTGTGCCAAGTTCAAGTCCATTGACCAACACTGCTGGAAGCTTTAATGGTTATGTTCAGTTTTCTGTTAGATCAGCTTCAACAGTCCGTTCTCCAAATTGCTCGCTTTTTCTCTTGTTTTACTTCCTGCTTACTGCAGTTTTGTTGCAATTTCGATGAGTATATTATTGTATATCATATGCAAGCTAGGTGAGTCAAGATGAGTTTCTGGTATTGTCATATAAATTTGAATATCATATACGAGATAGTTTCTTGAATGTCATGGAACAGTTTAGAAGTTAGAAAATTAGGTGACAAAATTTCAGAATAGCAGAGGCTATAATCAAGAATCTGAGAAATCATCTCAGGTATGTTGTATATGGCATTCTTGATGTGTACACTTTCTTTACTTATCTGTCGTCACATGTGCATAATACGGTTTTTGATAAAATAGTTGCAAATGTATTAATTGTCGTCTCACTGTAACGTTTCCCCTTGTTGTCTTTCAGGTTTTTTATGAAGACATCAACAGTCAACGGCATAATAAGGATTTTGCAATATCAAGATTGTTGGAAACTCTTGGTCACGGTAATGGTTTGTTATGATTGAATCCTTAAAATTCTTACCATCTGTATTTCTTTCAAACAACGTTAAACTAATAACGTACCGTAATCATGTCTTATGAATTATTTTGTGAACTGAACCTTTACAACAATTACAACTTGATAGAGTGCAAAATACAAAGTTATGAACCGCAACATGATATTTTCTGTACATTATTGAAGAAAGAATATTGATATATTCATCTTTTTATGAATCAAATTTACGAGTACAAGAAGAAAACAATCTGTACATATAAAAAAAATTAACAGTGAAAGTATCACTGTTAGAATCAGCAACTTGGATATGATTCTATACATGCAATCCAGTTTTAGATTTTTATTTCAAGAGTTGGACTCGTGATAAGTAAATTGTTAAGACAATCCACAGGAACTCTTGTTCCCCATACATTCATTGATTTGAGCTTGAGACATTGATCAACTAGGGCAGTAAGTCCATTTTCGGTTACATGACGGCAGCTCCACAGAACAATGGTCTGAACAAGAAGCAATTATAGATGACATGGATTTAAGGGAGAAGGAGAAATATTTGACACAACCTAACAATTCAATTTTTACAATTTACCTCCATTTTTGGACAACTTTTGGCAATGGCAAATAGAGATTCATCTGTGATAAATGTGCCACCAACATTCAGATGCCGTAGCGACTTAGTTCTGGATATCTGTTAGAATAATTGCCATCAGAGAAGCAAAAGGCATTTACATTAAAATTATTCAATGATTTGTCCTGCAAAAGATGCAGCAACACCCAAAGTAACAATTCATGAACCTGACAAATGCCAGGATACTAATCAAATGAAAATACTCAAATTCCGGAACTTGGACCCCCTGCAGCTGCACTTGGATACGGTGCAGCTGTGGCAGGGCTGTTGGATCAAAGGCGGAAATATTTTTAATAATGATTATGGCATACCAGTTGAACAACTCCTTCATCTGTGATACCAGTCAAACCCCATAATGATATGGATGTGAGATTGCTGATACACTTTGCAAATGATATTCTGATAAGTCCAGCATCAGTTATTTGGCAACTCCAGCGGCTCCTTGGTCTGCAAATACAATAACACAAATAAATAATGCTGTGTTTGTCTCAGTTGCTAAATCTCATTGTTTGTCAATGGCAAGTGACACAAACATATTACAGATCTGGATCCTCTCCAGCTCTTTCTCTCGTGTTTTTCCTCGGGACCTCATCTCAGTCATTCACTCATCTTTTTCTCTCTTCTGCACTATGCTTTTGTTCCTTTCGTTAGATTAGAAAAAAGGAGAGAGGGTTGGATACAAAGTTCATGAGAGGATCCAATTCCACATATTACATGTTTAATTGTTGAGACTCCACACCGGTTAATGATACGAGCTAAACAATGGTTACAAAATGGGGGAAAAAATCTCACAAGTTGATTTTAGCAAGCTAAATTAGGCCTAACCCAAATTCATATTATGATATCAGAGCCGATCATAGATCTATTGAGCCACTAGATCAGACTACTCGAGCAATGTCACACATGTCTGTTATCAGGCTTCTCAAGTAATGTCACACATGACCATTTCTAATTGTGAGAAAATATGTTAAGAGTCTCGTATTAGTTAATGGTATCAACTAAATAGTGTTTAGTGAGTTGAGACTTAACCCAACAAATTCTCCACTGTGAAAGACTATGCAGAATGTCTATCATTGAATTGCCAATTAATTCTTCATACATTCAAAATTGATCTAACTCAATATTTATAATTCATCTCCAAAGCTCATAAAATCATCACTAAACTTTTGACTTTGATATTAAACAAATACCATGAAAGCCAATATGACAGAAACATTCTACCAATCTAATCATAAAAAACTACTAAGAAACATAGAATTATCATACAATTAAGAAAAGAAAGGTAAACATACATATCAAGTTTTCTGAGGTTATAAGCATGAGAAACAAGTCTAGAGGTTGAATCATCATCCATCTTCCAACCAGCAAAACTAAGATTCTGTTTCCTTGCCAAAGATTCCTTCACCCCTTGTTTCCATTTCTTGCAAACCTTGCTAGCCCTTACAAAAAAACCACACAATATACACCACAAACATTAATTAATTAAAACAAAACATTTATAGTATGATGATTGATGAAGTGAATAAATAATCAAACTTACTGTGCCAAATCAGTGAAGGAAGTGAAGAGAACAAAAATATGAGCCAACAAGTCAATAGGCAAACGATCAATCTCAGCCTCAAGTTCCATAAAGAAGATTCTCCAAATTCACCACTCACAAAAAAAGAAAGAAGATAAAAATTCAACTCTATAAGTTAATTGTTTCACAACTCAACCTTAATCTATGCTATGCGTGTTGGAAATGGCTTTTGGTTCCACCAAGTTAGCTTCTTGTTAAATATAATAACAATAATTAAATCCAACAAGGCACAATATGAAAAAGTGTCCTCATGTTTTCATCATCGTTTCACCTTGTCCTTTTCTGCCACGTAACTTCCTAACTTTATATGTCTATATTTTGTTCTTTTTCATTTTAATTAATATTTTAAAATGGTGGTACTTATTGTTTTTGTTACACATAAATTCTTGAATCTGTTATCATTGTTACAACAGATTCAGAATCTTGTTGATTGTTACAACTGTGTGGCCTTTTGGGGCCATAGATGAGACATCGTGTTATATTATGAATTTTACCGCAATCTTATTATCAAATTAAAAAAAAATTGTAACCCAAAAAAAATTAAAAAATATATAAAATAAATATATAAATTACTTATTGTTGTGCCCATTTGTTCAAAGCTAATTAACCCATTTGAATGGAGTTGAGGATCGAATCAAGGATTTATATATATATATATATATATATATATACACGAGGAGAGATCAAATTACACCGGTGTAACATTTGAGTAATGAGAGATTAGGATAATAAGTATGAGGTTATAGATTCAATTCTCACTAACTATATTGTAAAAAAAAAAGATTGTTTTGTCAATTTTTCTAAAAATTATAAGTGCTTTTAAATATTTATTTATTTCTTATTTTTCTTTTTTGGATATATTTTGAGTAATTTATATATGAAAAAGTATTAAAGAGGATATCAATTATATGAAAAAGTAAAATAAAAAAGTGTTGTATGACATTGATTGGTCAACAATTAAAGATGCATTGTGATCAAATGTTGGTCAACAGTCAATAGTCAACAATTCAAGTTTTAAATTAAATTTATTGCTATAATATTTAATAATTTCTATAAAATTGAATATTAATTTTTTGTTAATTCTTTTATATAAAGTATATGCGTATTTTGTACAGTTAGACATGCTCGAACATAACCAACGAGGTTGTCTACTGCTGTTAGGGTTTCAATAAAATAGGCTATATTTTGCTTTCAAACAACAACAACGATAGTTGCCGACACGATCGACAAGTTGGAGGAAATCCAAGACAGATTATCTAAGAAATTATCTATATTAATACCTATATTAGCTAATTTATCTGCACACATATTATGTTAAAATTATGTTAGAAACTTTACACAAACAGTTTGGCCATTTGCTTCTTAACGGTAAGGGAACCAAGTAATTTGAGTTGAAAGTTAAAATCACGCCTTTAAAGTCTATTTCAAGTCAAAGATTTATCCAACCTTTATCAAATGCAATATCTATTGCTCTCATTGCCCCTGCAAACTCTACAAAAATAGTTGAACCATTTCTTAAGTTTTGAGCAAAACAACCAATACATTTTGCATGACGATTCCTGAACAAAGCTCCGTAGGAAGCTTGATCTGGATGCACCATCTGAGTTGCACTTGATCCAACTAGTAAGAGGGGTATGCCAAACACTTCTATATTGTGATGTTCTTAGTCCAAAAGTGCCAATAGATTTTCTATACACTGGTTGCTTCAATCCCATCTTAAACCAATCTCTACTTGGTTTAAAATCAATATATTTAGATTAGCCTAATGTCAATCAAGGATCAGAGGCCACAAGGAATGAAATTTATCTTAAAATTCCAAAGAAACAGTACCATTATCCTAAGAGATAATTGGAATGCAAATGAAATTCATAACATTAGACATGATATATATTGCCATAAATGGATGAAACTTGCTTGGATTTCTTTTTACTTGTTTCTATGTTTTGAGACAAGTTTCATTTATTACAAAGTTTCCCAAATCACAGTCACAAAATCGCATTCTATTTTTAATACAGCAATTTATAATTCTGTTTTATAATTTCCATAATCCAAAAGCTGCGCATTGGATTATTTTCTATTTTTCTTGTTATACATAATGGCTAACTAGCTAATAGTGCTACTTGTAGCACTGAGGGTGTTGAATCGGTAAGAATTAAAATGGTAAAAAGTGACTATTTATAAAGAGGATATCTAATGATCGAATAACCACACCGTGTCGTTTTTATTATTGCAATTATTTGACTAGTTTATGTCCTACGTCAAACACTAGTTTGACTATACAAGTCATGTTAGCTCACCTCTTTGAGATGAGTGAGATTGATAGATCAACTGATTGAATTAGTTGTGTTAAAGGTTAAAAGAAATTGGAGGTTCAAGATTCAAGTTCTAATAAAGTGTAAAAACTAAGGAAGGCATAATACTGAGATGTGTACCACTACGCCTTCTATTATTATGTGATATATTGTTGCAAACAATATAGTTGTTCAATACTTGATATGATGGGTTTGAAAGAAAAATAATCATTTTGAGGCCCTTGAAATGTTGAGGCCCTGGACTATGGGCCTGCTTGCCCTTCCTCGGAGCCGGGCCTGAGTCTGCATGACAGTTGTCACGTACATAGTTAACGTTTACATCATCACAACAAACAGAGTAAACGATCCTAAACGAAGTAACTAAACTCTCTCTAATACTACCATTGGAGTAAACATGGTTTTATTTGCTTTGAAGTGATCACTTTTGCATGCCAAACATTAACTAGTAGACATGGGAGAGAAAAGGGAGTTTGACTATTGACTAGTGATAGTAGGTGCTACTACTTGCCGTGTATGACGTTTTATGACATTGACGTACTGTAGATACTGTGATGATCCATCGTGTAGGACAGACAGACTTTATACCATTGGATTCAATATTTTTCTAAACCAATAATAACTAGCCACGTATGAAGAACAAGGTTTGGTTTGTCAACATATAGGTGTGTGTCGGGTTAAGGTGAGGTTGGGTCAAATAATGAAAATGATAAAGGTAGAGAGGGAGAGGAGAACAACACCACCAATAATTTTACTTGAAGGCACACACAACATAAACCATCAATGTTATGTATCACTGGTTCGATGCTGGGCGTCGCACAATGAATTGTTTTGAGCACAAGTCTACGATATCGAGTTCAACAAACTTAATAAAATGCCATTAATTAATTTAACATTTAATGAGAGCTAACAATGATGTACCTCATGTGTTCTTCGACACGTAGTGTAGAGCGTGCAGCTCCGGTCCACTTTACTGACATAGCAGATACATACAGTAACAGTTATTTTAAACTAGAGCAATGTAATGTTATTTTAATGACATGCTCAAAAGTTGACATAAATTGTTCTAAGTGAAAAAAGAAGTACTAGTGTTGTGGCGCGTGAGGTTTGAGTGACAGTAAGTAGCGTGAAAGCATAGATAGAAAACCCGCACACAAATCCTTTCTCCATACCATGTCCTTCCCTTCTTCCCATTCTCCCATTCCATGAATTTGTTAAAGTAGTTGTAATGTAATGTTGCATTACTATTACTATTACTACTATTCTTCAATGTATTGTTCATCCATGTTCACATTCACATTCATAACAACAACAAATCACCGCACCGCACACTAACTAATCCAACCAAACCAAACCAAAAGTTTCTTCTCTGTCTGTAACAACCAACTTTCTCGTAACTCTCAAAAACACACACTCACTCACTCCTCAACCATAATCAAGAGAGAGAAACTAACAAACTTTCACTTCTCAAAATGGGAGATAATAATAATAATAATTCCTCACAAGATGAAATCTCTCTTTTTCTCCATCAAATTCTCCTCCGTTCATCTTCTTCTTCTTCTTCCATGCCTGCTGGATCCATCAACTCAAACCCACTTCAAGATGGACCCTTTCATTCCACTTTCAGACCAAACCATCCTTTAAATGTCTCTTCATCTTCTGTTGCTGGTGGAGGAGGAGGAGGACTCAGTGGTAATGACACTGATGAATATGACTGTGAAAGTGAGGTATTAATATCACCAATAAATTTTTCATCAAGTTTCAACCTTTCTTTCTTTCCATAGATGTCTATGTAATTTTTCTCTGTTGGAGTGGGGTAGCTAGCTTCTATATTTTCTTCCAACCATTTTTTTTTTAATTGTTTGTTAACTAATAAAGACTACCCAAGAGCCCTCAGATGCCGCGGCCCGTGGGTTTCTTCTATCTTAATCAATCAAGGTTATGAGTTTGATCCTTGACTTTGGTATGCAGTAGTGTTAAAACCCTTACGAGAGTTCGCTGTCCGTTTAGGTCCACAAGACTCGAGAGATTAGTCTCTTTAGTTGGGCGCAGAGGATATCTCGTTTCAGCCAAAAATACTAATAAAGACTGTTTTTTTACCCCAATGTCTTGGTCTGTTTCTAGTGTGGATCTTTGTACACCATTTTGATTTTGATGAATTTGTCGTTTTATTGGGATTTGATTTTGGGGTTAAAAATTGTATCTTTTGTAGGAGGGTGTTGAAGTATTGACTGAAGAAATTCCAAGAAAGTCTGGTTCTTCTAGGAGTTCTTCAAAAAGAAGTAGAGCAGCTGAAGTTCATAACTTGTCTGAAAAGGTTTGTGATTTTTGTTTATTTATGTTTATTTGTTGAATTTAGTATTGCTTTTGTAATTATTTTTTTGTGGATTTTTTCTTGGACTTGTTGAGCAGAGAAGGAGGAGTAGGATCAATGAGAAAATGAAGGCTTTACAAAATCTAATTCCTAATTCTAACAAGGTGCATAAGTTTTATAAACCTTTGGTTTAAAGGGTGTGTTTTTAGATTCATAATAAATATTCTTAATGTAGTGGATTGTGTCCATGTGTGTGACAGACTGATAAGGCTTCAATGCTAGATGAAGCTATTGAATACCTTAAACAACTTCAGCTCCAAGTACAGGTTTGTATCCCTTTTATTTACTACTGCACTTTTTTGTCCCATGTGAAGTGGTTGGGACCTTCATTTTATCCTCAACTTCAACCCAGCAAAGTAACTTCATCTTTCACTTTTTACATAGGTCCCACCCTTCCACTCATTTTTTTATTTTTACAACACAACCACCCTATTCTCAACCCATCAAAAACACCGGAATCGATATAAATATCTACGAAGCATTGACACATACACCAGCCACAACACTGATAATAATCTAAGAAAGTGGAAGTAACTGAATGTAACCACAGATACTGACATGTGTCAGACATCAGACATGTTTTCAATCTGAATTGTCGGTGTTACATAGTTTATTAATTATTATAATTGAAAATTTTATGGCTGAGAGAATTACCAACATTTAAAGGCTTATTCTCTATCCTTTGCTCCTATGATAACTTGGTGAATTTACTAGTAGTTCTTTTGTTATTGCTAATTGCATATACATGTAAGCCTTAGGTGCTGTTGAAATAAAGTATATTGAGTTTTGATGAAGTTGTCCTTAATGCATAATAACTAAATACGAGAATTAGTTGAACAAAACATGACATGTTTGTCACTTTCTATCAATAGATTTAGAACAAATCTGATCTTTTTGTTGGTTTAAATCTACGTCAGTTCATTGTGACTAAAGCGGTATGTTTTTTAGTGGCTTAGATTAAATGGAAACCAACCACCACACTGAATTAGCATTAGAACTAGTTAATTCTTAGTTAAGAAATGTAACCTAAATCTTGATTATCTTCATTATGAATTTATGATAGAAGACAACATAGTAATAAATTTTCATAATAATCTTGTTCACGAGTAATGATAGTTATTGATCCTCAAAGCATGGTGATATTTTCTTTACTCACTTAGATAACTGTGAAATCAAAGATTATGTTTACTAAAATATACTTTGAAATCAGCTTTGTTAGATAGAATTGACTCTTGAAGGTAGCTTAGTCCTGAACTGTATGACTTTATGGTGATATTTCAGATGCTGTCATTGCGAAATGGATTGAGTTTGCATCCTATGTGCTTTTCCGAAGGCTTGCATTCTCTTCCATTTTCTCAGATGAGTACGGAGTTGAGTGAAGGAAACAGGTCTGCCCCTTTAAACATGGCATCTACTCTGCCTCATCACCAAGACAATCCCTTGCTCTATGCATCCAATCTACCTAACAAAAACACATTACCGAGTCAGCCATCAATGTCCTCCTATCCTTCATATATTAACAACGCAGAAACTTCTTTCGGTCTGGAATCCCGTATTCCAGCACAGAAAAAACGTCTTCAACGATCATCAGAGGTAAGCCAATCGTGTGGACTAGAATGTCATATTTAGTTAACTTTTTGAGAGTACAACGTTAATCTTTGTTACATGTTTTGTCTTGATTTGCGAAGGCAATAGATGGTGAAGACATGTTGCAGCACCAGCAATCGAATCCAATCTACTCTTCTACCAATCTATTAGGTGGTTCTCAAGGTGCGTGCACGTTTCTTGTAACTATTAGGTGGTTTTACAATTCAATGTAACTATTCCATTCTTATACAACAATCTCATGCTCCTTGTACATAACTTCAGTTGCCAAAGAATTCGAGTCAGGCTCAGCAGCTACACCTATTACTACTAGCAATTCTCTGCAAACGTGTATCACCGGAAGAGATCAGTCAGGAGCTATCATGAGAAATCCGGAACCCAACATTATATTTTCATCGCAGTTAAGTAGGTAAATGGTATTAGTAACTAGAAAATGGAAAGGAAAAAAAATAAAATCAGATTTTTGAAGTTCTTCATGCTTCCAAAACTTTTTTGATTTTACTTTCCTCATACAAATAGGAATCCTTTAAGCATTTTGTTGTGTTAGTAAATGAAAAACAAGACTCTTGCGTATCTAACTTTGGAGATTAATTTATGGCTCACCTTCTCAAGTTGGTAAATTATCTGTGATGTATGCAGACATATTAACTACTAATTGTTGTACCGGGTATATAAGGATTTATGTAAAACCTTCTATAATGATTTCAGTTTTAGATAATGTTTATCGGCCATGAGCTAGTTCATATATAGGTCCGTTTTGTAAAGTTGAACCAAGTTCAACTCAAATTTTAATTCTAAGCCTATGTTTGGTATCACGGTGAATGTGTCAGAATCACAGTGATTCCAGAAGCTACAAAGTGTAGCTTTTGAAAAATCATGGTGAATCACAATGATTCTGACATACCTGCAGTAAGACGGTGTTAGAATCTATATAAAGATTTGTTGGCCCACTATCTGATCATAGGTGTGAGGGGCATGTTTATGACCAGAAACTTAGTACTATTGTTTTTTATTGTATGTGCATCGACCAGCTTCTTGGGTTCATGCATGTAAGAAAACCAGAAATTTTGTCACGTTGTTTGAATTTTGAAACACAAGATAATGTATTGTTTGTGACAATCATCACACGCCACAACCCAACAAGTAGTGTCTAGATTGTGGTGATGGTTGGTACTTTGTGTCTTGTATTTTTTTCTAATACAATTTGTGTCTTCTTTAGAGCACACATTCATGTGTAGTGTACATTTTGAACAAAATTAGTTTACCTTGCACGATGATTACACGAATTTTATGTTATATATTAAGAATTATTCGTACTTGGTAAAGTATGCTTGGGCATTATGGTGAGAAGAGTCATTTAAATTTTTTGAAATTTCAATTCTATATATATATATTAAGAATTATTTCTATATATCTAACAAAATTTTGTTTATACAAAAAAAAAATTGACAAAATCTAAAAAAAATACATTTTCTTAGACTAATCCGAGTTTTAAGATTATAATTAGTTGAAAGTAAAGGTGAATTGACGGAAAGTGAATAATTTTGAAAAAACAAAAATTGAAGCCGGTAAAAGAGAGAATCTGTTAAAAGTTCTACATCAAAAGAAATAAGATTTGAACATGAGTTTATCGATAGGGACTCCTCATTTTTTATAATGAATCTAAAAGTATAATTTTTTCCTTATATACAGGACCAATGGGAGTATTACGTATCAAATATATGTCCATCAGGGGTGGACATGATGGGTGTGTTTATGACGAGAAACATTTTGTTTTTTATTGTTTGTGCATCGACTAGTGTATCGTTTGTGACAATCATCAAACACGCGTGATAGTTGTACTTTCCAGTCACATATATAAGTAAAGATTTATTATTTAGATTTATCAAATAACTGATGTATATGATTTATAATATGAATCAGATACATCAATTGTTTAATGAATCTGAAAAAAAAAAAAGAATATTTATGATCTATAATATTTATTTAATGAATCTAAAAAAAATATTGGAAAAATTATTTTTGTTATAGAATTTAAAAAGTGGATCATAAATTTGAACTAGTTTTGAATTGGTTTTAAAATTGAACTATAATTGACTTTTAAAAGTGGTTCAGTTTGAAATCATATCAAATGATTCAGTTTAAAATATGGTTCAATGTAGTTCGATTTACAATTTAGTCTAGTTAACTGTATTTTTGAACACATCTAATTAAATATCATTTTAATAATTCTACATCCTATCAATAATTCTACATCAATATAAATGGATCACACGAAAATATACATATGCTTATTGTAAAAGTGATAGTACTTATTAGGGGCACAAATTATGGTGCATAAGCATTTTTTTATGCATGGTGCATAAACAATGAAAATTGTCTTCCTCCCCCCGATGTCTTGCGCGCCCCCCAGTTTTTTTTTCTCCCCTAGATTTCTAGTCAAAACCATTTTATGCACTTAATGGTTTTGAAGTGCAAATCTCTGAAACCATTTCCACAGCAAAATAGTTTTGGCATGATTTGGGGGAGCGCACGAGAAATTTGAGAGGGCGCTGGAAATATGGGGGACACGCTTAGCAATTTTCTCTTATTTATGCGGTGCATAACCACTCCCCTTATTAGGTACATGATTTTGGTTTTGTCCAAAGGGGTACCTAAGAGCATCATCCACGATGGAACACTCAAATTTTGAGTACTTAACTAGATCTTATGTGTACACATCACTCGTTTATAATTTTTAATAATATACTTAATAATCACTTCATCCCTCCAAATAAGCACCTCTTAAAAAATTATAAACGAGTTTCACGAATATGTCTAGATTCCATCAATAAATCAACATTTATGTCCCACAAAAATATATTCTAATGAAGAGAGAGATTGTGCTTATATAAGAAATAGTGCATATGTATTCAAATGTGTATTACTCCCAAAAGAGTATCTAATAATAGCTTTCATTTCTTATTATAATAAATCATTGAAAATGGTCTAACAGGTACCAATGCTAAAAAAATAATATTTTCATTGAAGAAAATAAAATGAATACTAAATAGGTACCACTTTTACGATAAGCATCATCTCCTCATTAAAATATATTTTTGTAAAATTATTTATAATGATCTACCAATTATCGATAAGATGTAGAGTTATTGATAAAATTCATTGGGAAAAAATTACGCAAGAAAAATATTGAATTGAATGTTATCAATTTATTATTGACGGAGTATTATTATGTATCCAGGTAAAACTCAATTAAAAATGTAAAAAATAAAAAATAGAACGATTCACATGCTTTTTTTTTGTGTCCGTTTCATCTTAAAAATAAATAAATAGAGAATTCGAAATTCGAACCCCAACTCCTGAAGAATTCTATATGCGATATGCTATCAACTGAGATAAGTCTACGGGATAAAGATGACAAAATTGGTCCTTTGGTGTGATGAGAGAGAGAGACACATGAGACGTGGACGTGGAGAATTGGCCATGTAATATAATAATAAGTCAAGTCCACCACAGACAAATCACAAACAAACAGAACAAATCATTGCAGAATCCGAATACTTGTTACAAAGAAACCCTTTTTTGGTGTTTTTTGAGTTACTTTGACGAAAGAATAACAAGAAGAATGGATTCCAATGATTCTGGTAGGATGATATCTGGACCCACGAATCCAATGGTAACACCTCTTCTCACAGATCACTATCAATTCACAATGGCTTATGCTTACTGGAAAGCTGCCAAACATCAAGAACGTGCTGTGTAAGTCACAATTCTATTTCATTACTATCATCATGTCAATTTTATTTCATCATGATTTATTAGTACTATAACAATTTCAGGTTTGATTTGTATTTTCGTAAGAATCCATTTGGAGGAGAATATACCATCTTCGCTGGTTTGGAAGAATGTGTCAGGTTCATTTCTAATTACAAGATATCTGAGGATGAGATTCATTTTATTAAGAATAATTTGCCTCCTTCATGTGAGGTAACTAACTAACTAACTATATGTGACTTTTATGATTTCATTTCATTATATGTTGGGAAAGGTGATTATTTTAAACTATGCAAAGAATTGAATTCAAGTCTAAACAAAATTTTCAATAACAAGATGTAATATAATTGTAAAGACAGCGCGAGTAGTATCATAGGGGATTGAAACAAAAGTATCATATAGATATAGGTCTTGTTTGGATCGACGACTTAATTAAATGCTTGTCATATAAGTGTTTGTGTATAAGATATTTTTATAACCGAATGATAAAATAAAGTCAAACTGCTTTCATATGACCTATAAGTTGTTTTCATAAGCTATAATTGAGAGCTTACAGAAATAAGTTTAAAACCGCTTATAGACATGTCATATGTTGTTTCCATGAGCTCTTTAAACAGTATCATGGTGATAATTCTTTTAGGTAAGTTCAAATAAGTCAATCCAAACAGACCGATTATCAGAAACGTGAGTCTTGACAACAACTACTAGATAGGCTTGTTAGCTACTTTCAATGTAGAAGCTGATTTTGTAGGTTTTGTGCATCACTGTCTGTTAACACTAGTGTGTACTTTATCATTGAAGCTAAAAGTGAAATATAAATAATTTATACAACATGTAATTAAGGAACTATGTGTTGTTTGGACAATTTTATTATGTTTCTTTACAAATAGCTTGGGGCCAAAATATGGATGGTGATATTGTTAACTGTGATTTTTGCAAAGTTTTGATGCTGTTGGCATTTGTATAATAGATTCAATGTATAATTTGACTTTGGTAATTATTGATTGAAAATTTAAATCATAGGATGGTTTCTTTGACTATCTTAGAGGAATCGACTGTTCCGATGTTGAAGTGTATGCTATTCCCGAAGGAACCGTTGTTTTTCCTAAGGTGCCGCTGATGAGAATTGAAGGTCCAGTTGCAGTGAGTACTTGTTATATACTTATTATTACTTTTAGTCTTATTTCTCTCAAGGACTATTAACATCTTACATTAAATCGGCGTTTCTATTGTTCAGGTTGTTCAATTGTTGGAAACACCTTTTGTTAATCTAATTAATTATGCATCATTAGTTTCTACTAATGCAGCAAGGCACCGTTTTGTTGCTGGCAAATCTAAAACATTACTCGAATTTGGACTACGCAGGGCTCAGGTTACTACTAAGTCTTGCTGGAAAAAACAATGAGTTAGTTTAGGAAATCTTTACTTTCTCAATATTCATCGAAAGAATGTTATTTTCATGCAGGGGCCTGATGGTGGAGTAAGTGCATCAAAGTACTGTTATATTGGAGGGTTTGATGCAACAAGGTATTATCTATTAAACAACTTCAATTTCGGTTGTTTGGCACGATAATAGGGAGGACATGACATCCTTTAACATTTTGTTTTGCTTTAGGAAATTTTCTTCTGATTTCTTGTGTATAATAACTTTGTTTTTCATGTGGGACACCATTAGCAATGTTGCAGCAGGAAGGTTATTCGGGATCCCCCTCCGTGGCACTCATTCGCATGCCTTCGTTAGCTCATATATGGTGCGTGTGCAACCATTTCGTTGAATTTTTTGACATATTTATATAATGTTTATGAAGATAATTCCAATGATTTTATGCTTGTCATTTCATTTGTAATACATTAACATAACCATATAGTATAGGTTAAAGGGAAAGGTTTCTGTTTGATGTATCCATTCCATTCAAAATGCCTAAAGTGACAAATTACTATGTTTTTCAAAGGAGAGTTCGAGTTTTTTTAATGGAAGAAAAAGTTTAGTAAATAGTGATGAGGCATGCTATTTAGCGGGAAAATATGGTATAATAGTTAATTTTTCAAACAAAGAAACCTTTTTGGCAATTGTAAATTTGTAATCCAAAATTTATAAATGGCAAAGCACGTATTTCTTATCCCTAGATCAAGATTGGAGGGTCACAAATACAGCTCTAGAATTGAGAGGTAATTGGTGAGCTTAGATAGAGAGAGATCCCATAAATTCATAGTTACAACAAAAGAAACTATGAAATGATGAGGTATATCCCCTCTTATCTAATTTCTATTATCATGTTATGCTTTATTATGATATTATGATTTGAATCATTTTCTGTTATATTTCCTTTGCTTACTTTTGTCTGTCATGCAGAGCCTTGGTGAGATTACAGAAAAATCACTGCGTAAAAAAGATGGTTCAAGTACATGTGTAGATTTTGTTAGTTTGGTTCAAAAATGGCTGAACAAAATTAAGGTAGCATCCATACTGATTTATTATTGTGGTTATTAGCTGAATCATTTTGGGGGGGGAGTAGGGATTTGGTTTGATGTCATACTGGTATAACCACTTACCAGTGACAGCGATAATGTTCTATCGATTAGTTTCCTACATTTGTAAAGTTGAATTTAGTTATTGATTAGGCATCACTATATTGTTTATCCCTTTTCAGATCTATTCCATATCGTTTACACTCTCCAATTTCTTCCACATGTGACCATTCTTATTGCATATATTTATGTTTTGCACTCTTACAAGATCAAAGATGGATTTGTCAACGTATGATCCATGTTGTGTTTCACTATGCAGTGGTCAGATTCGCTATGTGGCATTTTCTCTGAGACCAATAAAAGTGAGCTGACAGCATTCATATCATATGCATTGGCATTTCCTGATAACTTTCTTGCCCTTGTAGACACTTATGATGTAAGTATTCATTACATATTAGTTATAGTTACTTTATATTTCTTACAATAGACATGTATAATTTGGCATCACAATAATCTGCAATGGCCAATGGTTGTAGGTTTAGGTTAGGCACAGTTTAGATTAGCTTCTAGCTTATGTGAGATTCTCAATTAAAATAAATTAATGCGGAAGCTAATAAGAACTTACACCAGAAGTCGTTAGTTGAAGAGTTTATTCTTGTAGTATTTCTTAATCCTTAACTGGAGGGTTAAGACCGAATTTTTTTTATCTATTTCTGCATTTAATCACATTTATGTTTCTGTTAACAGGTCATGAGAAGTGGAATTCCTAACTTCTGTGCAGTTGCATTAGCTCTCGGTGAGTTAGGGTATGTCAAAATGTTTCCCGTGTTTACCAATATCACTTAATTTTACGGTTTACTTAGCTATTTGAACTCTTTTGCTTTCTTATTTTCTTTCTGTGCGTTTCTTTCTTGATTACTAAAATTGTTTATTTTTTCGCGTATGCCTGTTTTTTGATGCAAATGTCGCTTATATTGAGAAGCTGTTACCTGTGCAGATACAAAGCAGTTGGCATTAGACTGGACTCTGGTGACCTTGCATATTTGTCTTGCGAGTCAAGGAAGTTCTTTTGTTCCATTGAGAAGGAATTTGAATTGCCCGGTTTCGGAAAGATGAGTATCACAGCTAGCAATGACCTTAATGAAGAAACACTAGATGCTTTAAATAAACAGGTAAATTTTATTTGGAAACTGAAACTTGTAGCTTTTTTACTTATATCAAAATTCTAGAAAATTATTTGTTGTTTTAGAGTTTAGACATTATAGTAATTTTAAACGTAACATCGATTTCTCATAATATTCTACGTTTTTTTGGTATTGGATTAAATTTTGTTTCTGTAGGGTCATGAGGTTGATGCCTATGGAATTGGGACATACCTGGTTACATGTTATGCGCAAGCAGCTTTAGGTGTTGTTTTCAAGCTGGTTGAGATAAATAATCAACCTCGTATCAAACTTTCTGAAGATGTCTCAAAGGTTTGAACACAGCTAATGCAAATGGATGCATCTATTTCACATTTTGTTATAAATCTATAATAATCTTTCTATTTTTTTATCTTTTCTCCGTTTTTCAGGTCTCTATTCCATGTAAGAAGCGAATTTATAGATTGTATGGGAAAGAAACTTATCCCTTGGTCGACTTAATAACTGGAGAAAATGAACCCCCTCCGAAGGTAGCTTTTAACTTAATTTGTGTGACCCTCTTCAAAGAACCATAATAGATTTAATTCGCATCAATTTTCCATTATGTTGGCTAACACAGGAGTCACTTCCACATAAAGTGACAGTTATTTAACTACAACTTTTTTGTTTGAATTTGGAATTTAGCCATTACTTTTTCAATCAATTATTGTAAATTGGTCCATGTCATAGAGATTCGACTAAGTTTTACGTTGGCTGTTGACTGACCAACACAATCCTCTCGTTTTATCCGGGCTTGGGACTGGCTATGTATAGCAAGGCTAACATAGGCAGGATTAAGAAAGACTTTGAGATTAATAAGTTAGATAAAAATATGATATATGACAGAACATTATGACGTCATTTGATCCATGTATCCGACACCACTTTAGTGGGATAAGGCTTAACTGTTGTTTTATTGTAAATTGGACTTTTCTTAAATCAAATCCTTATAAATGTATGCATATATTTTATGGACTTTTTTATTACTGTAGGTAGGACAAAGAATACTGTGTCGTCACCCCTTTCAAGAATCTAAGAGAGCATATGTAGTGCCGCAGCATGTTGAGGAGCTTCAAAGATGTTACTGTGCTGGGAGTTCGGGTAAAAAACTATTGACATATCGATAAACAGAAGCTTATTGTAACTTTACTTGCATTTATTAGCAATTCTGATATAGTAATATATTCAATAAATGTAGCTTATCACATTAAAATATTTTTTTAACATGCTATTGATTTATTGAAGATAAAAAGAGAGAAACTTTACCACCTTTAAAAGACATAAGAGAGCGATGCATCAAGCAACTCGAACAGATGCGACCTGATCACATGAGGAGACTTAATCCAACTCCATACAAGGTTTGTTGCTTTAAATTATTCTATATACTTCATTTTATACAGTTTTTTAATTATTTTTTACTTTAAACTTTGGCCAGGTTAGTGTGAGTGCAAAATTATACGACTACATTCATTTCTTGTGGCTCAACGAGGCACCTGTTGGGGAGCTGCAGTAACAATGGAAATAAAATGGCATGGCTCTTTGTGATCGGGACTAAAAGGATTGAAATAGAAGTAGAAGTTTCATACAGTCAGAGGATATACATGTATTTAAAATGTTCAAATTATATGAGCCTGTATATTATGTTGGAGTAATCATTATTCTTTCAAGAGTTATGGGCAATAATAAATTTGATTGGCCCTTGAGGGACCTGCCCACTTTGCAATTTTGTATTTTGGTTACATGTAATATTGATCAGGTTTAATTGCATTTTTTACTCTTTTTATTAGCAATGCGATTTTGATTCTCCTATTTTTATTAGCAATTTTGACCCTTTACAGTTTCCTCTTTTTTTTTCTCTATTACTGTATATTGTTATCTTTTGGACTGTTTCCCGTTGTTATTTAAGTGTGGGATAAAGATTGTTGTCAATAAAGTGGCCTTTGTATTAGGGGACTGCAATAACTTGAACAAGATGAAAAAAATGTGATGATAATTACACATAAGTTTCAACGCATGTGTGGATAGCCTAAGCTTTAGATTTGATCGATGATATTTTACAAAATAAAATTACCTCAATTACGTGCACTAGAGAAATGAGCTAGAAATGTTTTAGATAGAAATTTGATCCATGAAAACATGTGATGCCATAAGTTAACTTCTACTATTAAGCCTATTAAGTATTAACATGCACACTAACTTGAAACCAGTGATACAAACATATATTACATTAATTTGTATTGAACAGAACTTACATTGATACAACTATTTTGACAGGTTTTGCTTCTTAATTTGACCAACTAATAAAATCACGGTTTGGATAAACATATTTACAAATATTTGTACTGTTCTATGGATAATTACACAATCAACAAACCATTTCTGCTTTAATCAACCAAGGATGGTGCCTGTAAACTTCACACTCTGAATACTAAGACCGTGACAGCATGACTCCACTTACAAGTTACAACCCCTTGCTGGTGTGGATTTACATATGAGCATCTGGACTAACCAAATTTGGCATTAAACCTGCAAATTAAATTGTAACAACCAGATCCTGCAGCTTCACCCACCCAAAGGCACAACGATCCCTGATCTTTTGTATTGTTGATGCAGCAAGATCAACTATTGGCCTAATTTTGATTAACTCCTTCTCAATTGGTATCCTAGACTTTGCCTCCATCTGGAGTAATAACAACATTAACAATAATCACTTTTTTTCAAAACAAAAAAAGAAAAACTCCATTAAGTCTGTCCTCACATCTAGTGACATACCTTTTCTATACAACAAACAGTATCAAACACATGACAAAAATATGAGAGCTGCTTGTACAAGTCGGCTTCAGTGTACTGAAAAATCAAAGAAATACTTTGTTAATTCAAAAAACCAAAGCATTAAAACTTCATTATTATAGATCAAATGAAAAAGATGTCCATATTCAACAGGTTTATGGAGTGAAACCTTTCTATAAAGATGCCCGTTGCAGCGAGGATAATTTGGACAAACAGTTCCTCGCTCAGAATCACCAACCAAACGAAAGCTGACACTTCGCGTTGTATGCTTGCATGTTTCATCATCACACTGGAAGCAGAATCAGATGAGCAGAGACATCGAATTTTACAGGCTATTAATATGCACAATATTCTTTAGAGTGGTAACTTACCATTAGTAAACATCTATAATACATTAAAACAAACTCCTCCGCTTGCCGTTTGACCTGACATGAAGCAACAAGCAGATGCTCAGGAACAATATTTTATGCCAAATCAAAACAATCATGTTATTAAACATCACTGTGATATACATGATCTGAAATCACCATAAAAACCTTCCTAGCTGAAATGACAGCTGAATAATACATTTTTAGAGAAGATTTAATCTTAAATTAATGATACCTGATTGGCTATCATTGCAGGAGAAATTCTACCAACACCATCTTCAGAGCATTTGGGACAGCACAGCTTGCGCCAGAAATTGTAGTCCGATTCCTCCACGCCTAAGCTGGTTGGCTTTTCATTTCCAAACATACAAATAGATTTGAACACAGGTGGGCAGTCAAATGTACCAGAGCAGCTGGGGCATGACAAGACTAGCGACTCACATCCCCGATACCTGCATTTAATTTTATCACATCCAATCCATTAATTATTTACGGCTAGAGAAACCTGTATTCAAAAGGAATCTGGAAAACATAAATAGATAAAGAAGCTCAAAAACTACATAACATAATTTATAACAACTGTAACTTGTATGTCTGTAAACAAATGCTAAACAGTATCATTAAGTGTTAACAAAACGAAAGCTATCCCATCTCAAATTTAACATCGTAAGTTCGTAACAATTAACTGATACTTTAGAAACAAGATGTACCTCTCCTCATCATCACCAGCAAACAAGAGTGAGCTTGTAGGATCGTCACGTAAAGCTTCACTTGATTTATGTTGAAACTGTAAAAGCCAATACAAAAGAACAGTTGATATAAAAAATAATTAAAATAAATTGCCGAATGCTGAGACAAACCCAAAAGTTTTACCTTTGATGTGTCAAGCCCTAAACAATCAGCAAGTCTTTCAGGGCTTGTACCCTGAATAGATGCACAAAGACGTGACACGACAGGATGAATCTGCACGGGAAAAGAAAATACTCAAACAGATCAGTACAGTACTCAGTAACCATTGCTATTTATAAAGTTAAGAATTAAACTACAAGGCACCTGTTGAGACAAATAGTAATCAATATCAATTAGCCATGTCCCCTGTTCTTGTTTTAGTTCATCAGGATGTCTAGCACGTTGAGCAATTCCTGTTGCACTGCCTGAACTACCACCCTACTCAAAAAAGAAAATTAAAATAATAAAATACAAAGAAGCAAAACTGCGTATGACAAAAATTCAAATACCTAATGTACGATTGGGTTCCATAACTTGGATTCACCATATTGTGTCTCAGCCTCAAGGCCTTCACAGTCAATACCTTACCGATAAACGTGTCTCCGTAGACCTATTGTCAAATCTCGTGCTTCAACTACCTATATTGAATCCCCTAAACCTTAACATCACTCCTCCATCCAAATACTATGTATTCCAACCAGTACTTACATTGCCCCTTTAAACAAGTCACTAGGATCAAAGATTTTAAGTGTCAATGTCATGAAAAACTCTGACACCCAATTAATGTCCGAGTTTTCCACGACATCTGCACTTAAATCTTTGATACTAGTAACTTATTTAAAGGGGCAAGTACTGATTGGAACATATGTAGTATTTGGATTAAAGAGTGGGGTTAAGGTTATGACTGAGAGATTCAATATAGTAATTGAAGCACTACTGGGATTTAACAATAGGTCTACGGAGACACATTCATTGGTAAGGTAGTGACTGCGAAGGCCATGAGACACAGTATGGTGAATCCGAGTTACGGAAGTCAATCGTACCTGACGAACTTCAATGACAATTTTTCCGAATAGGTTACTAATGGTACCTAAAAGTAAGGTAAATAAACTCAGTAAAACATCTACAAATTCTTTGGTCAAGGAAGCATATAAAACTTGATTTGAGACTTCATCGTACACAAAGGTTACTTTAAGTCTAGGGTCAGGCAAAGGAACTAGGGAAGACATCCTCTTCTTCAACGATTTAAACTCTTAACAAAACGAAGCTTGGTGCGTGGATATAAATGGTGGGTGGCCTGATAGCAGGTGACCCAACGGATCTTGGAGAGGCTCTGATACCATGTTAAATATGCGTGGATCTCAACCCCAAAAGCTAGCTCTTGGGGTTGAGATTCAAGCATATTTAACATGGTATCAGAATCGGGTTAAGGACTGCAATATGGACATTTGACTCAGGCTTACGCTAGGCGTGAGGGTGGGTGTTAAATATGTAGTTGTGTTGTTGGAGTTTGTTTGAAGTCTCACATTGCTTAGGTTCTCAGACTGTTAAGTGTATAAATATGTGAGGGCAACTTCACCCTATGAGCTAGCTTTTGGGGTTGAGATCCAAGCATATTTAACATAAACATATTGAGGTTATCCAGTTGGCCTTTGGTTGAGCACTAAAATAACAAACCTGTTCACAGCAAATTATATAAGGGATTGTATCACCGACAGAGCAACCAGAGGTGTAACCTTGTTGCTTCAATCTTTGTGCCACCTGTATATATTGATCAACAAAACTATCCTCAGAATTGAGCAGATCAGAGCATAAGAAAACACAGACCAGATCATTTTAAGTGGAGGAAAACAAAAAATAGCTTGTACTCACAAGAACATGTGGCTGATTTTTGGCATCAGGATATGCTTCGGGTGGTTTAGTCAATGTCTTTGTGATAACATATTTTTCTAGTGCTACTTGTCCGTTTCTCATTTCTTCTTGTACCTGTATTAATACTAACATTCAATGGTTGGCTCAAAAACATAAACCTCATACTTCAATTTTATGAAAAGTTAAAACGTATGGAAAAATCTACTATAACATCTCCAATACACTCCAATGCCTTCTCCTATGATTAATAATTAATTAGACTAATAAAAAGAAGTGGCATCCGCTAATGACAGAGCGAATCAAATTTGGATGTGTATCAAGGCGTATGGGCGACAAACCACCCTGCAATAGCATTTGACTCTTCAGCAAGGTGTAGAAAGCCCAATGATCCAAGAAGTGTCTTCCTTTTAAATTCTCCAATCACATGGTTGGTTATTATAAGCAAATGTTTGATGCTATAAGATATCACAATTTACCTTCATGAGAGAGTTGTGAATTGATTCGACGACATCTTCGCATGACCTGTAAGCATGGAAGCCATAATATTAAGTTGCCAGATAAATGAGTAAATATTGCATCTGAGATAGCTGGATTATGCAATAGTAACATACCCTCCCGACAAAATTTGAGTCAAGCAAAAATCTCCTAAATCTTTCGCTAATAAGCTCCAGTCACGACGTACAATATCCAGACCTTTGCGTTCAATAACCTGCACTGTACGTTAATCCCACTGGCACGTTCTTCTAAAGATGTTAAATAATGCAAAATAACAAGATAAGCATACCTCATATGGGGTGCCATCTTTAAACTGCACCTTAACAGCTGCATATTTCTTTTTCTTGAGAAGTAGCATCCTCTTATACAAACCATCAAGATCGATTTCTAGGCACCTATATTTCTTATTGACCTAATGACACAAATTAAAGGAGAAATCACAGATCAGAAGATCATTAGATCAAAAACAAAAACTACAAAGTAACAACACCATATATTCATGAAACATGCAAACGTGCCAAAATTATCTGAATAGCAAATAGTGCAGAACAATAAAGTAAGACCTCATTGCAGCAGTTTGAAATTTACATAGCAAACTTTCCAATGGCAAGCAACAAGAAATACAAACATTTTAAACATCAAATGCTCAGCCTAGAAAAAATCGCTAAATATATTCCATTTCAATTTCACAGGGGGATAAAAGGTTGAAATTTTTTGCCTCTAACATACCATATTGCAAAAGTTAAGCAGAAATGTGAGGTAAACATCAACCCACAAGTTCGTCGTATAGGTTCAAAGAAACTTCACACAGCTATTAGTTAAATCTTACCTCTTGAATAACTTTCTTAGATATTGAAGTTGCTTTTGCAATATCATCTAGCCCACTGTAAACCATTATCGAATCAGTATCACCATAGATCACCTATAAGACAGTAAAATAATCAAGAGCTAATACCACAACCAGTCAAATCAAATTATTCATATACATAATAAAAGCGTATGGTACTTCAAGAAACAGTGCAGAAGAAATAACCTCTAGATTCAAGTTATTTTGAACAAGATCAACAGTACTTTGTAGAATCTCCCTTCCCTGTATGACATCAAACACATAAGTGAAAATGCACATGTCTGGGACTATATTTGAGTGTATGGTAATCACTGGTTTTGCAGAACAAGCCAATTTTCTTACTTGTAAGGTTATGAGCTCAGCCAGTGGCTTTGCGTAAAATCTCGAATTGGAAAACCCCAGGCAACCATACATACTGCATCATACACCATAAAAAAGAATTATTGCAGAACGAAGAACAAAACGTAATTTTGGGCACTCAGAACTAGATTCTAGGAAAAAGATAAAAACCTGTTTGCAGTAAGCTTCAGTGCTTGCTGCTGAATGTCCAGTTGCTGGCGTTTAAGACCAGATGCAGTCTTCATCCATGTCTTTACATCTCGCCTCCACTTAACAAGCTTTTTGAGCAACTAGCACAACAAACAAATAAAAATAAACATATGCATCTAATATCTGCAGTCTTGCAAATAAATATTCAAGGACCTTGATTGTGCCATTCTTGGTCAATGTAATCAACAGAGGTGCATTCTGACAGAATTTTAAAACGGCATTTTTTAGAGAATTTAAAATGTTTGTCATAAATAGCTTTGTTTGACAAGTGAAAAGAACAATTTTAAATTTTAGGGTTCTTTATCGTCTCTCTTGGCCCAAAATCAAGCATTTGAAATTACAGCACTGTTTCTGTAGGAAAAATTTCTGAAACCTGTCTCTCTCCTTTCTCCAACTCTAACTAACCAGGACGGTCATGGCTTCTCCTTACTTATATGATATACCCTGAAGTGACTTTATTTCTATCTGGGTCAATCGCATTCCCTAATTGGAATAGCGAAGTAATAATCATATAAAAGATGGTCAAATCCTATTTTGATGCTAAAAAACATCCGTTGTGGTACTAGAAAATAGTAAACTAGAGATGTCATTGTAAATAGTCTTTCTCTGGCCAATTTTTCACCACCTTCCACGGCATGTTGCATTGTAACAATCATGGCAACTAGATTGTGAGTCCTTTCTTAAATATATGGTATTTCAAACACTGAAAATTCTGGGAATCCTGACTAGAAAGCTGGAAACAGACAAGATGGGTCAACTCAAGAAAATCTAATTTCACGTGAAATCATCCAAACAACAAAATTGTAGATCTCAAAATATCATTTCCAAACAACTCAAATGTAATTGGACCTCATTAACAAATACAATTTCCATGCACCCAAAAAAAGATAAATGAGCTGTGAAAGCTGCAAAGTAATCAAATACAATAGCATCGTAGAAGTTGGACACATCAAACCTGAAGTTCAAAAGAATCTGACATTTTTACCTCTGGCAAGACTCCAGTTGTTTTACTGGATGGCAGACGAGGAAAAGATCCATCTGTAGATCTTTCAACAGTTGTGAAGCAGATATTATATTCCTGCAATGCAGTTCAGTAAGTTGCAAATAGAAAAGACTGCCATAAATTATACCATTAGAGGCAAAGCATAAAATAGACAAAATGCCAAAGGAGTGAAAGTGTCGCCAAAACCAGAAGCATATTTTGAAGGAGAAAATTACCAACCTGAATGATAGAAGGGTATAGACTATTGAAGTCCAGAAGTAATATATATTTGTCGTATAGACCCTTCTTTGGCTCTAAAACCAGCCCTCCAGCATAGGAAGCAGCTTTTTTGCTTTTCTTATGATCACTTTCAGAAGCATCATCGTTAATATCTGCATCATCAAAGTTACCACCGTCGACGCCATGAGTTACTCTGCGTTTTGTCAACTTTGTTTCTTTTGCGTTATTAGAAAACTTGTCTGGAACAATATATTTCTTTTTATGGAACTCGTGCAACAAAAGATACTCCACCCTCTGTGCCCGGGCACCCTGAAATAGAAAACATTAGACGTGGGCTCTGACTGCTATATCATGTACAATATCAAATTAAGCCGGCAAATAAATGCTGCAAAGGCTCACCTGAAGAGTTTTTCCCCACAGATTGCCACTTATATTAGTCAACTGGCGTGTGAGAGGAAGGACACTCAAATAAAACATGAGTTCCATGGACAACCATGCATCCGTTTCACCATATTCAATCTGACCAAATCAAGAATACTATGACAACCAGGATAAGAGGCATGTAATATAATTATCATGTTTGATCAATCAAGAATGTCAGATGGAAGTAGCAAGTTGCCCGACCCACACCACTTTCTCAAAACAATTAGTTGAGAAGATACCCTAACTTAATCAACATAGATTCTGCATTATTTATTATAGTCATTACATACTCTGCGGTACAACTACAAACTACTTCCAACACTTATCACTTTGAAGTTTCAACAACTCAAATAGTTTGTCAGAAGCATTATCAAGTTCAATCTAGTGCTAATATCAACAATAGTACAATGCAAAGCAAAGCAAGAGAAAATAAAGTTCTAACATCAACAACCATGACAACTGCCATATTTCAATATCTATGTGTGCAGCCTATAGCATAATGTATAGATTTTTTGTGATGCAGAAAATCAGAAATAAAAAAAGTTCAATGACTATGAAATGCAAATCAATGGAAAAAGCAACTCATGTTTAACCTGCAAAATGAATGCCTCAAATAGCTCGACAACAATTTTTTTGATAAAAAAAGGAAAGAAAAAACTGTTCAGGGACAGTGGCACATACTAGCTCCATCAGAGATTTTGCAGTTTGAAACATTTTTGGAACGTCATGTGGGGAAACTTCCTTCCGAGACTGGTTCAGCTGTGTTTTTGCAAGGTGGGTTAAAGAATAACTAACCTGGAAGAACCAATGAAAGTAGTTAGTAAGAAATAAAATCAAAACCAAAATTCCTGACTGGCAAGATTTCTCGACAAAATTTTACCTCCTTTAATAGGTCACGGGAACACAAATATGTATCACAAAGAAGCCGACCGGCAACACAAGACATGATAGCAGGATCAGCTCCAAAACCAAATGTTTTGCCTCTTCTATCGAGCTTAGGCATCGTAGAACGGTTGAGACGGCCCAGTTTAGACCACATGCTGCTTGGTACTCTGCAAGCCTGCACAAGTTTGTGTGTTTAAGGTGCAACAACTTCGTAGTGTAAAATGCAAGTTGATATACCATAAAAAGAAAACGAGCAATTGTATTGGGAATAGGAAATTCAAGATAAAGCTTGAAGTTGTGGAGCTTAAAAAGTCAGATGCAAACTCAGTCCTCCATATGAATTGTAATACTTCATTTAATTTAATAATTGTCTGAAGTTGCATCATAATCAACTCTAACAACAAAACTTTGGTCTTATGTGACTTTCATACTACTTTCTGTCTAGTCCAAACAATTTGAACCAATTGTTTATCAGTGAGATATCATACATTTGAAAACAAAGAATAATGAAAAAGGCTATAAACTGAAAGAAACAATTCAATTAATTTCTATTCAATGTGAAAAGGTTATATAATTGGACAAGAAAAGGTTTCAGAGAAGTAGCCAAATTCTTACCTGAGATCTGTGGAGAAGAACATCCAGGTCAAATCCAGAAATATTATGTCCAACAAGAACATCGCTATCCATCTTGTGTAATTGTAACATTAGACGATTTAACAATGCTCTTTCACTGAAAACAAAGTAAATAAACATGTCAATCCAGCAAGCATGTAATATTCAAGCAAAATCTTGCTATTTCTCAATAGCATAATATTTGAACTCTAAAGACGACATATGGTCATGCATGTAAGTAAAATGCTCAAACTATTAACAAGTCTTTTAAATTTTCCACCTGCTTTCAACACAAAGAACATTTGACCCAGCTTTTACGTTTCTGTCTGTGACCTCTGTATTGAATCCCATTGGAAATATATTCCCATCAAGTTTGCGAATAACAGTAAAATGGGTCAGCATTCCAGGTCTCTTCCACTCTGAAGCCAGCATAGGAGTGTCAATCTAAAAAGTCAAACACAAAAGGTTGTTGTTGATCATGTTTTTCACCTTAACTACAACTTATATAGTATAGAAAAACTAGTACATATCTTTAAAGCTGATAAGAATATTCAAGCTGTCAATGAGGGCATACACAGACATATTTACATGTGGAATCTTTACAAGTATTAAGTTCAAGCTTCAATTTGCTTTAAGCTTCATGGAATACAAAGAAAAATTCAATTATCCGACTTTGTAAGCAGGAGTATGCTACATTATTAAGAACTTGGCATATATGCAATCATCATAAGTTCCAACATATTATGAAAGGTTCAGAAGAAATAATTAAATTTGTGTTCTTCTGGCTTGTTGAATATTACCTTACAACAAACAATATTACATCAGCCTGAATATTTAAACACATGAACCTGAGTATAATTGCCTGAAGCTTAAAGCTTCATATTAGCACAAGTCCATGTTACATTAAGAGAACATGAGATTAAAGAGTCAAGGTTACCCATTCTGAACACCCATATATATGCATCAATAACCACATTAATTGAATAAAAGATTGTGGGTTTTAATAAAGTAAATCTATTTGTAAAGGTTGTTAGTGAGCACTGGTTTGGTTGTTCATTCGCCACGTATGCATCATTACTGTCAAATTTTATATTGGGCCTAACTCATTCTCACAAAACCGGCTTGTAAGGTGAGGATTGCCTCTTACTTATAAACACTTCACAGGCCATATCTCTAAGCAATGTGGGACTAAAGCCACCCCTTCACACCCAACACAATGAAGGTGTTGGAGGCTGCAATGAAGGCAAGCCAAATGCCACAATTAGGCGGATGGGGGCGGACCGCAATGAAGGCGGAATTTCCAACAATTACCATTCAAAATATACGAAATCTATTAAAATCTCAGTTTGAAATGTATGTATGTATGTAGCTATCAGTATTTCTTATCATGTAAAAAGAAATATAAAACATTTAGAAGTGGCAAAGCAGTGATAATTTTGCCAGACATAACAAACTCAACAAGCATATTGACAGTAAGCCTCCCTGAAAAATACTAGATTGGCATAAAATATATATATATATAATATATATTCAGAAGTGCTGGTACGTATGTGCACATATATCAATTCACTTTGATCTCATGAAAAAAGATAACATGTGTTATATGTAACAAAATCAAAGCGATGGCAAGAAATCTAAATACTATTAAAAAACTGTAAACAACCTTAACCATATTGCAACTGACAACAGATGCAGATACAATTTCATTTATGTTCTGTTTTTCATTTATGGTGGTTTTCAAGTTTATTGCCGTGACAACCACAGGAGGAGTCACGAGAGTGATTTTTGAGGAAGATGAAGAAGAAACCCTGATGTCTTTAGGAGAGTCAACAGTCACTTCAAATTTGCACCAGCTAACCTGTAAGCACAAACAAGCTGCTAAGATTTTAAAAAAGAAAAAGGAGGCCTGTGTATAGGGGAAAAAAACTATATCATATGTTACTTATAATAGAATTCATAACAAAATCTCACCCTTTGGGAAGCTGTGCAAGTAGAAAAGTTTGAAACTTGTAGCCATGAAGGCCCCTTAATTTTTCTTTTAATCAGAAATAGCTCAAGTGCACTGCAGGTGGGGGGGATACAGTCAGTTCATCTGCTTTTCTGACAAATTATTATTTATTTTAAGGACACTTTTCGGCACAAGTTCGTGAAATTTAGCACCAATAAGTCATTTTGGAAAGCTTCTAATTACTGAACAAAAATGTTTCAGTGGAATAGATTTTTTAAGTACCATGAGTCATGACAGACAAAATAAGCACATCCAAAAATAATGAGTTCCTAAGTTTCAGAAAGGCTTATTCAATAATCTTCATTGCATACTTTAATTATAACCAAAACAGCACAAGATGGGAATACCTGCTTCGAGCTCCAAGAAGAGCACAGAAACTTTCTCCTTTGAGGTCTACTGGAAGCGCTGTATCCTGCAATGGTTAAAATATTGTAGTAAACATTGGAACAAATTACATAAGCGTAACAAGCTCGTGGGAAAATAATGAAGACATACTTTGACACTTTTAAATTTAAATTGAGAATGTTATAGATTTAACAGTGTACCTTGAACGGATAATTTATTTTCACCACATAATTTTCACCTGCAGGAATGTCAGATCGCTCAAATGCATATTTCCTCTGCAAAAATGAGCATGAAGTCAAAATAGAAAGACAGGCAAAAATAATGTTTACAAAGGCATCACATAACTTATTTATGCATTTGAGACATCAGAATTTATTAATCAGCAAACCTTAACAGGTGCCATGCTAAAGGTAGAAACACCCAGATCCACCAGATGTTTTGCTATCTCATTCTTTGTATCAGATACTGCATCCTACAATTAGAGAAAGGTGTGACAAATAGACTTTATCAACTCTGGCCAACAGAAATTAGGTAAGAAATCAAACGAAAATAAAATAAGAACAATAATTATATACATTTATGCATGATGTCAACAAAGAAAAAACTTACTTGCAGCTTTTTACGGAAATCTGCAGGAGAGACTCGAGACTCTTGGACATTTTTCTCAAGCTTTATCATCTCGTCGATGGAATGCAAAGGATGACTTGGAATTGCATAGACACATCTCTGCATGTTCTTTACAACAACACAGCAACTCTGATACAAATTCCCTGTTTTGACCTAATTATCAACAAGAATACTAATAGTCAAAGTCATTTTCATTATTCAAGTTAAACTCATTGGCAGAAACGAGAAACCGACTGTTTCCTGCAACCTGGATTTCTGTAAGCCAAGTCCCAAAAACAAAGCTAAAAAACTCAACTTTTGACTCGACAACTAGCCATGTTAATGAGACCTTGACACCAGAAAACTAATATCTTATATATGAATAGAACTACATGCATTCATCATTATGATAAAAAAGGTAATTCAATTATATTCGTTCTCACTGAGGATGTGTACAAGAAACACCATATGATAGATGAAAACATATGAATGGGAAGAATAAACTCTAGTAGACACTTTAGAGCAAACAACTAAATAGTAATGATGGCTTCCACAGCATATTTACAGTAGTCAAGGCAGAAGAATAAGACTACAAATATTAAGGGAAGTCATAAAATGTCGCAATCTTCTCAAAGGAATCAATGGAATTGTAAAGTATAATGATATAGGAACTTAAAAAGCGACATTGTAGTACAAAAATTAACAGAGCACTTAAATAGTAACAAAAGAAACACTTTAATTCAAAGAATCAAAACCACAAAATTACCTTCCCGAACAAATAAATAGTACCCATATTGGCTCCATAATACTCCTCATAAGCATCAAGTATGTAGAAAGGAAGGGATCCCTCTGGCTCCAAATTGAACTCAGAGTTTTGATGATTATTTGAATTTGAATCATCAATATTTGTTTCCCCACCTCCACCAGTACCACCCCTCGCCGCCTTCCAACCAGCAGTAGCATAAGACTTGGGATCCACCACCTCTTGATTAACTTTTGCATTCAAAGTGAACCCTTCCTTTTTAATAACAGGTTTTGCTTCCATTTCATCCTCTTTCGCCTTCGCCACTTTCTCTTCAACTAAATCCCCATTACTCAGAGAAGACCAATCATTAGATTCCACCACCATTCGCCCCTCGTCATTTTCCAAACTTCCATTCACTTCTACTTCACATTTTTGCTCTAACCCTAACCCTAACCTAGATCCATTGTCCTTATCCTTATTAACCTTAACAGATTCAGTATCGACATTTGCAATTACAAAATTTTGGTGCAAAGAAGAACCTCTTACGGTTACAGATTCATCAGAGTGCTTTATCCGCAAAGCATCATTGGAAATTGAAGACGAATTTGATTGCACTTTTCTGCGGCTGAGTTTATCAGTCTCATCGGGAGCAAATTCCTTGAGAACCTCGTCGACGAGGCTCTCGCAAGCTTTATCGTCTCTACTTTTCTTGAAAACAGCGGAAGTGAACATGGAAGACACTCTCTGCCCTCCCATCATAGCAGCAGCGGCTGAGAGTTTAGCAGCAGAAGAAGAAGTCCGTTTAGTTTGAGAATTTTCTTTCTTCCGTTTAGGCTTCTCCGATTCGCCTTCAGATTCATCGTCGGAGAAGGAGACACCGGCTTTGGACCAATCCTCTTCTTCGCCTTCATCGCCGTAACCAATACCTTCATCGTCGACGATGAATGACCGCGCTTGATCGCGGCGACTAGCAACTAGAGCGTTGTATTCTTCTTCCGGTATTGTATCGTAGATAGGGTTTTCTAACCTGATTTGTGGTCCGGCGGTGTCGGATCCACGATCGCCAGATCGGCGTGCTTTAAGACGCTCTAATGCTTGGCTGCGGGCGGTTGCATCGGGTCCTCTGGTTGGTCTTCGCTTCCTGCTTGATGAGCCATCTTCATCCGCCATATCACACTCTCTCTCTCTCTCTAACTCGGTGACTGTGATCTCAGAAATGAAGAAGAAGACGATAATGCGGCGCTAGGGATTTTTTTACCGTTTAAGAATGATAACGCGGGAAACCGCATCGTTTTTGGCGCGCTTCTAAAACTAAAGAATTTGGATTTATTTTTTTTCTAGCTACACACACCCATTTTATCTTTTGCACCTTTGGCGCACAAATTGTAAAATTTATATTAAAAATTGTGTATTTTATTTTTTTTAAAGTTAAAATTGTTATATTCAAAATATAACTACTTACATCTAGTATTTATTTTTTGAATTTTTTTATATATCTTCTTTTTTTTATAAATATTACTTACGGGTTCAAATTAAGGTTAAATGTTTAGTCTAATAATATCATGTTGGCTTCGATGCTATTCGTCATGTAGGAATGCGAGCTCTTTTAGGGATCAATCCTTTCTTCTGATATACTGTATATCAATAGAACCTCTTTTATATTTGAGAGGCAATGATATATTGAATATTTGACATGATGGTCATACATGTATACGTTCATTTTTGGAGTATAACATTGAGTCATGCTCCGATTTTTGTAATTTTGCTTTATGTAAAACTTTTAGTTGGGATCAAGTTGCAGGAACTGTCTCTTGTGCTTTCCCTCAGTTGCTTGTCATTTGATTTTCTGGGGACATCGTATGATGAAAAGTTCATATGAGATTGGTACTCAAATATGTATTTTCCTTTATTAATAGATGGTTGTCTTTTTTTTGCTTTCCACTGGTTGGTATAATAAGACTTTACTTTGAGACTTGCTTCAACAATGTTGAAGTAGCCAACATCAACGCATGTGGATTAGATGTCTTATCGAGAACATAATAGCACTATCCAATGTACTTGGTAGATGATAAACGGCCAATCAGAGTAGCTTCAACCTCTATTCATTCTCGAGAGTTCTGGGAAGTATAGAACTTCTCACACAATGTTTTTACATCAGTAAAATATTGCTAATTACAAAAGCTCTCCATTCTCCATTGATTAAATGATTTAACATATTTAAAATAGAAGGTAATTAAGAAAATAAATAATTGTGAAAAAAAAAATTACCCTTGATAGAAAATCAGTAAAGTATCCTCGTACGTGAGTTTAACTCAGTTGGTAGCAATATCACACTATATGTGCAGGAGTTCACGTTCGAACCCGGGACACTTCACTTATTCACCTTTAAGGTGAATTTTCTAGTCACTAGACTACTTGACCAAAAAATAAAGAAAAGAAAATCAGCAAAGTAAACTTTTCAATCGGTAATTTTTTTTTAATTTATAACTTCTATTTTACATGCATGTATTTCATACACGGTCGTTCATTTTATTTCAGATAGTTATCGATATTTTGTAAGTGCAACATTATTTTATATAAGATATGTATTTTAACGTTTCTAACAAGAAAAAATGTATTTTAATGTTTATAAATTCTCCGGGCGGAGAGCTAAGAATCACAATTATAATAACGACAACCTAAGTGAACCCTTCCAATGTTGAAAAAGATGAATGTTTTATAAAATTTTGAATCGTGTCAATCCATATAATACCCTTTCAATATGGGCAAACCATAGTATCTTAGTTAAATTTTATTATATTAGATAGAAGTAGATTACAAGTGCTTCTTTTTTCAATTTAGTCAAAATATTTTACCTTTTTTAAAACTATAAGTGCTTTTAACTTTTTTTCTTCTTTTTTGATTATATATATTTTGATTAATTTATATATGAAAGAGTATTAAAGAATGATATCGATTATATGAAAAATTAAAATTAAAAGTCTTGTATTTATAGATGGAAGGATGATAACGATTGGTCGACGCTCGACGGTCAATAATCAATACTTAAAGATGTATTATGAGTCAACAATCAACAGTCATTTCTTAACAGTTAACAGTCAACAATTTCAGTTTTAAATAAATTTTATTACCGTAAAATTTAATACTACATCTGGTTTTGGTCATAAGCAAAAAAAACTTTATAGGTTCAACGAGTAAAGAATGTATATGGACCATATTTTTTTTGTTAAGTAGCCTAGTAGCTAGAAAATTCATCTTAAAGGTGAATAAGTGGAGTATTCCGAGTTCGAACCTGAACTCCTTCACATATTGTGCGATATCCCTACCAATCGAGCTAAGCTCACGGGGATGTATATGGACCATTTTATTGTCTATATATATATGTTTTATTCAATGAACATATAAAAAGTTATTTTTTACTTACATTAAAGATGCATTGTGAGTCAACAATCAACAATAATTTGTTAACGGTTAACAGTCAACAATTCTAGTTTGAAATCAACTTTATTAACGTAAAATTTGATACTCCATCCGGTTTTGGTCATAAGCAAAAAAACTTTCTAGGTTCAACGAGTAAAGAATGTATCTGGACCATTTTATTGTCTAGATATATGTTTTATTCAACGAACATATCAAGTTATTTTTTACTTACATTAAAGATGCATTGTGAGTCAACAATCAACAGTCATTTGTTAACGGTTAATAGTCAACAATTTCAGTTTTAAATCTAGGCAAAAAAAAATATAGGTTCAATTAGTAAAGAATGTACCTGGACCACTTTATTGTCTAGATACATGTCTTATTCAACGAACAAGGGAAGTTTTTTGCTTATATTTGAGTAGTAATTTCTATAAAATTGAAATATTATTTATTTTTTAATTATTTTATATAGAGTATATAAGTTTTGTGTGCAGTTAGACACGCTCCATCCTAACCAACGGAGTTGTATACTACTGTTAGGGTTTCAACAAAACAAGTTTTATTTATACTTTCAAACAACAACAACAACGATGGTTGTCGGCGCGAGCAAGAAGTTGAAAGTTTCTGACAAGAGTGATAAGAGGGAGGAAACCGATGGAGAGTTTGTCCTCTCCATTGAAAAGTTGAAGGAAATCCAAGACGAGCTCAAAAAGATCAATGAGGAGGCGACTGACAAGGTTACTGAAATCAAGCAGAAGTACAATGAGGTAAGTAAACCCTTGTATGATAAGCGCAACAATCTTATCAAGTATGTTCCTAATTTATGGCTGACTGTGTTTTCAATCCATCCTGATCTTAACTCTCTTTTGAGCGAAAAAGATCATGAGATATTTAAGCATTTAAGCTCTCTTGAGGTTGAAGACCATCAAGATGTCAAATCGGGCTATTCGATCACCTTTAACTTCAATCCTAATCCTTATTTTGAGGATACAAAGATTGTGAAGTATTTTACCTTCCTTGGAGAAGGAAAAACAAGAGTTACTAATACACCCATAAGGTGGAAAAAGGGCAATGAAATTTTCAATGGAACTAGTGAGGAGACGAAAGGGAACGAGAGGCCTCCTTCTGATATAAGTTTTCTTAGTTGGTCTAATGAATCTGAGCAGAATGGTGGTCAGGATGAGAATCATTATAAGATTGCAAATATAATCGAGGATGATTTATGGCTAAATCCTCTTAATTATTTCAACAATGAGGATTCTGATGAGGCTGATGAGGATGAGGATGAAGATGAAGATGAATCTTGTGATGTGGAAAATGACTCGTGATTCAGACGACTCAGATGATGACCAAGAGTATGACGATGAAGAGGAAGAATAGTATAAAATGCATGATCTTGATCTTACCTAGTTTTATTTATTTATGTTAATCAAAGACTAAGACCAAATTGATGGTTTTTCTCCGACTGTAATTTATTTGTTGCCTTTTGAAGCGATTTCTGGTTTTATTTCTAGTGCACCTTTTTTTTTAAGATACAAATTGTTATCTTTATGAATTTTTTGTGCGTATGGTTTTGATGCTCTTAAATTTTCTCGTTTAATATTTTTATTTATCTTGTTTACATACTAGATGAGAAATGCTGATGTTTAACAACGAACTAATTTATTAATTTGGGTTTAAACTTTTTTAAAAACTATTTATTTTGGTGGGTTGAGACCCAAATTTGAAGATTAATTATCTTGGATGAATTGGATACTACTTTGTAGTGATCCATATTTTTAATAACTCTAGTGTTACTATTTTCTAATCATGTGGATATCTAACATTATCAGATGAATTGTAAATGATAATTAAGTTGTTAGAAATTTAGGGTGAGGGAATGACCCCTCAATTTATAAGAGGGTGAAGTTTGAATCTGAGACATTTTAGATTATAATAGATTTATGATATGTTTTTTACTATTAGATCAAATATTTGGAGTTAAAAAATACTTTAATTTTAAATATAGCGTTATAAATAGTGGTTATTTAGTTCTGTGAATCTTACTCATTTGGTAAGAACATTATATTATATATACATGAGTCGGGGTTTGAACTCCGGTCATTTCACTTATATTGTTAAATATAAAGACTAAAATTTACAGTGTTAAATATCTTTTTTGTCTCTACAAAATAGGGATCTTCTAAATTTAGATTTTACTCAAATTTTATTTTTATAGTATTCTTAGTCCCTACGGATTTTGTTTGAACGCAGTGTTTAGTCCCTATTAAATTAAAATTTGATTAATTAATCTTAAGTTTTATTTGGTAAAATAAAACTATAAGTTAGTTGATAATTGAAAAGCTAGTTGATGACTTATAGCCGATAACTGAAAAACTAGTAGAATAAAATTAAAGTGTTTGGTAAATCCAACTATCGTAAGTACAATGACATAAAAATACATGATTATTTTATGGAGTGAATAATTGTTTTTGTGAGTTGATAAAATTTTATGTAAGGTTAAAATTATAAGCTATATATAAGCTCAAACGCTACTTGAAATAACATATGAAAAAAACTATAAGCTATTGAAAAAAAGTTGTTAACAAACACCTCTAAGGGTTCATTTGGATTGACTTATTTTTCAGTTTATGCGAAAAAATTTATGCAAATAAATAAAATTTTATGTGCTATTATAAGCTTTTCAAAGTAGTTTATGATAAAACAACTTATAAAAATATAATATTCGTTAATGAAAACTTATAAATCAACATAAAAATTTATTTATTTGCGTAACCTATTTTCTTAAGATCTAAAATAAGCTAAATCCAAACAAGCCCTAATTTTGAGTGAAACTATTAATAAACAAACAATGTGTGAAACTAACAGAAAAGTTTAAGCAAAAGAGAGAATAATCTCTCACCCTTAAAAAACTAATTATATTCTTAATGTTGTATCTTTGGCCATTAAATTTTGACCTATTAGTCATCTTATTTTCACTGTGAACAATCCATAGCCACACTACAGCATCTCCATCGCCACCCCTTGAAACTCATAGTCAACAATGCCAATAACTTGTCATTCGTTGGACTATTGCGGGATTGAATGCTCTACTTAGACAGTGACTTATCACCAAATTTTGTATTTGCATTGTGAACTACTTATAGCAGCAACAACATCACCTCCGTCATCACCCCTTATTAATTTAAGGATTTAATTAATATTTTCACATTTTGCATATGCATTACAATATGCAAGCAATCTAAATGCATAACAAAAATAAAAGATGCATTTTATTAAACATTTTTGTTTACCGTACATAGAAAACACACGAGAGTTACGCTAACTAGTGTCATCCAGATACTAGTTAAGAAAATTAAAAGATGTAATTTTCACATTAAAATAAGCATTTTTATATTTTTAGAAACAACAATGCTATTTCAAGTGAATTTTTTTATCATGAATACATAGCGAACTAATTACCGGCGCTAGATTTTATCTAGATGAAAACATTGATGGGTTGATTGAAAGACGAAATGGTCTGTTGCACTTATAATACACTATCGTTATGTTCCTCATAAAAAACATTTTTGCAAGAAGTAGCATTTATCTTTTAAAAAATAGAATACACAAATTCCATAAATTAGATTTTCTTTTAAAAGTAACATAATCTAATAGAATATACCGTGTTCATTAAATGTCGTTATAAAACTATTTTATGCTGTTCTCCGAAGTTCAAACATCAATTTTTACATATAATAGGATATCTCTGCCAACTGAACTATACTTACAAAAAGATCTACTAATTCTTCTATTTTCTGGTACTATAGTTGTGTCGGTATATTAAACTTGACTTAGTAACATACTAGTTAACTCCTCCAAAATGGAAATTGGGTCCAATCCAAACATGCACTTAAGCACTAGTACATCATTTTGTTTGACTAATCATAAACTTATGACCCATCACAAACAACCATAGACTTTCACTAATTAGTACTAAATACAATATCATATATTTTTCCAACCAAAGAAAGAATCTAGTAGTAGTAATTAAACTACAACAACAACAGTATTTCCCACTCACAGTCAAGACAGCAAAACACACTCACTGCCATTGATGGCACCACCACCAGGTCCCACCATGCCAGCTGCCATTGCCTCCTTCTCCCCCTTCTCCTCTTCTTCTTCTTCTCTCATCCATTCACACTCTCTCTCTCTATTCTCAACTCTCTTACTCTCTCTATAACCGTGTCATAGGCATAGAGCAATGCACGATCATTCCACCGACACAATGAACGACGACCTTTCAAACCAAACATCAATCTTCGGTCTCCGTTTATGGGTTGTCCTCGGCGTCTCCGTCGGTGTCGCCATCGTCCTCCTTCTCTTCCTCATCTCCGTTTGGCTAGCATTCAAACGTAGCAACAACAACAATTCAAAAACAGTTAAACCTTCCATCATCCCCGACGACTCTAAAGAAATTCAAGAAATTAAACTCGACCTTATTCCACCTCAACCCGACCCGTTTCCTGAACCCGACCCATTTTCATCATCATCAGAACAACATCAACTGCACCCAGAAGAAGAAACTACACCGTTAAGTTACAAAAGAATTCAGTTTGAGATAGGTAAAAATCATAGGATATCTTATCCTGAACAACGTGGTGGTTCTGTTATAAGGTCTTCTAATTCTCGTGAACATAGTGGTGAATCTCGACCGTTGGATCAAGTTTCTACTGTTATTCCTCAAGTTTCTCATCTTGGTTGGGGTCATTGGTATACTCTTAGAGAATTAGAAGATGCTACTAATGCTTTTGCTCCTGAAAATGTTATTGGTGAAGGTGGTTATGGAATTGTTTATCATGGTATTTTGAAGGATAATACTAATATTGCAATTAAGAATTTGCTTAATAATAGGTTCTTTTCTTTCATTTTTTTCCCTCTTTTTTGAATGATTATTTATTTACTTACATTTAAGTTGTTTAATTAACTAACATTAATGTTTTGTTTTGTAATTTAATCAGAGGACAAGCTGAAAGAGAATTCAAGGTTGAAGTGGAAGCGATCGGACGAGTTCGACATAAGAATTTAGTAAGGTTGCTTGGTTATTGTGCTGAAGGAGCTCATAGGTTAGTACTAATTCTTGTATTTGATTTAGTAGTTATGCTTTTAGTTATAACTATAAACTACTGATTATGTTTTTACCTTCTAACAGAATGCTAGTGTATGAGTTTGTTGACAATGGTAACTTGGAGCAATGGTTACATGGTGATGTTGGGCCGTATAGTCCTCTAACATGGGAGATTCGAATGAACATTATTCTCGGAACGGCTAAAGGGTAAAACACTAAACAACAACAGCATTTAATTTATTTTTTTGTCATTTTGTCTTCAATAATTTATTGGAAAAGAATGATTTTGCTGATATTAATTTTGAACAGTTTGACTTATCTTCATGAGGGGCTAGAACCAAAAGTTGTTCATCGCGATATTAAATCAAGCAACATTTTACTTAATAAGCAATGGAATTCAAAGGTTTCTGATTTTGGCCTTGCAAAACTTCTTAGCCCTGAGAGCAGCTATATTACAACCCGTGTCATGGGTACATTCGGGTTCGTACACTCTCTTCTGTCTAGCTTTTGTCCTAATCAATCCTAGAAGGGCTATATATAAATTATGAGTTGCCACTAATTCATACATATGTATTTTTATTTTTGCAGATATGTAGCTCCTGAATATGCAAGTACGGGAATGTTGAACGAACGAAGTGATGTATATAGTTTCGGAATTCTTATTATGGAAGTGATTACAGGCAGGAATCCAGTTGAATATAGTCGTCCTGCCGAAGAGGTTTGGTTTATTCCTTTCACTATTGTGAACTTTTCTGTTATTGATTGTTTATTACTTACTCTTGAATTTGAAAACTTTCAAATTTTCAGGTGAATTTAGTTGAGTGGCTCAAGAAGATGGTTGGTAACAGAAATCCAGAGGGAGTGTTGGATCCAAAGCTTCCTGAGAAACCAACTTCGAGGGCACTAAAGCGAGCTCTTCTTGTAGCCTTACGCTGCACCGACCCTAATGCACAAAAACGGCCTAAAATGGGGCATGTAATACACATGCTTGAAGCTGAAGATTCACCTTACAAAGAGGTACCTATCATTTCTGCTTCAATTAATTCAACCTCAGTATGGTAATAGTTAATGAATAAGGAAGCATAGCATGTGGTTTGTTCCTTTTATCAGCTGATATGTTAATCTTAGATGTGACAGTTATGACAGTTATTAAGGTAGCATATCATTAATTTTCAATGAATACTAGATAACAAGCTATCCGTTGCCCTCTAAATTAAATTACCAATTTATCAAATTTGCGTAGACGATAAATATAGTTTCTAATATTGTCTCAATTTAAGTTACTAGTATGAATTGTTGTTATGAATGCGCGAATATTTGTTTCTGCTAATGGCAAACAGTAACTTATTTTCCATGTGTGGTTCTTTAGCTTATCTACAAGAACACGCCTTGTGTTTGATCATGAACCAAAATAAAAAATTTAAGTTTTCTCTTCCGCACACCAATCGGCTGGTCCCTCTATCAAAGTTTAATAAACGAAACCACACTTAAAACAAAGGACCACCTGCCACATGACATAGACATACTAGTATTACTTCCATCGCTGATTTTTTCATGATTCCACTGACAAAGATGTTTGATTTTAACTTATTGATATAGGAGCGCAGAGTTAGAAGGGATGCAGCCGTAGGAAATTCACCTACCGCCAGAATAGAGGATAGATCGAAAGAGGAGGTGGAGGCCGCTGTGTCTATTGATGACGGTATGCTTGAAAACGAGAAGTCTAGTGATGAGACAAGATCAAATCATGAAATAGAGAAGCAATAAATTTGTGTAGCTGTCTCTTTAATGACAACAAAAAAAAGTTGTGCTACTCGTTCTCCCTTTACAACCTGTCATTGCGAAATGCAAACACAATTTTCACATCCATTGGGGCCTTAACGTACTTTTTGCTTTAGATCGTTGGCACCTTACTATACCACGACATATACCATAACCCCACCATGAGATTTCTTCACTTATATGTACCATGCCTCATTTTTAAGGGTTTGATTGTATTATATAGCTAGAGCTTGTCATGTAAATTATAGTCATATGTTTCAATTCATTCAATAAATGACTGTTTTGATCTCCTTGAAATCTTGAACATTGTATTGTACCATTAAAACATACAAAAGCTAGTGACATACATTTTCTTTTCTTGCTTGACCATTACTACTATGAATGCATACAAGTGATATACACAACAACACTTTCATGTTAAATAGTTGGCATTTGATGACAAAGTATCTTCCCTTCAATATAGTGGTCCATTAGCTCCATGTGTCAGTAAGTGGGGAGTTTATGTTTTGATTTAGAAAGACCATGACAGCATTTATTTTTTTTGACACAAAGAGAACCTTACAGCTGTGTAACTAGAGTTCCATAAATGAATTCATCTTTTATAAGGCATCTCATATGTGGCCACTATAATTCAACTTTTGTCCTATAAGCCCCACAATTGATGCATCATGCATACCTCACTTCACAAATCTTCACTAGATCTCACCTGCATAACCTGAAAACAGATTTTTGGCATTGCTTGCTCCAGCTCAAATTTATTTGGAAGTTCACTCAAAATACTTGTCGGCAATAAATTCAACTATGCAACCAATAGATGTTACTCATTAAACAAACCAAGTCAAAAGTTGAATTATAGCGGCTAAGATTACTACAACATGACCAATACGAGAGAAAAAATTGGAGAGAATCCAAATCTCAAACTACAACCATAAAATGCCGAGTGATGAAAAATGACTCAGAATCCATACAATATAGTACTTGGAATCAAATGATTCGAAGTTTACAACATAATATACATAGATACATATTTTGACATGATTAAAAACACTGCTAAACTAGTAGCATGCATTTTATAACCATGTCAAGAAAGTTGTGGAAACTAAAATTAACACAACAGATTGCATCAAGCTGGCTGTTCTACCAATATATGCATTGTTTTTCTTATCATTCTTAGGGGACTGCTGGTTTCCAGTTGGTGTAGCTTCTGAAGCAGGTGGAGGTGGAGAAAGTAGAGGGACATCACATGAACCAAAAGTACCATTTGGCTGAACATATATTAATACACAGTTAAATATACAATAAGGTAAAGTTTTCTGTTAAGTACTATAATGTTTCCAATGAATACTCTATATAGTTTAATCATTCTATGATTCTAAACATATATAGTAACTATGAAATAGGATTTTAGAAATCAAACCTTGCAATAGGCAATGCTATCACATCCACAAGTGAGATGACCATTTGCTGCATCAACAGCTTCTGGTGCTCCTCCACCATCACTCCTCTATAACACCATTATCATCATTGACATCAATATAAACTATTTGGCTAAGTTTTTTTTATTAATAACTTGATCGAAATTTAGACAGAAAAATAACTACCTTGTAATAATCAACAGCTATGAAATTTGCCCATCTGTTTCCAGATGCTGCTTGACAAGTCTTCAACATATTAAGTAATCGACCCGAATTGTCAGCACAGGATTGAGAACGATTCGGTGTATTATGAAAAAAGTTGACCAGAACCAGCGACCTAGTTTTTGTGTTCATTGGTGGCGATTCTGCTCGTTTCGGACAAAGACCATCTTGCATACCTTCATCTCCATCTAAAAAAAGTCTCAACACACATAAAATCATGGTTCATTAGCTTCCAGAGTTGTATCATATTATTAATAAAACACAATTCAGTTATTTACACTGCATTATTTCGTGACAGCGCAATGATTACTCACATTGGTTTTCTACGACGTATTTCCACGTGTAAGGAATGCCTTCTGATGCTTCCTTGGCCTGTTTGGAGGTGAATGCAATAAATCGTTGATTATTCTGAATCATGTCATCGACATTGGGCCAATCTTCACCGTTCTTAGGCAGCCGAGCAATTGGGAACATGTACTTGTTAAGTCCTGAAGCTTGGATGACCTTACTTATGCCTGAAGGAGCTTTTACATAATCCTCAATGAAGATAGTGATTATTTCAGATGGATTTGCGTCTAGAAATGTACGCATGTTGGTAAGTGCAGTTAACGCCGGTATCTGCAGATCATAGATAGACATACACAAATGGATGTTACAAAATGAACCAAATACATCAAACTTTTATGTTAACGAATGATGTAATAGTAAGCAAATAGTAGAGCCACGCACTTACGAATGAAGTGAAGTTGAAACACTGGCCTCGAGTAGAATGACACAGCCATACATCATGGTTAAAATCGTACATATCTAACATAAATCCTCGAACACCGTTCTGTCAAGTTACACAATAGACAGGTAAGTGAAAAAATAGAGTTCTAAGTTCAAAATTGATCAAGTTATCAATAACTGAGATATATATTTCTCTAATAGAAGGAATCTACAAATTAGGATACAAAATTGTTTTTCTTTAGTTCATAAAAATGCTTCAAATGGAGTTTCATAACATGTTGTAGTAAATGTGACTAATTCATTCTATAAAATAATGTGATTATTTAATTCATCAAATAAGCATCTAAACTTTAAATATCATTGTTTCATTAACAAAGGAAAATTGAAAAGGCATGTTAATATTTTACTTTTTAAGTGATACGTATTTATTTTTATAATGATTGTTTCCCCTTTTTTCTAAATTAAAAATGGAGACAACTTATGCACACATGAATTATTGTGTAGTTAGCACATGATTCTCACTGAACAAGCATCTTTTCCGTAAAGAGTAAGCTTTATGCTTTCAAAGTTTATATCATAATCATTCTTTTATCCAAAATAAAATTATTCTATGTCTATAGGATAGTACTTTATAACTTGTATACCAACTAGGTCAATATTGACCCCTTTAAGTAAGTTTATTCAGATCGGTAACAATGTTAACAAAAGAAATCAATGTTTGTTTGGCACGTGAATAAGTTACTAGTATAATAGATTTCCTTTTTTTTTTTATAGTGTTCACATTATTTATTTATTTATAATAATAAGTATCAATGATAGTATTTAACAAACATTATACCCCTCTAACTCAATACTTCAATTGCTTTACTAAATATATGACTACCAATGATATCCTCCAACTTCTTAATCCTTAGTTCAACTAATTTAACCAGTTAAACTACTCATCTCACCTTAATAACTCTACTCTAATATCATTTATCAATAAATCTATGTTATTATATTTTAATATTAAAATAAAATGGTGACACATTTTTTTTATATAGATAGATAGATGCCATTTTTGTTTTCTCCCAAATAAATGACTTATTTATTGTTCCATTAGCATATAGTTCGGTCAGTAGCTACAAATAATTTGTATAATTCAAAGTCGAACTTTAAATTCTCCACTTTTCTACTATGAATCTAATCACTAAACTACTTCACAAAAAAATCTATCTATTTATTTAGTGAATCACTACCAAAAAATATGAAGTTAAGTCTCCCCTAGGAGATGTTATGTTCTTGTTGTCATATAGCATACCCAAAACCCAAAATGATTTTTGCTAATAAATTAAAACTAGATGAGCTGGAACCTATGTTTCAAAATTCAATCTTTGTTTTTTGTTCACATACTACTAAAATCTAAAAATCTTTATTCTATGATGTTTGTTTTTATAATACTATACTACAAATTCCAACAGACTGTTCACATCTGATCCAACTGCTACACAATATTATAATCTAATAATAATAATAATAAAGAAATATAAGAAAAGGGAAAGAGAATCTTACTTTGAGTTGATCAACAATTGTGTCTTCCTGATTCATAGGTGCAATAACAATAGAACCTGTGGCTGATCTTGCCCCAGCCAAAGCAAATGAGTTATGTGTTGTTAACCATGAATACCGGTTAAACGGTAAACCCTTCACCTGACACATGAACATCAACATTATCATAAATAAAAACAAAAAATTAAATAATAATAAAAAAACAGAGCAAAACAGAACACCATTGAAGAAATTTCAATTAGAAGAATTTAAGGAGAAAAAAACAAACTTTCTTAATGGGGTTTGAAGTTTGTATCCTGCTACATCTGGGTCTTGTATTTCCATTTGCAGGACATGTTTGACATGTTAAACCAGGATCACATGAACCGCAGGTTTCTCCAATCTGCTACCTCGTACACGGTCAGAAAAACAAAAAACACAAACAAATAACAAATAATTAAAATCAATTAATAAAAATAAAAAATTACCTTCAAGCTGGATGAATAATTGAAGAGACAAATAATGATTAACACAAAGATTTGAGCTTGTAAATTATGGAGACTATGTAACCTCTGCAGAAAACGAAACATCGTATAGAATCAAACGACAACACACTGAGAAAATGATTAATGTATGTATGAGAAAAATATAAAAGAAATAAGAAAAATTAATAAATGCAATAATAATAAAATGATGATATGAAGAGGCATAGAATAGCATTATTTTCTTGCCTTCATTCTACTTTTTTTTTTCTTTTTCTTTTTCTGGTAAGAGAGGTGTTGCTTGCGTTGTATCTATCTATGGTTGATGTTTAAGTTTGAGGAGTGAGATTTTTGTTTTGTGAAGGTAAAATTTGAGATAGATTTTTTGGTGAAAGGAAGGGGAAGGAAAAGCATAGAAGGTTTAGTTCCCTAAGATAGATTAGGGAACCATAATAATAATGAAGAATTCAATGATTCATTCATTCAAGTTAAGGAAGAAAATGATTAGGGAGCAAATGTGCGTTATATTAACGTCACACAACAACTCCTCCTCCCTTCGTTAGGTACATCACCTTGCCTTAAATATACTTTAAAAATAATTATTATAAGGACACTAATTAATATATGGGTTCAGCCAACCCACCAGCTTAGTTTAGTTGATACGGACATTGCATTTTATGTGTAGCAGGTGAAGTTTGAATCCCAAATACTCCCTCCGTCCTAAAATATAAGACTCAATTGACTACTGCATGTATGTCAATGTACAATTTTGATTGCTAATATCTTTAATTGTCTATTAGTAAAAATTATATATTTTGAAAATACTCATCAAGACAAATCAAACAACATCTCATATGCGTATATTTACATCTATATATTATTAAAAAAATACGATCAAAACAAAATAAGTGAATAGTGCATTTTAGTCAAAGAAGGTCTTATAAAATGTGACGGAATGAGTAATTCATTTACCTACGTTAAAAGTGAAATTTTTAGCCATTAAATTATCTGACCTAAGAGGAGAAAAAAAAACACTTTTGTTTCATATATATAGAGGCGAGGGCTCTAATCCACTCTAGCTCCTCCATGTTTATTTTGTCAAGTACTCTAACAGTTATAATTCTATCATTTCAAAGTAAATAAGTAGAGTGTTTGAAGTTTGAATCTCGACTTCTACATATAAAATGTGATGTATCTATCAACTGAGTTATATATAGGGGACACCCCTCGAGTTTTTTTTTTGCAAATAATGTTTTTCATTCTAGGTGACTTGTGGTTTCATATGATTGGTTAATGCAATTCCATTTGCAAGTTAGATTTGAAACTATGTTTTTAAATAATAAAATAAGAGAAAGAGGACCTTAAGACCTTTACATTTTCTTTTATAGGAAAAGGAAATGGATTATTGGACCAACACTTTTTTCCAATGTTTTTTTATTATACATTCTTATTTAAACTATATAATATGTCATATACTAAGAGATGTCATTTAAACTATATAATGTTTGATTTCATATGTTGATTTTTATATTTCTTCAATCCATAGCTTCGTTGTTAAATATTGTATTTAATTTATCAACAATAAATTAAAGGAACTACACATCAACCTCTTAAAAGTCTTTTTTTTTTGGTTAGCCTCCTCTTAAGTCTTTTTATTGCAGAAAAAATATTTCTCTTAAGCCTTGTCTTGTCCACTCACACACACAATAAAAAGCACACGGAACAAAAGTACTCCCTCCGTAACACTATATAAGCAAAAATCACATTTCTAGATTTATTGTAAAATTAATGTATTTGGTCTATAATATAGACTAGATACATTGATTATACAATGTACCTAAAAATGTGATTTTTGCTTATATAGTGTTACGGATGGAGTATATAACTAATTAAAAGAAAATTTTGTTTTTCTAAATATACATTTGGAAAAATCAAAAGTGTAATTACCAATTACATATATGGAAAGTATACATAAATTTAATAGTGTTTTTTCACCATCAGTTCTATCATCAAGTGATTTCAATCATCTTTCAATCACAGTTACGGGATCGAATTGTGGTTCTCCCTACTAAATTCAACGTCAATCACTATTAAATCAACTGATGATCAATAAATTCAATAGTGTTTAGTTAAACGAAAAATTACTTATGACGTTAGTTCTTTTCATTTGAACAAAAGGCTTTAACTTTAAGTTTCTAACTAGTACTTTTTGTTCAATTAGTGTTACAAACAATAAGAGTGACACCATGCTAATTGCCATTGGGCAAAAGGACATACATGACTTGTCGAATGAAGCCAACTCACATAGCGGATTTTTTACTACTTCAAAGTTTATTATTACTATATCAATTTTGGCCTAATTTTCAAAATATAAAATAATTGTTTTCAACCACCTAATATGCTTAATGGACACGAAATGACATAGTTTATAATTTTAAAAATGTCTAAATAAGTATGGAACGTTCAACTATAATTTACGGAGGGCATATATGTCTCAATATGTCAATATTCTAAAGAATAGTATTAAAAATACTCTATATATTTTAAATGCTTATTATTTTATTAGATAAAATTTAATAATTTATGTAGGTATTACATTCTAAAAATTAAACGAGTCTCACATAAGTAATAAAATCTATCCAGTTTTTATTTAATAAAAAAGTGTTACGATAAAATATTAGATGGTTTTGAATGAATTGAAATCTTTCATCCAAATCCAAAGATAATATAATACCCGTGTTTACGTAAGGGTCGCGGTGTTGTCGTGAACCATTTTTTTTATTGATAGGCGAAATGATAAGGTAATCGAAAACTTACATACACAAAGTGTCGTCCGACACTGATAATTTTAGTATTTCTATCCGTTGAGCTAAGATTTGTGGACTGCCGTGAACAATTCTAATAGGTTAACGAATAATGTTTAATATAAAAAATTAGTAAACTCTAACTGTGAAGATATCAGAATTGCCACCTCAACAAATAAATTGGTATATATCCAATTAACATTTGTACCAAAATTTTTACCAAATCCAAAATATACACTATATCAAAATAAGAATAATTTCTTGATAATGATCACCAAAATATTTTCTTGAAAAAAGATAACAATCAGGCTGATGAAACAACTGAAATAATTACTTAAAAGAAAGTTATTGTATGTAAATAAGATTTTATCTCAAATTCAACAATATATGTCAAATAACCGATTATCCCAAAAGCTTAAGCTGTTAGGAAAGACTACATCAATGGTTTTATATTATTTCTAACACGCCCCCTCACGCAAGAGCCCACTTGGGTTTGAAGCGTGGATAATGCATAGGCCCATCTACCATATGCTTAAATTCCACTTTTTAATTATGAAGTGAGGGGAGCGGGATCGAACTCTAAACCACTTAGTTATAGAGGCTCTACATCAATGATTTTATATTATTTCTAACAATATATCTATCCACTTTGATTAAAATTTCATATTCAACGAACGCTCTTCAAATAATCAAAGAAAATATAAGTCATGAATTTGAGTAAAAAACTATGCATAAAAATCTCTTCTTCAGGGAACACACTTTTCAATCTTCATATATATATATATTTTACTTTTTAGAATGGTGCCAAATAAGACTCCCAAGAATTAACTATAATCATTGCGTGGAAACCTCAACGAGTGAGTAAAAAATAAAAGAGAAACCTCAATGAACAAAAAAAAAAGCAAATATGATTGATAAAAAACAATACAATTTGGTACAATACATTCGCCACTTTCAAAATTCCAATTTGAACAAACCTAACATCAATCATCTAATTCCGACCAATTTAACAACGGTATTTGATCTGTGATTAGTTGTTGAAACGTCTTGTCCTGCGAACAAAAACAATGCTCGAATTTCATGCCAATCCATTCTTCTGAACTAGTACACAATGTCGTAGCAGTGGAGGAAATCCAATGAGGATAATCGAAGTGAGTTCTTGGAGATGATAATGAAAACGACAACTCATCAGTAAAGACTTTCACCGACGAAACAATTTCGCCTTCGGAGATAAAAGGATGTTTCAAAAGCATATCTGCACTCCATCTCTTCAAAGGATCCCTAGCAAAGCACTTATTAAGAAAATCTTTCCCTTCTTGCGATAATTCATCCGGAATCAATGGTTGTTCTCCTCTTATCACAATTCGAGTGAACAACATCCACATATCTGTTGTTGGGTTTTTGGGCTCCCTTCCTATGTGGAGAAAAGTCCAATTTTATTAGCCCATTATGTCTCACTTATATAAGTGGAGAGTGGTCATACTAGGGTTATCAAGAGAGTAAATTTTGTGAGAGAACAACCTTCAAAAAGAGAGAAAAGAGGAGAGAAACCAATTCCCGTTTTTGACACGGCAGTCTCACTAAAACTGAAATTCCCGATTCGTTAACCGTTGGAATTGGCTCAAATTTGGAGGGCATATTCGCAGCTTCAGGGGCTACACTTTCACCGTTCGGATCGTCAAAATCAGGTCTGGATCGTGAGATATTTTGATCGCAGTGCATCAGTATTTTTGGGGATTTTTCATCTTCTTCTTCTTGTTTTGCAAGCTTTAGTGCTTGTTGTGTAATTGGTTGTTAGCACTTGTTTTGTGCATCACTTTGAGACTCTTTTGTACCCATATTTGATTATAGTGGAGCTATTTCTTTGGTCTGGACGACCCGTGGTTTTTTACTCTCACATCGAGGGTTTTCCACGTTAAAATTCCGGTGTCTTTATTTTGCTTTATTGTCTACCATATTATTTGTTGTTGATCCTCAAGGTTCTTACAAGTTTGGGGAATTTTATTTCCGCTGCGTATTGCTCGTTATTATTATTATTGTGTTAATTCCCCATCAGAGTGGCATCAGAGCTCTTGGTTAAGGGCAATTTTACTTGTTTGAGCGATGGAGTCAAATATGAAGATGGTATTGTTGAATGGTTCTAATTACCATTTGTGGAAGGGCAAGATGAAAGACTTGTTATTTGTGAAGAAATTGCACTTACCGGTATTTAGTTCCACAAAGCCGGATTCTATGTCTGATGAAGAATGGGAGTTTGAACACTTACAGGTATGTGGTTTTATTCGGCAATACGTTGAAGATAATATTTATAACCATATTGCTAATGAGACACATGCAAAAACTTTGTGGGAGAAGTTAGAGTCCTTGTATGCCTCTAAATCAGGGAATAATAAATTGTTCTTGTTGAATAGCTTCATAAGTTTGAAGTATAAGGAGGGGACTTCTATTTCAGATCACTTGAGTGAATTTCAGGGGCTCCTTGATCAGATGTCAGGAATGGGTATTAAATTTGAAGATGAACTTTTGGGACTATTTCTATTGCTATCTTTACCAGAGTCTTGGGAGACGTTTCGGGTTTCTATTACAAGTTCTGCTCCTAAAGGTGTTGTTTCTTTGGAAACGGCTAAGGGTGGTATTCTTAATGAGGAGATGAGAAGGAAGGCACAAGGTACTTCATCTCAATCCGAGGTACTTGTCACTGAAAATAGGGGGAGAAGTCAGAAGAAAGAACCGAAAGGTGGTAGAGAGAATAGCAGAAGCAAGTCTAAAGGGCGATACAAGAATATGGAGTGTAATTATTGTCATAAATCAGGGCACATACAAAAGTATTGTTATCAGTGGAGAAAAGATAACAAAGGCAAGAAGGGTAAGCAGAAACAAAGAGATCGTGAAGATCATGATGATGATCGTGTTACTACTGCTATCAATGATGATCTTGTTATTCTCCGTGATCATGAGTCCATTAATCTTGTATCAGATGAGAGCATGTGGATTGTTGACAGTGGTGCTACATTGCATGTTACACCGAGGAAGGAGTTCTTCACATCTTATACTTCCGGTGACTTTGGAGGGTTGAAGATGGGTAATGATGGTGTAGCTAAGGTAATTGGTGTTGGTGATATTTGCTTGCAAACCAACATGGGAATGCAATTGTTACTTAGAGATGTCAAACATGCTCCAGATGTCCGTTTTAATTTGATCTCTGTGCATATGCTTGATGATAGTGGTTATGATAATCACTTTGGTTCTGGAAAGTGGAAACTCAGTAAAGGTAACTTGGTTGTGGCTAGAGGGGAGAAAAATTCAAAACTGTATTGGACAAAAGCTTTGGTTGCTAGAGACAGTGTGAATGCTATCGACATGAAAGCATCTTTGTGGCACCGTAGGCTTAGTCATATTAGTGAAAAGGGGCTGAATGTTTTAGCCAAAAAGGATGTGCTTCCGGGATTAAAGAATGCAGATTTGGAGAAGTGTTCTCATTGCATGACTGGTAAACAGACTAGAGTATCCTTCAAGAAACATCCTCCCTCAAGAAAGTCAGAGTTGCTTCAATTGGTGCATTCTGATGTTTGTGGTCCATTAAAGGTAAAATCTTTTAGTGGTGCACTTTATTTTGTTACTTTTATTGATGACTGTTCCAGGAAACTATGGGTATATGCTATAAAGACAAAAGACCAAGTGTTGGAGAAATTCAAAGAATTCCATGCTTTGGTTGAGAGGCAATCAGGTAAGAAGCTAAAATATGTTCGTTCTGATAATGGTGGTGAGTATTGTGGTCCCTTTGATGTCTATTGCAAGCAGCAGGGTATTGCACATGAAAAGACTCCTCCTAAAACTCCTCAGTTGAATGGTTTAGCAGAGAGGATGAATCGAACACTTGTTGAGAGAGTTAGATGTATGCTCGCAGAAGCTAAGTTGCCTCAACATTATTGGGGTGAAGCACTGTACACGGCGGTGCATGTTATCAATCTCACTCCTACTGTTGTTTTGAACAGTGAAGTTCCAAACAAAATTTGGTTTGGAAAGAATGTCAAATATGATCATTTGAGAGTCTTTGGTTGTAAGGCTTTTGTGCATGTTCCAAAGGATGAAAGATCCAAGTTGGATGCAAAGTCAAAACAATGTATCTTCATCGGCTATGGGCAGGATGAGTTTGGTTACAAGTTTTATGATCCTATAGGGAAGAAACTTATCAGAAGCCGCGATGTTGTGTTCATGGAAGACCAAACTATTGAAGACATTGATAAGGTGGAGAAGACTACACCCAAGAAAGATGTTAGTTTGTCTAATATTGATCCAGTTCGGTTGCCTGTTCATAATCTGGATACTATTGGTGGTGATGTTCAGAATGGTGAGCCACATGAATATGTTGATGATCAACAACTTGGAGAAGAGGTATATATTCCAGCTGATAATGATGAGGAGAATGATATGTCACAGGATGAGAATCTTGGTGAAGCTCCAGAATCATCTCAAGTTCAACTTAGGAGGTCCAACAGACAGAGACAACCTTCTACAAGGTATAATTCTGATGAATATGTGACTTTGACTGATGAGGGTGAACCTAAGTATTTTCAAGAAGCCATGGAAAGTGATGAAAATCAAAAGTGGTTGGATGCAATGAATGATGAGATGAAATCCTTGCATGATAATCACACTTATGATTTAGTGAAGTTGCCTAAAGGCAAAAGGGCTTTGGAAAATAGGTGGATATATAGAGTCAAACATGAGAGTAACTCAGAGTCTCCAAGGTATAAAGCCAGATTGGTGGTGAAAGGTTTCCGTCAAAGAAAGGGTGTTGATTTTAATGAGATTTTCTCACCTGTTGTGAAGATGTCATCAATTAGAACCGTGTTGGGTTTGGCTGCTACTCTTGATCTAGAGGTTGAGCAAATGGATGTGAAAACGGCTTTCCTTCATGGTGATTTGGAGGAAGAGATCTACATGAAGCAACCTGATGGTTTTCAAGTCAAAGGCAAAGAAGACTATGTGTGTAGATTGAGAAAGAGCCTATATGGGTTGAAGCAAGCTCCAAGGCAGTGGTACAAGAAGTTTGAGTCTGTTATGTCTGAACAAGGATACAAGAAGACTACTTCAGATCATTGCGTCTTTGTTAGAAAATTTTCTAACGATGACTTCATTATCCTGTTGTTATATGTTGATGATATGCTTATTGTAGGAAAAAATATTTCTAACATTGACAGGTTAAAGAAGCAGTTGGGCGAGTCATTTGCCATGAAAGACATGGGAGCAGCTAAACAGATTCTTGGCATAAGAATCATGCGTGACAGAAAGGAGAAGAAACTTTGGATGTCACAAGAACAATATATCAAAAGAGTGTTGCAGAGATTCCAGATGGAAAATTCTAAGGCGGTAAGCACTCCTCTTGCTACTCATTTCAAGTTGAGTTCAAAACAAAGTCCTTCAAATGAAGATGAAACATTTGATATGAAACGTGTTCCTTATGCGTCTGCTGTGGGTAGTTTGATGTATGCAATGGTGTGTACAAGACCAGATATAGCACATGCTGTTGGTACAGTCAGTAGATTTTTGTCAAATCCAGGTAGAGAGCATTGGAATGCTGTAAAATGGATTTTAAGGTATCTTCGTGGTACTACTTGTATGAGACTTTGCTTTGGGGGAGATAAGCCTACTTTGGAAGGGTACTCTGACTCAGATATGGCTGGCGACATTGATTCCAGAAAATCTACTTCGGGCTACATGATTAAGTTTGCAGGGGGAGCTGTAGCTTGGCAGTCCAGATTGCAAAAGTGTGTAGCACTGTCTACTACAGAGGCAGAGTTTATTGCCATTACCGAAGCATGCAAAGAGTTGCTATGGTTGAAGAAATTCTTGCAGGAGCTTGGTTTTGTTCAAGACAAATATGTGTTATTTGTTGATAGCCAAAGTGCTATTCATCTTGGTAAGAATCCGACTTTTCATAATAGGTCCAAACATATTGATGTGAGGTATCATTGGATACGTGATGTTTTGGATGCTAAGTTGTTGGAACTAGCTAAGGTTCATACGGATGATAATGGTTCAGATATGATGACCAAGGCGTTACCAAGGGGAAAATTTGAAGCATGTTGTGATATCGCCGGTTTGGCGATTTCCTCCACATAGTTTGTGAGGGGGAGATTTGTTGGGTTTTTGGGCTCCCTTCCTATGTGGAGAAAAGTCCAATTTTATTAGCCCATTATGTCTCACTTATATAAGTGGAGAGTGGTCATACTAGGGTTATCAAGAGAGTAAATTTTGTGAGAGAACAACCTTCAAAAAGAGAGAAAAGAGGAGAGAAACCAATTCCCGTTTTTGACACGGCAGTCTCACTAAAACTGAAATTCCCGATTCGTTAACCGTTGGAATTGGCTCAAATTTGGAGGGCATATTCGCAGCTTCAGGGGCTACACTTTCACCGTTCGGATCGTCAAAATCAGGTCTGGATCGTGAGATATTTTGATCGCAGTGCATCAGTATTTTTGGGGATTTTTCATCTTCTTCTTCTTGTTTTGCAAGCTTTAGTGCTTGTTGTGTAATTGGTTGTTAGCACTTGTTTTGTGCATCACTTTGAGACTCTTTTGTACCCATATTTGATTATAGTGGAGCTATTTCTTTGGTCTGGACGACCCGTGGTTTTTTACTCTCACATCGAGGGTTTTCCACGTTAAAATTCCGGTGTCTTTATTTTGCTTTATTGTCTACCATATTATTTGTTGTTGATCCTCAAGGTTCTTACAAGTTTGGGGAATTTTATTTCCGCTGCGTATTGCTCGTTATTATTATTATTGTGTTAATTCCCCATCATCTGTTTCATTCTTCCACACTGGTTCTCCAGTAATCATCTCCAAGACGACGCAACCAAGAGCCCATATATCTGCTGGCGACTCATGCACATTGTTATTTATAGCTTCCGGCGACATAAACATTGGAGTTCCCCTACATTGCCGCTTATCAACTACCCCTTTTTCTTTCGCAAGACCAAAATCTGAAATCTTAACATTATCATTGTCGAACACAAGAATATTTTCTAACTTCAAGTGGCAGTGAACAAACCCGTTTTCATGAATGTACTTAAGTCCTTCAACAAGAGACCTTGTGTAATGACGAACAAGTTTCTCCGGAAACTTACCACCGTAATTATATAGTTGATCGTTGAGAGTTCCACCGGCGGCATATTCGAGAAATATATTATAATACTCCTTATTGTTTTCAAATGTTTGATCGTGACCAAAACATTTGATAATATAAGGAGATGATCCTAAACGATCAAGTACACGTTCTTCGTTTTGGAGAGAAAAACAATTGTCAAGATCGCATGATTTGACGGCAGTGAGAGATGGAAATTCAGAGTCGTCCGTATGTTTGGCTAAATAAACAGTGGCAAAGCTTCCACTACCTAGGGAGTGACCACGAACCCAATTCATATTTGCGATGTTAATTTCTTAGCTATGGTTTTTTGAGAAAGAAATTAAATGGTAATAGTATGGACCAACACTTTGAAGACAGAAATCTATATGTTTAGCTAATTTAGATCATTGTTTGGATAAATAATGATATTCGGCTAATCTATATATATATGCCGGTGCTACTTTAAAGGGAAATCTGTTTTATCTTAATTTACATTTTAAATACAATCTAATCTAATCTCTGAATCAATTTTTTACGGATAAAATCTACATTAATCCTAATTCTAAATAAAATTAAGAGTGAAGACCCATTTTGGTCCCTCACAAAAACTACAGAACCCAACTTAGTCCCCGACAAAAAAAAAGTCCCTATTTAATCCCTAACAAAATTAAACCGGGACATGTTAGTCCTTCGTTATTATTTTTCTTAATCCGGTCTTTTTTTCCTACTTTTAAACTGTGACTGAACTGTCATGTGTATTATTTATGTCACGTGTATTATTTACAAACATAAGGGACATTTAGGTCCCTACATTATTTTATTTTGGAACAATTTGATCCCCATATTTTTTTTTAAAAAAAAACACGAAAATTAGACAATATTCATGGACAATATTTTTAAAATTTGAAGGGATCAAATCATCAAATTGACACCAATTTTTGCCCCTAACAAAAACTACAAAACTAAAATTTATCTCTAAAATTTTAAGGGATCAAATCATCGAATCTCCAGTACGCTGTATGCGGTCTTCTCCGGTTGAATCATCTGAAATGAATATCACCATAAAAAATTGATCTTGTTGGAAAGGAAAGAGTGTTGCCGTGTGGGAGGAGAAAAACCAAAGACTGAAAGCCTGGAACTAGAAAACCCTAATATTCTCTCTTTCTATTTTGTGAAAGAGAAAAACACGTATTGTTTTTTTCAAATCAGGGACTAACTTGTCCCTTAAGAATATTAAAATAATACACATGGCAGTCTAGTCACGGTTCAAGAGTAGAAAAAAAAATCATATTAAGAAAAATAATAAGGAAGGACTAATATGACCCGGTTTAATTTTGTTAAGGACTAAATATGGCCTTTTTTTTTGTCGGGGACTAATTTGGGTTCTGTAGTTTTTGTGAGGGACCAAAATGGGTCTTCACTCTAAAATTAAAGATTGTTTCAAAAAAATAAAAATAAAGATTGGTTCATACTATAAACATTTGAAGAATTTGTTTTTCACCCGAAAAATGTTTTTTAACTCAAATTCAACAATATATTATCACTTTGAGTTTATTAAAAAAAAAAAAAATACTCACTTTGATTAGGGTATGTTTCGATCGACTTAATTGAGATAACTTTATGACATAAGTTGTAAGGCTATTTAACATAATCTATAAAAAAAAACTTAAAACAATTTTCTTAAGTTTTTTCAGCTAATTATAAGTTCTTCAAGATAGCTTATAAAAAGCTAATTTATAACGTATACAAAAAATAATTCAATTTAATTTTATCTTATCTTATGCTATAAAAAACACCTTACATAAATTTATACATAAACACTTATTATGATAAAATGTTGTATTATTAACTGCAAATAAGTTGTTTAGCCACTTCTAGAGTACCGCTTTACCCAAATTTTTTACGGTCTAAAAATTACTTTAAAACAAAGTTCAGAGTAAGTGCTTTAGAAATTAAATTAAAGTTGTTGGGTGATTTTATTTTAAAAAAACTAAGTACAAACTTTAATTTAAAATTTGTTTGATAAAATATTTTATATTTAAGGATATTATATTTTAAAAATATACTGTAATAAACAAATACTAACATTTTATGTGCAATATTTTATCTTAATTTGTGTGTGTCTATATATAACATTTTAACTAATACTCCTTGCGTTTCTTTTTAAGTGTTGCTTTTTGTCGGATTTAGCGTTTCTATTTAACTGTCGTTTTGATTTTTTAAGCGTATGATTTGTCAATTATACTCATTGTCAATAAGTCTTATCTTTTCCAATAAAACTAAATATTGCTATATATTTGAAAAGCTTTTATTTCTTTTTATTTTTTTTGTACATATATAACATATTAAATTTTTGTTTTGTAGATAATATATTAAATTTATTGGAAATAGAAAGTGTACATGTGCAAAAAAATAAAAATTTATTGGTGAATTAAGATGAGTATAATAGGAAAATAAGATGCAAAAATCCACTTTCTTAATTTGGTGTTACTATTCAAAAAAGACACTTAAAAAGAAACGGAGAGAGTAATATTTTATAAAATCTACCATTTGATTAGAAGTATATATTATTTAGACCATCTATGTAAAATTTTACACAATTCTAAAACAATTTGATATGTTTTTGAAATTCATAAAAATTAAGCCACTAGATTTAGTCTAGTGGTGAAGGATTTTGGTAGTATGCTAGAGGTCATAGGTTCGATCCTCAGCTTCCTTGTAAACTAATAAAAAAAATTCATAAAAATTAAAAATGTTCAACAAAAGTGCATAAGTTCTTAATTTTAGTAGGTCTAAATAACATATAAAATAATTTTAAATTTATGTAAAATGTTATATAAACAATCTAAAATGATATAAACTTTAAAACCATTGTAAATTATATTTTGTAAAATTTATATTTGTTATAATATTATTACGCGGTGTAACATTGTCGGTGTAAGAGAGTTGGGGGTTCAAACTCCAATCATAGCATCCGACTTAACAATTTTAACATTTTTTTTATACTAAATTTTTACATTATTTTGTCGGTTGTGTCAAGACTGGTAGGGATGGCAATTAAGCCCAAACCCGCGGGCCCCGCCCGAACTCAAACCCGAGTCAACGGGTAAAACCCGAGTTGACTGAGTTTGGGTGCCACCCGATTTCACGGATGCGGGTTTGAGATCAATTGAACCCGCACCCGAAACCACACCCGCTTATATATTAAACTACTTAATTACCCCTTAGTTTATATACTAAACTATTTATTTATTTTGTATCATGTGGGGTGAAACTTATTTATTTGTTTAATTTGGTTGATTTCTAAGCCTATTGATATTTCATTTTGGTTGAATATGGAAAATTACTATTACTTCATTTTGGTTGAATATGAAAAATTACATTTTTTTCTTTTAGTAGATATTTTGCTTTGGGTGAAAAAACTCATACAAAAACCCGAACCCAACGGGTGTGGGTGTGAGTTTTGTTTTACCACCCGAACAACCTTTGGGTTTGGGTTCGGGTGGTGATTTCGGGTGCAGGTTTGGGTATTATAAAACCTGCACCCGTGGACACCCGTTGCCATCCCTAAAGACCGGTGAACTATAGGTGTAATTTTATCCAACTACATGTATTGTTATTGAAATGAATAATTTCATATTTGAAAGAAGAAGAAATATGCAACAAAGTTCTTATTTTTTAAATTAATAGTTATGTGCACCTTTATTTTGACGGTAAAAACTAATAATAGTGCATTTTTCAAAAATAATAATAATAGTGTACCTGATATGAGGGTGATGCATATGAATATCAATTAAATATAGTATAGTATATATTGTTTGTGTTTGCTAGGATTTAAAGAGGTGAACGGTCGAAAAGGTGTTTTTGCTCCTAAAAAGTTTTATAATATTGACTTCATAAAACTTTATCAAAAATCAGATACCGAGTTTAAAAAAAATAATATTGACTTTATCAAAAGTTCATTATTAATATATTTTACACATAAAAATTAAGCAACTTTTTTTTATATCAATTGCTTTTAAAAAATCAGTTTGACCGAACTTATGTTTTTATGAAATAAAAAGTCTGAAATAAATTTGGCCAAACAATACCTAGAAACACCCATCAAAGAATTAGAGAAAAATCTGAATCCTAAATTTGATACAAAATATTTATAAAATCTTCGGGATATGATATTTTCTCGATAACTACCTATTTGTTGATTAATTAAGATATTCATTTGCGTAAAAAAATTAAGATATTAATCTTTCTCTTTTAATTTTCAAAATAGTTTTGAGAACAATTCATTGTTTCTATACGGTGAAGCCAAAGAGTTCATTCATAATCATCCCATGAAAATTTCGAAACATATATATAAATTTAAATAGAATACAAGATGTAATCTATAACATAAAATAGAACAAAATTGAAGATTGAAAACCTCAATAATAAAAAAGAACAAGTCAAATTTGTATGTACACTCGCCAAGGTGGCGTCAAAACAATGAATATTTTTAGTCTACTACAATTCCTAGCTTAAATAACAAAAGGAATTAACCAACACGATCAATGTTAAATATGAAACATGTGATAAAGGTGAAGTATTTGCAATGTAATTGACTCTTCATCAAAATCCTAATTTGATCTAACAAAACATTGGCCATCAGATTCTAACCAATCTAACAAATCTTTGATCTTCGACTAGTGGTTGAAGCCTCTCTTCCGGCGAACAAAAATCATACTCAAATTCTTTAGAAAAATTGAAGTGTGTTCTTGGAGATGGTGATGACGACTCATTAATTAACTCTTTCACCAATGAAATATTTTTATCATCCCATACAAAAGGATGTTTCAAAAGCATATCCGCTGTCCATCTTTTCAACGGATCCTTCACGAATATTTTTTGAAGAAAATCTTTTCCTTCTTGTGAAAATTCATCCGGAATCAATGGTAATTCTTCTCCTACCCCAATTCTAATCAACAAGGACCATATATTCGACCCACTAAAATTCCATGCAGGTTTTCCGGTAAACATCTCCACTAACGCACAACCAAGAGCCCATATATCTGCCAGTGATTCATAAACATTATCATTGATTGCTTCTGGTGATATAAACATCGGAGTTCCTCTGCATTCCAATTTTCCATCGTTCTTTAAACTTTTCTCCTTTGCAAGACCAAAATCCGAAATCTTAACATTGCCATCCTCCATTACAAGAATGTTTTGTAACTTCACGTCACAGTGAACAAAACCCTTTTCATGAACATACTTAAGTCCTTCAAGGATAGACCTCGTGTAACGACGAACGAGGGTTTCCGGTAACTTACCACCATAATTTTTGAGTTGATCAAAGAGAGTACCACCAACGGCGTATTCTAGAAAAATATTATAATAGTCTTCGCCTTCTTCGAAAGTGTGATCGTCGCCAAAACAATTGATAATATACGGAGAAGATCCCAAACGATCGAGTATTTGTTTCTCATTTTGGAGAAGATGAGAATAGCAAGTATCGGAGGATTTGACAGCGGTGATAGACGGAAAGTTATCGGAATTGTTTGTGTGTGTAGCTAAGTTGACGGTAGCAAAGCTTCCACTGCCTAACAAGTGACCACGAACCCAATTCATGATTGTTTGTGTTACTTTGAGGTTTGGTTTGTTACTCTATTTTGTTGGAGAAAGATATAAATACGTTTTATTTCTTTGCCGTGAAGAAAGCGTGTTGTTTAATTATTGTCATTTGAAGATATATCTAATCTCAACCGTAAGTTTAGATGTTTAGTTAGTCAGTTTAGATTTAGATTAGAAGATAGAATTTTATTTGAAAGATATTAATCGCAGATTAATAACTAACTAACTGATAGGTAGTAATTAGTAATACAATTTTAATGATTGGAATATCTGATTCGGATAAACGATATAGTTATTGTTGACTTTACTTTGAAAAATATCTGTTGTTCAAAGTTTTAAACTTAAATTTATTCACAACATTTATTCCATTATGGTTTGAAAATTCTTATTTCCTATTGTCAGAAAGAAAATTCTTATTTCCTACTGCTACCATCAATGGAAAGTTCAAACACGCTATAAAAAAAAAGAAGTCTAATTCTTTTAGGAGTCTGATTATTATAGGCTGTTGTATTAGGATTTGGGCTCAATATTCTGTTAGCCTCTCAAATCACTATTTCTACATAAATAATTTATATTGAGCATGGGCAATGGTTGGTAGAAAAAATAAAATTTGTTGAGCTCTTTTCAAATTTTGAATATTTTGTTTTGAAATAACATTATTTATTCGTGGATTTTTCTATATGTGCAAATTTGCACGTGTTAAAGAAATTTAAAATAGTAAGTTTATATTAAAATTTGTGAGTTTTATATTATATTAAATGTATAACTTTTTCAAAAAAAATTACTAATTTTAGTTGTTTTAACATGTGCAATATTGCACATGTTAGACAAAAACCCTTTATTTATATTATGGACAAACTTTTGAAAATTAACAAGTACTATTAGAAAAAAAATTAACAATAATAGAATTGAGAGTTTGGCCGAACTCAACACTACAAAATCGACTTGTAAAGTGATGATTGTCTCGTACTTATAAACTCATGTCCAATAGTTCATGTCAACTCACATCCGATGTAGAACTTCTTAACACACCCCTCCCGCCCAACACTATTAGGCTTGATGTGTGGATATAAACGGTGGGTGGTCCAATAGCAAGTGACCCAACTGACATTTGAGAGACTCTAATACCATATTAGAATTGAGAGTTTGACCAAACTCAAATTTAAAAGTCAAACTTGAAAATGAAAATTGTCTTTTACTCATAAACTCATGTCCAGACTAACTCACAATGCTTCTTTAACAGACAAATATTTTGTTTGACTTATTGAAAATCAACAAGTTAGTAATGAAGACTTTTAGATAGGGAAATGTTTTATATACACATACACCCGATTGACACCCCTTAAAAGTTACTACTTTTTTTATTATTTAAAAATTGTTTTTTTTCACCAATCATTAATTGGTTCAGTGGTGATTGATGATGAACTTGGTAGGGAGGACCACAGTTTGATCCCCGCAACTGCGATCAGGAGGAGCTGGAACCACTTGATGTCAGACCTGACCCCCGAACTAGATTAAACTGGTGGTGAAAAAAATAAAAATTGTTTTTCATTTAATTTATTATTAGAATTATGCTAGCAACACACCATTTAACATACACACTCATTTTAATCGGTTGAATTTCAAATGGCTACCACCAAATTTATATGGGGCCTACATGATTTAGTGGGATCCATTTGAATTTCAACTAATTAGATAGAGTGTGTTGAAAATAGTGTGTTAAAAGATGTGTTATTAACCTCCTCTTATTATTAATATACAGTGGTGGTGGAGGGAGACATGGCCACAAGATCTCCACCACGACCACCGTGACCACATCCAAAAAGAAAGATATAGCTCAAATTCCTCTTATAAAAGATGATACTTGTATAGATTAACTATTAACTAGAGACATATACGACTTGATCCGTCCAATGAATACGTCTTGTCCCCAAGCTATGGGTCAAGATTAGTCTTGGTTATATTTTTGGTTGATTATGTATTTTTTTATAAGTATTTGGTAATACTTAAATGTATTATGTTCATATGGTTGCATATTTAATTCTTTGGTGTGTATACTGGTTTAGAGATATTACATTATATTTAAAAAATTACTTTTAGGAATCAGTGATGCTATACGGTACGACAAGCTTGTCGTGCAAATTGGACGATAAGTTGAAAACACGCTTGATTTTGATGAGTCACTCTATAACATGTTCTATTTCATTGGCACAAGATCTATTTTTTAAAATAAAAGTTAAAGAATCAAAACACAAACTTAAAACTGGATATACCATATTGTCCACCATCTGCATCATTGAGTCGGTGCTACTTCTTGCAACAACAACACATCACTCCCATCATCAATTTCAATCGGTTAATTACTTTAGCTCAATATCATGTTCATTTCCAAGTTACAACAATAACTACTTTATTTTTAAGTAGGAAATGTTAAAAGAGTTAACTTAGTGTTAAGGAGTACCACATCAGTTGCGAGATAACTTGAATATATATTTATAAAGTAGATAATCTATCAAATACTTAGCAGAAAAAGTTCCTTCCAAATATAAATGTAAATATTTTTACATTTATATTTGATCAAATCATGATAGCAAATATTTTACGAACTAATCCAACAAAATAACATTGTGAAATGATTTAACTAAAAGCACGCGTAAAAATATTTTATACTATTGTTCATGCGAACTTAGGTCAGTTGGTAACGATATCAGAAGTCGTGATCAGAACTCCAAACAATTCACTTATTCATCTTAAAAATGAAATTTCTAATCAATAGATTATTTAAAATAAAAAATCTTTAGTGTATTCAAATTAAATCTTAAAACTAAAATAAATATAAATATTGTGTATAAAAAATATAACATCTTGTGCCAATGAATGAAATATAGTGCTACGATGCAAGCAAAATTGGTGAAAGAGGGTATAATGTATATGTGACCAGTTTATTTGACTCAAGTATATGTGACCACCGCATAATACTAGCATTTTTTTTTTACTAAAATACTAGCATGTTATAAAACAAAAAAAAACGTATTCGTGCACTTGTGACGACAAATGGCTTCGTGCACTAAAGCATTTTCCTGTATGAATTGTAACAAAGATCAAGCTATACAAAATTTAGGACTATGCTGAGCCACTCTTATATCCTCCTACGGAGTCTGATACCCACTCCTCTTCTCTTATTGGACGGGGATATACATAGCAGTCCAAACAACGTATAATAAGCGTCGATCGCGATACGCCTTCGATCACCCGGATAGATTGAGTTGGCATTTACTTCCTTAACTATAGTCCGGTCATATGTATTTTTCATTTAATTTGCAAAAAAAAGGATAGATAAATTATAGATGGGTATATAGATTTAACGGAGAATAAAAAGATTTTAGAGTTGTCACATCATCATAATTCTAACCTAAGATCAACTAAGTGTATATAGATAGATAAATTATAGATGGGTATATAGATTTAACACCATTTTTTATGTCCACTTTTATTTTAGTTTTTCATACATGTTTTTATTTAGTTATCCACACCACAAATACACAAGTTACTACATATTGGACAAAGCCTTGATCGTAACTTGGCGTGGCTTGCATAATGCAACCAAAGGTTCAACTTTAGGCATTGTAAGCCCTATTCCATCAGTCATATCAATTTTTTCATCTCCTATTCTCTCCCAATCAAAAGATTGAATCAAAGACCCTATTGCATGTCCCATAAAACGTTTTGCTAAAACAGATCCAGGACAAGATCTCCTTCCAATACCAAATGGAAGCATATTGTAAATTAATTCATCATTACCTATTAATTCTCCTTCTTCAAATCTCTCTGGCATAAATCTTGTTGGATTTACCCATAAGTTAGGGTCTCTATGTAGTGTCCATAGATTCACAAGAAGCATTGTCCCTCTTGGTATATTAAATCCACAAACATTACAATCATTGGAAGACTCATGTGGTATTAATAATGGAGCCACAGGGTATAAACGAAGTGTCTCCATAATTACCTTTTGCAAGTAGTTTAGTTTCAAAGCATCTGATTCATTCATAAGTTTTTCTTGTTCCAAACAAGTGTCTATCTCAACTCTTACCTTATTCATTTTTTCTGGATGGTTTAGGAGAAGTGAGAGTGCCCATTCCATGGTTGTAGCTGAAGTCTCAGAGCCAGCTACAAGCATTACCTACATATAGTGTGAAATTTTAATTTATAAATGTACCCTTTCTTATTTATTTATTAACCATCTGATTCTCACGGGAAGTGAGTCTGTTAATTCAAAGTTCGGGTACAAAGTAAGTAAAACCTAACCAAAAATTGCTCCAGCCAAAAATCGAATTCGAGTTCTCCTAAACGATATATTCTAGGGAGAACTCATTAATCATTTGAGTCTAATGTCTTGTTTTAAATGTACAATTTTTGTTAGGTATATAAGATATCTAATTAACTTTAGAAGAAGCATAACTAATTGATGATGGTCGAAGTTAATAATTGTAAAAATCATCATGAGTAATATTCCTTATAAATAATACCTTCTCTAATCATATTTATAAGAAACGGTTGATTTTTTAGATTAATTAAATAATTAATATATCTGATCTTTCTTATAAAAATGGTTGGAGGAAGTATCTCATTTGAGAGGGGATCAAGACATCAAGTGGATGAGGGTTATATTTTGTTAGCTAAAGTTTTTTTACAAGTTGATGTGGATGATAAGTGGAGAAGGTGTTAAAGATATTGTTTTATTCTTGTTCCTTAAGTTAAGGGATTTTTATATAAAATAGAAAAGGTGTAAATAAGAGTTTTATTTTATTCCAAATTTGTTAGCCTAATCACAGCCGTAACTCTAGGTGATTATAGGCTATATATTCCTTGTACAAATTCATGAAATAAAATCAATAAAAAATCAGGAGAGAAAATTCTTCTCAAAACAAACTTGGTACCAGAGCTAGGTTTAAACCTAGTGCCATGAGCAAATCAGATTCTGAAGATGATAAAATACCAAAAAAGAATCATGAAGTCTCTACCACTAAGTCTGCTCCTGCTCCAATTATTATTCAATCAGAGAGTTCATCCTTCAATGCAGGGATTATACTCGATGAAACGAATTATGATATGTGGTCTCAGATTATGGAGATGCATCTTGCCGAAAAGGAAAAGTTATCGTTTGTTCGTGGTAACACTCAACCGCCCACAGAAAAAGACAATGGATACGAGAAGTGGTACACCGACAACCAGAAAGTTAAACGGTGGTTGCTGATGTCTATGTCTCCAGATATTATGAAGCGAAATATTCGCCTAAAAACCGCGAGAGATATTTGGAAAGCTTTATCAAAAGCCTTTTATGATGGAGCAGATGAATTGCAAGTTTTCACATTGAATCAAAGGGCTTTCTCTTCTAAACAGAACGGAAAATCAGTTTCTGTTTATTATGGAGAATTGATTGAAATTTTCAGCGAACTGGATCACTGTGACAAGGTGATTATGGAATGCGAAAAGGATGTTGCTGCTTATCACAAGTCAATTCAACGACAAAGGGTGCACATTTTCCTTGCTGGTTTGGATGGTGAGTTTGAACAGATCCGTGGTGAAATTTTACGCAAAGATCCTGTTCCCGAGTTAGAAGAATGTTACTCATTGGTTCGCCGCGAGTTCGTTCGACAAACAACAATGAGCGGAGAACTTGAAAAGTCTGAAGCTTCAGCCATGGTGAGCAGGGACAGAACGAACCATAATGTTTCTTATCAAAAACAAGATCGGATGAGGAACAACTACTTAAAAAACCCCACCGGTTCCTCCAAGTCCAACCTTAAGTGTACCTATTGTGACCAATCTGGTCATATTAGAGATCGTTGTTTTGAGCTTGTAGGATACCCTGAATGGTGGGATCATAATCGTGACCAACGAAAGAAGCATTCGAACAAAACTTCCGCTGCTGCAGTTGTAGAGACAAAGACTGGTAATGAAGATGTTGCTGGAAAAAGCCCAGTTTTTGTAGCAACAAGAGGTAATGGTGGTAAGGTTTTAAATTCAGTTGCATTTGTTTCTAATAGTATATGGATAATTGATTCTGGAGCCACCGATCATATGACATTTGATTCTAGACAAATCTCATCTCTTACATCATCCTCACAAAAATTTATTTCCACTGCTAATGGTTCATCAGCACCTGTTATTGGGGAAGGGACTTTATCTCTTACTGATAATTTGAACTTAAATTCTGTTTTAGTTGTCCCGTCCTTAGATCATAACATTTTGTCAGTTTCTCAAATTACCACTGCTTTATCTTGTGTTGTGATTTTTTGGCCTGATTATTGTGTTTTTAAGGATATCCAAACGAAGAAGACGATTGGTTATGGTACTAGACAAGGGAAGCTGTATTACTTGAAATTGGAGTCACATAGCTCAACTCAATTACAACGAGCCTTGACAGTAGACAATTTTGAAGAAAAAGGAAGAAAATCAAAGGTTTGGCTATGGCATCGACGTTTGGGGCATGCTTCCTTTGGATACCTTAAAAAATTACTTCCTAAGTTATTTAAAAAATTTGATGTTTCAAGTTTCAAGTGTGATATTTGTGAACTTGCAAAAAAGTCACCGTGTTTCGTTTCCATTAAGTATGAATAAAAGTTCAATTCCTTTTATGGTTTTACACTCCGATGTTTGGGGTCCATCGAAGGTGGCTACCTTAGGTGGATCACGATGGTTTGTTACATTTATTGACGATTGTACTAGAATGACTTGGGTATGTTTAATGAAATCCAAAAGTGAAGTTAATTTGTTGTTTCAAAAATTTCATAAAATGATATGTACACAATACAATGTCAAGGTGCGGGTTCTACGCAGTGACAATGGGGGAGAATATTTAAGTTCTGAATTTCGGCAGTACTTGGAAGCACAAGGAATTGTGCACCAAGCTACTTGTCCTGACACTCCTCAACAAAATGGAGTAGCTGAAAGAAAAAACCGTCATTTGTTAGAAGTTGTTCGTGCTTTATTGATAGAATCTCACATGCCTCTGTCTTATTGGGGAGAGGCACTTACCTCCGCAGTATATTTGATTAACAGGGTTCCCTCTAGTACTCTTGATTTTCAAACACCATTACAAGTCCTCGTTGAAGCAATTATTGCACCATCTGTCCCAAACTTGACTCCTCGTGTATTCGGTTGTGTTGCATATGTGCACCTTCATAAGCATCAGCGTAGCAAACTAGCTCCTCGTGCATTGAGATGTGTCTTTCTAGGATATGCTACCCAACAAAAGGGATACCGATGCTATCACCCTCCAAGTAAGCGAATGTTTATTACATTAGATGTTGTTTTTCATGAAGACTCCATGTATTTTTCCTGTGAGTTAGACCTTCAGGGGGAAAAACAAAAGGAAGTTCTAACTCTAGATCATGATATTCAAATACATGAGGAAATAGAGCTAACACCACAAGAAGTGGGGGGTGGTAGTAGTGATGATATTCAAGAAATGGGAGTAGAGGTTCCATTACTCTCTGACATATCAACAACATCACAAGATCTTCAAGAAGAAATAGAAGTAATAGGTAATGAAGATGTACCAACCCAAGAAATTGTCGTACCTAACCAATCGTCATTCGAGGATTCCCTTGATTTAGTGTCTGAACCTTCTAGAAAGAAACTTCCGCCACGACACAATAGAGGTATCCCCAAATCTAGTTATGAACCTGAAATTTCTAATAAAGCTAGTTATCCAATGAACCATTATGTGTCTGACCATCGTTTGTCAAAATCAAACCAGTCATTTGCAAATCAATTATCTATTGTATCTATTCCTAACAATGTGCAGGAAGCCTTACTGGATCCAAGGTGGAGAGCAGCTATGAATGAGGAGATGAAGTCTTTAAATAAGAATAATACTTGGTAACTTGTTGACATTCCACCAGGAAAAAAAATAGTTGGATGTCGATGGGTTTATACAGTTAAGTACAATGCAGATGGTACGATAGAACGCTTCAAAGCGAGGTTGGTGGCAAAAGGATACACCCAAACCTACGGAGTCGACTATACAGATACATTTGCACCTGTAGCTAAAGTCAATAGAGTATCGTACCATCTGCATTGTACTTAACTGTATAAACCCATCGACATCCAACTATTTTTTTTCCTGGTGGAATGTCAACAAGTTCCCAAGTATTATTCTTATTTAAAGACTTCATCTCCTCATTCATAGCTGCTCTCCACCTTGGATCCAGTAAGGCTTCCTGCACATTGTTAGGAATAGATACAATAGATAATTGATTTGCAAATGACTGGTTTGATTTTGACAAACGATGGTAATGAACCATTATGTGTCTAACCATCGTTTGTCAAAATCAAACCAGTCATTTGCAAATCAATTATCTATTGTATCTATTCCTAACAATGTGCAGGAAGCCTTACTGGATCCAAGGTGGAGAGCAGCTATGAATGAGGAGATGAAGTCTTTAAATAAGAATAATACTTGGGAACTTGTTGACATTCCACCAGGAAAAAAAATAGTTGGATGTCGATGGGTTTATACAGTTAAGTACAATGCAGATGGTACGATAGAACGCTTCAAAGCGAGGTTGGTGGCAAAGGGATACACCCAAACCTACGGAGTCGACTATACAGATACATTTGCACCTGTAGCTAAAGTCAATACAATTCGAGTTTTGTTATCTCTAGCAGCAAACTTGGATTGGCCATTACAACAATTCGATGTGAAAAATGCATTTCTTCATGGAGAATTATCTGAAGAAGTCTACATGGAACTTTCTCCGGGGTGCAAGATACCAGAAGCATATGATAAAAGTGTGTGTAAGTTAAAGAAGTCATTATATGGGCTAAAACAATCTCCAAGAGCATGGTTTGGAAGGTTCACAAAATCTATGAAAGAGTTTGGTTATAGTCAAAGTAATGCAGACCGCACTTTATTCATAAAAAAACAACAAGGTAAAATCACTGCACTTATTGTTTATGTTGATGACATGGTAGTTACTGGGAATGATGATGAAGAAAGAAAAGCCCTTCAAAGCTACTTATCTAAAGAATTCGAAATGAAAGATCTTGGTCCCTTAAAATATTTCCTTGGTATTGAAGAAGTATCTAGATCATCTAAAGGTATTTTTTTTGTCTCAAAGAAAATATACTTTAGATTTGTTGGAGGAAACTGGTATGTCAGCTTGTCAACCAACCGATACACCTCTTGATGGAGGACTGAAATTGTTTGTTGAACCTAACCAAGTTCCAGTTGATAAAGGGAGATATCAGAGACTTGTAGGAAGGTTAATGTATCTAGCACATACAAGACCAGACCTTGCTTATGCATTGAGTGTTATAAGTCAATTCATGCACAATCCTGGAGAACAACATATGAATGCAGTCATGCGTATCTTGAGATATTTGAAATCAGCTCCGGGGAAGGGTATTTTGTTTGCAAAAAATGAAAATAACCAAAATGTGAGAGTATATACGGATGCCGATTGGGCTGGATCTTTAGATGATAGAAAATCTACTTCAGGTTACTTCACCTTTGTAGGAGGTAACCTTGTTACCTGGAGAAGCAAAAAATAAAATGTTGTTGCACGCTCCAGCGCATAGGCTGAATTTAGAGGAATGACACTCGGGTTATGTGAAGCATTATGGTTAAAACTACTCCTCTCAGATTTGGGATATCCGCCAAAACTACCAATTCTGCTATATTGTGACAATAAGGCTGCATGTGACATAGCTCATAATCCAGTTCAACATGATCGTACCAAGCATGTGGAAGTAGACAGATTTTTCATCAAGGATAAATTGGATGAAAAGACTTTGGAGTTACCTAGGATTCGGTCGGAAGATCAATTGACCGATATTCTAACTAAAGCAGTTTCAAGTCAAGTGTTTTCAAAGGTTGTGAGCAAGTTGGGCATGTGGGATATCTATGCACCAACTTGAGGGGGACTGTTAAAGATATTGTTTTATTCTTGTTCCTTAAGTTAAGGGATTTTTATATAAAATAGAAAAGGTGTAAATAAAAGTTTTATTTTATTCCAAATTTGTTAGCCTAATCACAGCCGTAACTCTAGGTGATTATAGGCTATATATTCCTTGTACAAATTCATGAAATAAAATCAATAAAAAATCAGGAGAGAAAATTCTTCTCAAAACAAACTGAAGGCATATTGACCCCGTTGAAGGTTATTTGGTCAAAAAGACTTATCATTTTGTAGCCAATATGATTCAGGTGGAACCAGGATATGGAAAAGATGAGAATTCTAATAATTTGTTTTTTGAATTTGATATTTTGCAAGAATTTTGTCTGCAATTCTTAAAGTGGTTAGGAGTTTTTTGTGTCTTTTTTTTTTTGGTTTGCACCACCAGTTTAATCTGTGTTGGGAGTCAGTTTTGTCATCAAGTGGTTTCAGCCCCCTCACGATCGCAGTTGTGGGGGATCGAACATGCAATTCTTTTTAGTTTTTACACAGCTAGCCTATTCCATTTTCAAATAAAAATCAATATAAAACTTTAATTATATTTGCTTTTTGATAGCTACGTAGCACCAAATGTCAAAAACCACTATTATTTTTATATAACTAGCTTAATTATACTTCAAAAAAAAAAATAACTAGCTTAATTAACCTTCCAACCCAAAATTTTCAACTAAATTAGTGAACGTGATTCTTTTACTATAATAAAATAATTTATCTCTCGTTTTCGTAAAAGAAAAGCCTGTGGGTAATTGTGTTGCTGTTTCGGAGCTATTCGTTAAGAGCCATTATTTATCATTTTAAAAGATACGATAATATCCTTTTTCGGGTGAAACGAATGATATCATTTGCTGTCTTTTTTTTTTTTGGTCAACTAGTAATAGTTTTTTCATTTTTTATTTTGTAGGGGTTTGACGCAAAGAAAGCATTATTATTAGGTTTGTTTACTAATTATCCATTCATAGTTTAAGGTTGATTTCCTCTCTACCGATAAGAATAAGTCATACAAATCCAAAAGTTTATTGCAAGTTAGTTGTAAGTGCCACATGCAAACTCTTTAGATTAATTATAGGGTTAAATATGTTTTTAGTCCTATATTTTATGAAAATGTTAAGAATGGTCCCTACATTTTAAAAATGGTAAAAAAAACCCTATAAAATTTTCCGCTATCAAGATTAGTCCATGCGTTTATCCTTTAGGGACCATTCTTGACAATTTCGCAAAATGTAAGGACTAAAAACATTAAAAGGTAGGGACTATTCTTGACAATTTTTCAAAATGTAGGGACTAAAAATATTAAATGGTGGGGACTATTCTTGACAATTTTGCAAAATGTAGGGACTATTCTCTACGGATTGGACTAATCTTGATAGTGCAAAATTTTATAGGATTTTTTTTACCACTTTTTAAATGTAGGGGTCATTCTTAACAATTTCGCAAAATGTAAGGAATAAAAATATATTTAACCCTTAATTATATGATTAGATAGGTTTTTTATTTTTATTTTTTTACTCTTTTCCTTTTATATAGGGAATTTAGTACCACTTGTACTTTACCACTCCAAATATAGTACTACTCCATCCATATTTTTTTTATGGTTGTACTTTCATCCATATTTAAGCACCATTTTTTTCAAAGAGAAAATAACATTTATGATGATGAAGTATAATAGTACTATATAAGAAGAAGAAAAAAGTTCTTCAAAATACAAGGAGGAAAAAAAAAATCAAGATGAATGACAAGAATAATTTAATTTCGTGAAGCAGGTACCTCATGCATATCTATTTATGTGACTTGTTTTTATGGATTGTCCGATAAATACTTCCAAAATAACACAAAAGCAAAAATGCTACGAAATTGAAAGGTATGGATAAGGATTCTCACCAAAATAACACCTTTCACTATATCGTGTGTATAGAATTCTGGCTCCTTTTGTTGCAAGTCCAACATAACATCAATCAACGTCATATTTCTTTGATCATTGCTCCAATTTCTTCGTTTCTCATCAAGTAGCTTTTGAAGAAAACAATCCATTTTTTTCATCAACTTCACCATCTTCTTTTTCTTCCCTTGAAAATCAATCCATTTTAGTATAGGAAAAAAATCATTCAAATTCCCACTTCCAAGAAGCTCTACATATTCATTCATTAAAATTTGAAACTCCTTTCCTTCTAACGCAACCGCATCCTCGCCATAGTAACGTTTCCCCGATATCACTCTCAACATGATGTTGAAAGAAAGTTCTAAAGTTTTCGTTTTGAGATCAACCTTTGATATTAATTTTCCTTTGCACCCTTCGAATATTTGCTTAACTAACAATTTCACTTCTTCCTCTCGAACATTGGTTAACATGGCAAGACGATTGGTGGAGAAAAGCTCCGTTGTTGTTAAACGACGTAGTTTGCGCCAAAGTTCACCGTAGGAAGAAAAACCTAATGTCCTATAATTATAATTGAGATATTTTCCAGCAATTGTTAGAGATGTACGATTTGCAAACGTAATATCATTATTTGACAAACATTCTTCTACCGCGGAAGGTGAAGAGACGACAAGGATGTTGCGTGTGCCCACGCGGAGGAAGAATACATGACCGTAGATTTTTGCAAGCCTGCTAAGACTACGATGTAAGGGTTGTTTGAAGAGATGAAGATGGCCTATAAATGGTAAAGAAGGTGGGGAAGGAGGGAGGTTTTTGTGCTTGATTTGTTTCTTTAGTGTGAATTTTAAAAGGATGAAAAACGTGAGGAGGAAAAGTGAAGTGGGTATCATCCATTTTGTTTCTTCCATTTTGGTAGTCCAATAGTGCTTGGAACTCAAGTTACGAGAAAATGGTGGTAGTTTATTTATACTCTATTGCATTTGATTGATGAATAATTGATCTTAATTATTTGATTGATGAAAATGATCTTAATTAATAGTTGGGTTGACCAACTTGTATGGTTCTCTTAATTTATATTTGATTATTATCTATACTACAAATTAACTACTCTTTTTTTAAGGAAAAAAACAAACCATAGATATATAGATTAATATAAAAAAAAGTTACCAAAGAACGAGAGAAATAAACTACAGAGCTTCTTGTATGGTATATTGATAAATTAAAGTCTACGAATATATTTCATTTTTAATTCAATAAATTAATGATCTTTTTATAGGAAACAATTTTAAAACTTTCAAAAAATATGTTAAAATTTTAGTTTGTATTGTTTGTACACTATTAGAAATCTCGCCTTTAGAGACCAATTTAGAGACCGGAAATCTTAAAAACCGGTTACTAAATTCATTAGTGGCCAATTTTATGCAATGGCAAAAATCCTAATCGTTGATCGTTAGTGACCGATGTGGCAACAAGTTTTAGTGACTAATTTAGAGATTGAATTCATAAACCAAATTAGAGATTGAATTTTGCGACGCGGTAAAACAATTAATTTTATTTTATAAGGACGAAAATCAAAACTCGCTATAAAACTAAGGGCTGAAACCATAATTTACAATTATTTGTAACTCCCTAATTAATGAACAATGGTGTTACACATTTGACAATATATATTGTTTTATTAGGTTTATTGTGTGGCTTCTTTTATTATGCCCATATATGTTATGCCAAATTTTATTTGTATCCTAAGTGAACTATGAAAGTAGCTTGTACTCCATAATGTTAGTTATGGAAGATTATTCATGGAAAGTTATACTACTAATGATCTGTTTGAGAATGCCAAAAAGTTATGTTATAGTTTTTAGTTTTTAGCTTTTAAGTTAAAAGCTCTGTTTGGTAACAGTTTTTAAAAAAGAGCTTATAGCTTATTTTACTAACTTATAGCTTATTCTTCAAACGTTATTTTAAGTAGCTTATGAGCTTATAACTTATCATCTTTTCTTCCAATTTTACCCCTATCATCTTTGAAAAAAATTAAATACTAATTAAACATATCTTTTTTAGGTCATTTAACACTTATAAGCTAGTTCAACCGCTAATTTTACTAAACACTACAAATTCAATCAGCTAGTTTATTCGCAATATAAGCTAAAAGCTAGCTTATAAATTATCCGCTATAAGCTAACTTATCACCTATCCGTTATTGTTTAACATACAGAACCTAAATATCAAAGCAGGTGTGTATTGGTAACAATGATGGATTTGGTGGCTATGGTATGCAGTCAGGAATGTAATGAAGGTGGATTCAAAGTGAGTTGATGACAAAAATTCCAATCTCTCTTCATATGGGACCGTAAATATGGCATAGAGTTCAATGAAATAATTTTTAGTGGTTGCTTAATATGAGGGGTGATATGCCAAAAGTTTGTTAGAGTTGGGTTTGGAAGCTTACAATTTCAGAAAATGTCAGTCAAATTATTTGGCTTTCTCTGCATAATTCAATGGCTACTCTATCCTTGCTCCTACATAGTGATATTTCTAAATCTATTGTTTGAAAAAGATGCAACACTCATGAAGAAACATCCATCCATGTTTTCAGGGACTGCACCTTTGTCAAAGAGCATTGGTCTCTAAGATTGCTTAAGATCAGCTTTCTCGTTCTAAATCAACCCGCATCGCTTGATGCGGGTGAGTACTGATTGACCCGTTTCGCCATCCCTAATTCAATGCTTCTACATAGATATTTTTCGAAATCTAATGTTTGAAAAAGATGCAACATCATTTAGAGTAGATTGATGAAGATTGATGTTAAAAACAATATTGTGAACATCATTTAGGAATTCCATTTTCAATTTAGGGACACATTTCTTTAGGATATTCAAGTTCTTCAATTCATGTTAATGTACTCAATTTTTAGAGTATTAACAATTGAACAATTTTCTAATGTCTTACACTCTTACTAGAACCATATACTGTGTACAAAAAAAATATGAGATCCATTGTTCTAATTCTAATTTGAAATGCAATAATTAATGTATTACTTTTTTGGTTCATACAAACCAATAAACATAAAGTAACACAAAATGCAATAATTAATGTATTACTCTTTTGGTTCATACAAATCAATAAACATAAAGTAACACAAAATGCAAACACATACAAAACTAATAATGCATTAATCATAAAAAATAACCAACTAATAATGCATTAGCACAACTTAAAGCTAACACAAACTTAGCTAACTTTTTAATTTAATCAATTCTCGATCTGAGAATAGAATTAAACAAACAAACAAACAAACAAACTAACAAACCCAAGTGATGAATTGTTTCATCTTCTGCAACGTGTGATAGCAGAACAACCTCTAGAATAAGGATGAACAGGACCTCTAGCTTCATAACACTTATGAGTGTAGTAAGATCTACCAGAACGAGGTGGACAAGGGATTCTATTAGCAGAAAGAGCACCATAAGAGATATAGTACTTCACTCTACTCCAGAACAAAGATCTTCTACTAAAATCACTGTCCATGTCTTCTTCATTGTCTGGTTCTAGTTCACTGTAATGTGACATTGTTGTTGGCCATTCTAATCCATCTGACATGAGATTCAAGGTTGTTTCTTCGATCTGTGCATCAATGTTAGTGTTGAGTGAAAGGAAAAGACAAAGTAGAAGAATGAGAGTGAGGTTTGGAAGAGTAAAGAAAGCCATGAGAAGAAGAAGATGAAGAGTGAAGAGTTAAGTTGTTATAATAAGAGTAATGATTTTGTTAGAGTTGTTTTGTTGTGAAGGAAAAGGAGAGGACAGACAAGAGCAGAGGTAGTCACATGTGGTGTAAGCGCTTAAATTGGGAGCTTAATTATTTTTACAGCTGTTATTCATAAATGTTTGTATCAACCTGTGACTCTACACTATTCTCTTGTGCCCCCACCTCTTCTATCCTACATTGCCCATGTTTGGATCACAAGTCATTAGTGAAGTAGAACTTTGGATTGTCGGTATGAAAAGTAAAAATTGTTTCATGTATAAATATACAGCAAAATGTATTCAAAAGTTATTGATTAAACTCAGTTGGCAGGATCATCGCATATATTATATAAAAGTCGTGGTTGAAATCCCAAAATGTATTCAGGGTCTTTTATGTTTTGTGTTTGCAACATTAAGTCTTTAAATTTTTAGGTAATAATTAAATCTTTACATTTAACTTGTTGCACAATTATCATTTCAGTTAGCTCATGTTACCTTGTTGTATCATGACCGTTAACCCTGGCTTTCGGTATAGTACGTATTTTGATAAAAAAAAATGCTAGAGGAGATTAGTTGGAACAGTAATACTGCAACAAGTTTTTGTAATAGAGGATAATTAAAAGGTTAACGTTACAACAAGTTAGAAATTTAAAGAGTTAACTGTTATAAACATAAAACTTAAAATCCTTTCGATGCACTAGTCTAAATATATCTTTCGGCCATTTTAACACACCTCTCGCATTCAGTACTATATTGAAAAAATGATAGCATATTGGCAAATGGATATTGTAAATACTCTGATATCATTTTATGATTTCGGGTTGAATTTAATTTAGAATTTTTCTTTGTACATGGTAAAAAGTTTAAAATAGTAATTATTATTGAAACTTGTGTATTTTATATTCAATGCATAACTTTTTAATAATGTTCCGTTTGGTAAAAATAAACTACAAGTTAGCTGATAGCTGATAAGCTAGCTTTTAGCTGATAGCTGAAAAACTTGTAGAATAAAATTAAAGTTTTGGTAAATTTAGATGTTCTAAGTATAAAATGACATAAAAGTACATGATTATTTATGTGAGTGGATAGTTATTTTTGTGGGTGGGTAGTTTTTTTATTAAAAAAAGAAATTAAAATAATGAGGTTAAAATTGGAATGAAAGGTAAAAAAACTATAAGTTATAAGCTCAAACACTACTTGAAATAACATCTGGAAAAAAAACTATAAGCTAGTAAAAAAAGCTTATTACACGTCTAATTTTATAAAACAACCTTATAAGCTAGTATAATAAGCTATAAGATAGCTTATTTTGTTTACCAAACACACACTAAATTATTATTGTTTTTCATAAAAAATTACCAATTTTAGTTATTTAACATGTGCAATATTGCACATGTTAGACAACCCTTTTAATTTAAGGTCATGCTAATGAGTGTTATCGGAGCCCTCTTTAAGCATTCTATTTTAAAAAATTATTTATTTAAAATATGAAGTTAAAGAATTTAAAAAATTACTATTTAAGATGTTTGAAAAGTGTTGGAAGCTCTTATTAATATTTTCCTTAATTTAATTCTACAAAACCAATTTATATGATGTGAATTATTCCACTTATTTTATCTCTAATTTGGTTTGAGACTCTTGATGGTTTAGGCTCAAACTTGAATAAAAATCAAACCAATGAAAATTTTACTATTTTGACAAAAGTTTCACATGGTCATTAATTTGGTTTACTCCCATCATTAAGCATTTAAGCTCCTTCCTTGATGTGAGTATTTGTATATATGAGTCTCAAAATATGTTGTGAAGTTGATGTGCATCGGACGGTGATTAGAGGAGTGACTTAATAATGATAAGGTTGTGATGGAGATAGCATTGTAGAATGTCTCTTGCGTGTTACTACCCTACAGAGCGGTGGTTTTAATTGCCTCTAATCACGCACCTAACCCCACCTTTCCTCCCTTTCTCTCTATTACTTTTATCTTTCGTCTTTAAAATATACTATTAAATATTTTATGGATCATGTCAACTAGTGTTCCTTTCTTAGACACTGGTTAAGGAACTTAAAATAGTCACTTTTGTATAGAAAACAACATTATTCATATTTAAAATAAATTGATTATACATGTTTTAAGATAAGTATACTATACTTGTTATTTTAACTAGTGTCTCGGGACACTAGTTAGCGTTTTTCATATTTTATTTTATTCTTTTGTTATGGTACATTGACTTATTTTTTAACTTATGAAATGTACAGTGACTTATGCAAATAAATTCTGATGTTAATTTATAAATTTTTACTAATAAAAATTGTATTTTTATAAGTTGTTTTTTCATAAATTATTTTGTCAAACTTATAAATAATACATATAAATTTATTTATTTGTATAAATTAATCTACATAAATTCAAAAATAAATGGATCCAAACTATCACTTAATCCATATCTTGAAAATTACTTTTCCGACCCCTACCCATTTCTTTTTTACCCTCCAAACTGACGTTTTTACCCTTGGGGGGTATGAAACAAATTTGCCAAGAAAATTCGGTTTTTACGAACCGAAGCTTCGGCAACGGCTTTTACCGGTTGCCTTAGAACAAAAAAACGTTGTCTTTAAGAGCTAACGCAACACTTCCTCAAAATAGTATCCATATGCATAACACACAACGGTTTTAAAGTGTTATCTAAAGTGTTAGTTGAAATTCATGCATAGAACACTTTAGAGAACGCTTTAAAACTGTTGCGTGTTATGCATCTGGATACTGTTTTGAGGAAGTGTTGCGTTAGCTCTTAAAGACAACGCTTTTTTGTTCTAAGGCAACGTTTAAAAGCCGTTGCCGAAGCTTTGGTTTTTACAAACCGAATTTTCTTGGCAAATGTTTTTCATACCCCTGAGGGCAAAAACGTCAGTTTGGGGGGTAAAAAAGAAATAGTCAGGGGTCGGAAAAACAATTTTCCCATAAATTGCCAATAAGATAAACACTCTATGTTGGGTATTGTTCTGGGCCTTGCTCTATCAAGCCCAAGTTGTTAGTCTTGTAATTAGGCCCATATTGTACCTTGCATATATAACCACATTGGTGGTGTGAATAATAAATGAGGAAGCCATTTTAATATTTTATCCTTAACACGTGGTATCATTGCGCCTTTAACCACTAAAAATAATTATTTCCAAAGCTTCCAAAACAAAACAATAGTTTTTTAACCCCTTTTTTAATTAAAATCAATCATTAACTTAAATAAAGAACAAAGATCACGTAATTTTGTCAAAAAAGAAGAAGAGACATTGTGTACCTCAAATTTTTTAGAAAGCGAGCATCACAAATATGAATAGGGTGCAATACCATTTGTGTGGTATATTTAACAATTCCCTTTTCAAATATATAAACCCAATTGCTCTTTCAATAAATTTTGCAAGTCAAAGCCTACAAAGACTACACTTCAGATTAGCCCAAGTATTTATTTTCACCACTAGTATTCGGTCCACTGAACCGCCTAATCCGATTTGGGGGTCATTTCTGATATCAAATAGTTTCAGCCACTTCCCAATTGTAATTGCAGGGGATCAAACCGTTATACTCCCTACTAAATCAAGCATCAATTACCACTAGATCAATTAACGATTGGTAGTAGCCCATAAATATCGATAGAGAATATTTATGGATTACTTATAATTCTTATATGCTAAATGAAAACATTTATTAAATTTGTTTTCATAACAACAACAACATTCAGAGATAGAGCTAAAAATTCCATTTTAAGAGTAGAAAAAATAAATTTACAAATATACAACGTATATAAGAAATTTAAGGAATTAAGAGATACATTTAATATCGTCTAACAAATATATATACATGACAAACATTTACTTCTGAAGTCATGTTTGTTGTTATTTCATAGAGTTAAAATCATCAACTATTATCCACAAATATCAATTCAAAATTGTTAGGTCGAACGCTATCATCGGGATTCAAACCCCGATCTATCCACTTTATGTCTGTTAGTTTTCAATGACCTGTCATTTATTCGGTTTTATTTTATCTCAATTTTATTTCTAATTTCTCTAACCTCTCACACCTTTCAAATGTGAATTAATCTTATCTTATGACCTTAATATCCTCTCTTCTCTTTGTTTATTGAAATTCCAGTTGGTTTCCAACATATCTATTTATCTCCCACGAATGGGTCCCTGCAACAGAGAATCTATATCTATATAATTTTTTAATATCAAATAATTCAAATCTTATAAAAGCTATGGGAGTTCTAGCTTAAATTAGTGCTAAGAGTGGTTGAGCTTGCATCATCAAATTATTATAATCAGATTCTACATTTTAGCCTGAGGAACTGTTTAACATGCACGTACATAGCTGATTTCAGACGGTGTATATATTTGTTTGTTAATATAAATAAAAAATAACAAACTGGTATACTACAGAATTCATTGACTATTATTAGTACTACTACTACCGACATAGTGTGTTTAATGCTCAGGAAGTCAAGATTTTCATCTAACAAAGAATTTAATAACTTGGACAAAGTTGAATTTACCGAGCAATTTGGAAAGATACATCTAAAACATTTTATTTTTTCAGGGAGATACAATTAAAGGATGATGAATAGCGGCATGCAAATTTGGTTCTTTTTTATTTATAAAGTTATAAGTCAAATAATATAATTTAATGACCCTTCCACCCCTAAATTCCGTCAAGATGTAGCTCTAAGGTACGGTGGTGTGTTCGCCTACACCATCCTCCAACCCCTAATGGCAAGGTTGTTAAAATCTCGATTTAAAATCTAAAATCCATAGATTTTACGTTTCTAGGTTATCATTTCGAGTTAAATCGTTGGTAGAATCCTTTTTGGGTAAAATCATAGTCTGAAACGATTTTACATGATTTAAATCGCTCTAAAATCGCTGAAATCTTGTAAAATCGTAGGTTTTAACTCTTTGAGACAATTTTACCTTCTTGTTTTTGGATAATTTTTTGGATGTTACTTGATGATTTTGTGGGTAATTTGTGTAGTTTGATCCAAGTTTACGAATATTACATTTTATTATGATAATTTAGTATATTTTAGCTTTTAAATTAAGTTGAAACTTTAAATTATTGTTGCATTTATAATATTATATAAGTATATATATGTCTTAAATATAAATATAATATTATTTTAATATAAGGTAAAATCAACGATTTTACGATTCGATTTTATGTTTCGATTTTACCTAGGCAAAACGAGTTAAGGTAAAATCTCGATTCTGACAACCTTGCCTAATGGGGTCCCCTGGTCTCCAGCGCTGCACTGCCGCAACCTTTATCGTGTTGTCAATCTATCGTCCTCAATTCCTCATATTGGTTGGTGGCTGGTTAGTCGATGGTGTTTTGAAGCTCAAGATGCGGATTTCGTTCTTGAGGGATTGTGGTTGTGAAACTTTGGCGGTCTCGGGATTGAAAGTTCACCCTTACAATAAGTAAAGTAATTTTTATATTTAGATATTTTAACATGTGTCATATACATATGTTAGACAATTTCCAACGGTGGATCTTACATTATTAAGAACTGGTTCTTAATAGGAACTATCATTAGAGCAATACACTTTTAAATTCTTAATAGGAACCGATTCTTAAATAAGAATTCTCTCTGTTCTATGGTCCACCTTAGTTTTCATTAAAATATAATTTTTTATGGGACCCGCTTAATTTTATATATTATTAATAATTAAAATATATTGTGATGTAGGGTTATTGATGAGACTCATTTAGAACTTTTGAAGAGGTGTTAGGTTGGATGAATTGAGTGCTTATTAAGAACTTTTATTAAAAAAATAATAAATGAGTGATGTGTACACGTAGGACCCAGTTAAGAATTCAAATTTGGGGAGCTCCATTGTGGATGCGCTTAGTATGATCTTCACAAGGAAACTACTTTTGCTCTCTATAATAGTCTGAGTCCATCTTAGGCGATTCCGTCACCACACTTCACGATCTTTTCTACCTCTTCTTTAATATAATTTTGTCGTAAGGATCAAACCACTACCTTAAAATTTAAGTACGTGTTCAATCCACGTTCACTACCAATTAACTCAATTTTTAGTTTGGATTGTCATTTGGAAGAGAATAAAATAGTTTCCGATCCACCTCGAAATGTGTTCCAAGTTAGTGATATGATAAGAATAGGATCAAATAAAACTCACCTAGAAGCTTCACTATCCAAAATTACCCTAATTATACATGTAGTTGGGACCACTTTGACAATGGACACTCTTATCTCTATTCATATCTGCCTGTGCTGCATCTTTCGCCGGTGACGGAGGTAACCAAAGCTTGCAATATAGTAATGAGTTTTATCTGCCAGTTACCTTCTGACAACTGTCATGTGACTGTGGACCTAACTATATACTTTTGTCTTTATTATCATCACCATCTCATTATACTCCAAAACTGGTAAAATACTACTGTATAGTATCATTCTCAATGATGAATTGGTTAAAAATTATGGGCATTTATTAAGAGTGGAAATTCACATTGCATGTCTCATATATTATCCATTTTATATGTTTCATATGTTTTTTTATGAAATTAATTATAGACCTCGAAACTTGGTACTGAATTTAGTAGAGAGGATTATGGTTCGATCTCTTTAACTATAAACGGAGGGATTGAAACCACTTGATGCCAGAACTAATTAAGTGGTCCAGTGTGGCACGGTTGTAGGGCCAAGTGCTTACCACTACACCAAAAGCAATTGTTGTTAGTGAAAAAACGCTATGAGTTGGGATGTTAAGTCCATCAAATTCTAAAGATAACGTCGGATTAATTTCAACAAATATTGGTGGTGAAAAAAATGGTAACACAAACAAAATAATACTAGTATCATTACTTGAAGGAATGAAAAAAGCAAACAAGTTTGAGTAAAAAGGATCCAACCAACGATGGATCGCATAAAAGTTAAAACAATGATCCGGTTCATGCACCAGGTGTCCAGCATTTCAACTATCATCTTTCCAATCCAAATCCTTACCGCTATCTAATGTGGTCCCGATCATTTACAACCGTTGATCTTAAATGCTTTCAACTTTGACCTTTCTAATCAACGGTCAACAACAAATCCCTTTCTATTTGGAATAACCCCACACATCATGGGCGGTCTCCTTCGCTCATAATAATAAAATAAAAACATATCTCCATCGTAAATAAATGTACTTCATGTAGTATACAATATTACATGTATTATTTTTGTATAAACTATAGTTATATTACTTCCAATAAATAGCAAATATCTTTCACAAGAGTTGTATTTGAAAGTGAAAGTAAAAGTAAAACCACACACAAAAAGAAAGCATTTATCTCATCAAACGATCTAGGGGATTAACAAATCCTTTATAAATGAGACAATGATTACCAACTTTTTTGCCAAAACCATTACCAAGAGAAGTGGCATGGATGCAGTCGTTCGAGTTCGAACTTCGGTCATAGCTAAAAATAAGTCATTTTAAGTCCACCAAATATATAAATTTACTTCGGTTAATTACGTCTAAACCACACAAATATATAAACAAAAAAAATAGTTAAGTTGTTTAATTGTTAGAAATTTCACCTTTAACAATAGATAAGTGGGATGACCGGAATTTTAATCCGAACCCATGTGTCTCTGCCAACTGTGTTAAGCTCATGAGAAAGTAAAAAAATCTCTCTATGGGCATCAAAAGCCTAAATTAAGGAAGGTCTTAAATTTGTTTAATGAGATTTTTTATTTGTCCCCCATTATTTTCTTCTTTTGTTTCCTTATTGAAATTTTCACTTTCTAATTAATTTTTTTTTTTTTGCTTTATAGAAAATTGCTATAAAAAGGCCTTTCATTACCGAACAATATCATAGGAAAATTGCTGATGTACTTATTGGAAGAGATAATATAAACCTAAATCACTTTCTACACTCTCCAATATCTCCACATTACTATTTTATTCATTCTCTTTATCTCTCTCTACTGCAACTTCTTCTTCTACTTTCAAACCTTTCATCTCTTCCCATACTCTCTGCTACAATTCCACTTTTTCACATATTTTCTGCATTACTTGTTCTTTCCTTCCATTCCTCCTTGTCTCTTAAAACATTCATGGATAATGAAGACATAATGAAAACTTTAGGAAATGTTGAAAGCAACATGGACATGATGACAATGATGATGCAAATGGATAAGTTTCATGATTCATATAATGAACCTTCTTTTTATACCAACAATAACAACACTCTCAATCTCAATCTTACCAACAATGAAAACGATTTCCCTTATGTAACTTCATCATTCACACCCTCTTTAATCAATCCTCCACCCTATCCAATGACACCGTCGACTCTTCAAACGTCGAACAGAGTTCAAATCCCGTCAGAGACAGTTAACAACGCTTCGTTTTCCTATCCTGAGAAAAAAACATCAATGTCAGCAATGAGAGAGATGATATTCCGTATGGCGGTTATGCAACCGATTCATATCGACCCAGAAACAATAAAACCACCAAAGAGAAAGAATGTGAAGATTTCAAAGGATCCACAAAGTGTAGCAGCAAGACATAGAAGAGAAAGAATTAGTGAAAGAATAAGGATATTACAAAGATTAGTTCCTGGTGGAACTAAAATGGATACAGCTTCAATGTTAGATGAAGCTATACATTATGTGAAGTTTTTGAAGAAACAAGTTCAAACGTTGGAACAAGCTGGGGCAAATAAACCTTTGAATTTTGTTGGGTTTCAAGGAGTGGTTTCTAATGCTAATTTTAATTATTCTTCTAATTTGCTTAGAGGTTGTTCATCACCTTGTCAAATTGTGGGTCCTAATTCCAAAAAAATGCTTAGTTGACAAGAAAGAAAATTTGAATTAATTGTTAAAACCAATAAATTTGATTCCATGTCTAATAATATATTGCATATTTGATGTTTATATTAATATGTTGGATATGGTTTTGTGGTTAATGTTGGAATAATATTTTGTAAGCAAGCATTATATATTAATTATTGTAATTATTCCTATGATTTTTTTTTTTTTCCAAAAGATACAAGCTAACAATCTTGTAGATTTTCTAAAAAAAAAACTTATAAATTGAATACTGAGATTATAGAAGACATTTAAAAAAACGGTCAAACAGGAGAAAATATGTCCCGTAAAAACATTAATTACAAAAATTTAAAAATCATGCATAACAATATTATATTATCTTTAGTAAGTTTTGTAAATGTAATTTTTTAAAGAACTAATAATAATGGATGAATCTGTTATTGTTTTTCAATATTTTTAGCTGTACTTTTATTTTTGTCTTATTATGAGTTGTATCTGATCAGAAAGAATGTCAGGTAAGTGTTTGAATAATTAATAACAAGAAATCTTTTGAATGACATAGTCTAGACTATAGACTCGTACAAGTTCACTGCTATATAAACTTTGACCAATTTAATGTAATGTACTAGCATGTTGTTTTACATTTTGTAAGTTATAAGCATTATATTTAGTCAACATGTACACCTAAAGAAAGACATATAGTCAATATTAATTTGAGTAGATCTTAGTTCATTATTTGAAGCAGAGCCCTTAATTAATTTGCCTTGCTTTATGCTTGCTTTTTATATTCATATACTGCAAATAAAATCCTCACAAGTCACAACACTGTGCAAATAGAGAAATTTTTTTTTAAATATTTAAATAGATTTTATCAGTACACATCACTCATTTATAATTGTGACGGATAGTATTTATTATTATGGCAAAAAACCAAAACTATTAATATGAATATCTTTTTCTAAGGTCCACTCATAGTCCTCACTAAATGACAAACAATAATAGGTACAAATCACTTTATCATTTAGTGAAGATCATTGGTGGACCTTAGAAAAAAGGTCCATATCAAAAAACGACTAACTCGACTAACTCGCATAATCTTCTCTTAACAATTGGCACAATCTAATTGTGACAAGTCATGTCTAAATTTTAATAATTATGTGAGTTAAGAGAATGATTAATATATTCATATGTCTAAATATTTTTTGTCAAAAAATATAAAATATGATGTTGTATAACTTGAAAACAAGCCAATAGATTTACTAGTTCTAAAAATAGCAGGGGATCACTACCCTGAAACCAACCGAAAAAGACAAGTCATATTGTGTCCAAATTCAGGGAATAGAAGACTTTAGTAGTGAAATCTCATCTGCTCCCTATTCATTGAAAATAAATAAATGGTGATATTGGTTGATACAAACTAACATGATGAAATTCACCAAAAAGAAAAACCTAACATGATGAAGAACAAATATTTAGTTATTTACATTTTAACATACATTGGTACATGCCTCGGTGCATAACAAACATTTAAGCCTTAACATATATTGACGGGTGGATTATAGACCGATATGAATGTTCCAAATATTTGAGCTCTCTTGCCTAGTCAAGTCATACCAAGCATATATAGTTTGATAGTTTTAGTCATGTCTAGCTCACCTCACCTAGATCTTAAAATTAGTTTGACTGCTCAAATCATCATTTCTAGCTCATCTCACCCACTTGGTGTGCTACCCCTGCCTAGTGTAAAGGGAAATATGCACTGTAAAAAAAACACATTTCCCTTTAATTAAATAGAGTTTTTTTTTTACTAAAATTAGAGATATATATGTTATATCAACCTAAAAATGTTAAACAAAAATACGATATTGTATTTCCTTTACTCGTAGTATGATTATCGAAACATACAAAAAAATATTAAAAAAAGTTAAAAATACACTTTTATTATATTTTTGTTAGAAAAATATGTTTAAATAACATTCTTAATCTTTTTGACGCAAAGTGAATTGAGGTCAAGTCATGGGCTTACTATTTAAAGGGAGCTTACCAGAGAAAAGGTGAGTTGATGGTATGCAATTTATACGTATTTTCTATTTCAATTTCAAAATGCTGTACACACTTTGTCCACTTTTAAAATTTTGGAAAAATATGATCCACTCAAATTATTCTATACGGATGTATAATGTTCCTCCACTTAACTTAGATTTGCTCCTAATATAAAACTTGAAGTCTTGTATGCGTAGGTATAGGCACGCGGAAATAAGTCACGCAACAAGGTTATTTTTAAAAGTCACAACTTATTTTTAAGTTTATGTAAAATAATTTATATAAAAAAAAAAGTTTTATATATTATTATAAGTTTTTCAAGATAATAAATGAGAAAAAAAACAGCATAATAAAATACAAAATCGAAAAAACTATGGTAAACCCTTATGATGAGTCCAACCTAATAACGTTAGCATTTTTATCGGTTGAACTTGGATTTGCACCCAAATTTATGTTTTTTATTAAATCATATCTTATAATATGCAGCACAGGAGAGTCAAGTAATGTGAAGTTTAGACATTAGTGTAGATTAACATAATTTTAAAAATTTAAAATAAAATACTACTAATTAACATTGACCACGTGGTCAATCACAGTGGCCATTAAATTCGCCATTTTTTTTTTACTTAGTGGCTGTTTTTCTCACTTTGGGCCATTAAATATGACTATTAAATTGATGTTTTCTTATAGTGCACAAATATATATATATATATATATATATATATATGAAATTATGATCCAGTTGGTTTTAATGTATAGTCAGGGAGGGAACTAGGTATTAGTCAAAAGGGGCGACCACCACCCATAAAACATATAATACTATTATACTAACCATATAACATAGAGTCTGCCACGCTACTTCTTCTTGCACCATTCAATCACTCCTTATATTATACTAATAATGATAATTATATAATATACATATAATATAATAATGTTTGTTTATTATTTTATTTTAAGTTACTAACTAATAACAAAGTACTCCCTCCGTCCCAAAATATAAGAAAAAGTGAGTCAATTTTTTTTGATATATTTGGTTAAATATTAGAACTAAATACATTCAATTTTATTGACCAATTTTTGCTTATATATATTTTAGGACTGAAGGAATATAGCAGAAGTCCAGAAGCCACTAACTAGTAAACTGTAAAAAAAAAAAAAAAAACTAGTAAACTAATAAAGTTGTGCTTACGTGGAAAAGTGGTAAACAACCGCTAGTTTGAGTATTTTAAACTCGCGAGGCCAACTAGAAAAATTTATGCCTAACAAGTTGTTATGTGGTTTGGTGGAAGATAAACCAATCCGCTGAAGTTATCTTATACAATCTCTTATTTTTTTAATAAATCAAATGTATCATTTGGATAATATAATAGAGAAAATCGAATTCCTTTTAGTAATTAAGGAAGTGTTATATAAAAAAAGTCGAAGATAATCATTATTTCGATAGTTACGTTTTGGTATGTATGTATATTCTTTTGTAGGATATATAATTTATATGTGTAATTGCATTTTTGGTCCTCTATTTTAAAATCAAACGTTTTGGTCTCCTTATTTTCACATTTGTTACAATTTTATCCCTAACTCGGTATTTTTTGCCCTAAAAGTGGAGACAGTAAATCATCTTTTATGATGTTAAAAATCATACTTTTTAGAGTAAAAATATGGGTTGGAGACCAAAAAGTTCGATTTTAAGATAGGGGGGCCATTTTCGTAAGTTTGGTAAAATAAGGGACAAAAAGTACAATTAAACATTTTTGTTTTATTAGCCATGAAACTAAATTTTATAAAATTATTAGTAATAGACTTTTTTTTTTATATGTTATTAGTTATAATTGATGTTATTTATTAGTGTTATATTTTCGCCACCCTCAATGATTTTTCCTGGTTCCATCCCTACTATATCAACTATGTAGTAGTACACTATAAATATTAATGTTTCACGTCTCTCTTGCAGTGTACCACCCCCTCCCATACTGATCATCATAAAGGCGTCGGTGACTGAGGGTGGTAGAAATAGGTTGCCTCCCGTGGCAAGGTCGAATAATTTGGTTGTTCGTGTCTCAAGGATCACACCTTTCAAATGTTCCATTTTTATCTTACACTATATACGTACATTATCAAATATTATCTAAGACTATAACGTTACATAATAAATACAAAAAAGGTAAGGTGGTATGAATATGGATGAGGGAGAGGGTTCTATCGAATTTGACCCATGTGAAATAGGGTCCCAATATACCCAATGAGATTGGATTTTTAATTATTAATTTTAGTGAAAGACAAAAATAAAAGGTAAAGAACCAAGAAAACTCTGCACTTTGCATATGCGTTATCCAGGGGCGTATATAGTACATGTTGTGTGCAGCATGTAGTATAGCCTAAGACCTCATAAAATTAGGGGCCTCTAAAAAAAATTATAGGATAGTAGTATTAGTAAATGAGATGTATAAAATTAAGGATTGTATGCTTTCAAATGAGAGATTATGGAGTTCAGATGTTTGAGATTCTTTTTATTCTAAAATGAAAGATTTATTAGTTACAAAATATCTTAAAAGAGATTTTTCTATTGTGAATAAATTTTTTAGACGTTTTATAGCGAATTGTTATACTATAGTTTTATTTATCAAGTGAATAGGCGTGTAATAGAGATTGACATATTTATCAAACTTTTTTTTATATTAGCGAAAAAATAATTATTTTTTAGTGTTATCAATGTTATTTATAATTTAAATCAATGATAATTGTTTTATGTTTTTTTGCATTTTTTTTATTAGGGCCTATTTTTTAATAATGCACAGGGTCTCCAAAAAGTTGGAGACGCCCCTGGCGTTATCTCTTGTATACTGGTACTACTCCCTCCGTAACACTATATAAGCAAAAATTACCTTTCTAGATTCATTATAAAATTAATGTATTTGGTCTATAATATAGACTAGATACATTGATTATACAATGTACCTAAAAAGGTGATTTTTGTTTATATAGTGTTACGGAGGGTGGAGTATATATTTGGTACATTGTATTGAATGCTTCTCTCTGACACATTCATCCTCCTATCTATCTTGCATTCATTGGGGTTGGATTGTTGGAAGGTAGCAAAGGGAGGAATTTCTTATAACAAAATGTAACAACTTAATTAGTAGTCAGTGGTGATTGTAAAACTCACCTCATGATTAAATTTATGAATGAATAAAATTAAACAAATTATATTATCATAATTTTATATATATTAGAGTAGTATGGTGTTAAAACCATCACAACTAAACTAGTTTTGTATGTCATATAAAAACATAAAATAAAAACTAGTTATGTATGATCAGTGTCATAATAGACCAATTTAATGTAAGTAATGAAATATTATTCTTCTCGTTCTCATGGTAACAAAACTCATACTTGCGGTTATCCGTTCTAACTCACCCCTATTTGACGGGAAAATATGAGTTGATTAAGTTTGGATTTGAGTTTTTTCAAATTTCAAAAGATGGGGGTTGGGCGAGTAATGAAAAATGTTGATATTCACTGAACTCATCCCGCTTATATCAAAATTATATTTTACATCAATGAAATTAAAAATTCTTAAACAAACTTTTAAATTATATTCATATGTTTATTTTTATTTTTAGTTGAGTATTAAACAAGTTGTTTTCCTCTATTTTTTCCTTGATTAAAAAAACTATAATGTTTTTTTTTTACAATCAATAACTTATATCATTTCATGAAGAAAAAAAACTATAGTGTTAAAAAAAATAATTGTGTTTTCACCATTTTTTATAATAAAAAATACCAAAATATATAACCTAAGTTTAAGTGGCGTGGAGGGAAATGAAGATACCCAAACTCGGTCGGATATGAGTTTGAGGTTCTATTTTTTATCCTTGTTGGAAATTAGAACAGATATATGGAATAGAGATACCCAAAATTTATGAGTTTGAATTTGAAGGAGAAAAAACTCGTCTCATCTCCACCCTATTGTGATGCCTACTCGGTTCATTGTTTAACAATTATCTTATCTATCATACTCTTCTAGTTCAATTAACAACAACGTGTGTGCATTATTTGCAAATGTGTGTGCATTATTTTCACACAACATAGTGACAACATCAAAACTATGTGGGTGCATTATTTGTTAAAAAATAAAATAATCAACATAATAATTTCAATTGTATTGTGTTTAATTTTAAAATTATTTTTGAGATTGGATAAATTTTGAAGAGACCGAAATAAAATTGAAATTTTTGTCCTAACAATATCATATAACAATTTTTTTTATATTAAAAAATTAAGATGAGGGGATGATGTCTCAGTCCAAGGCACGAAAGACCTTAGGGTTTGAAGAGCACTTACAAAAGTAATTATATTTACCTCACTTCAAAGACACCAGCGAGGCTCGAACCCTAGACCTCTCAGATTCAAGACTTGTCTTTTTACCACTAAACAACAAGTTATTCAATACTACCTAAAAAGATGGTCTTGTGTTGTTTTATCATATACTACTTTATTTAGTACTTACTTTTTATAAATCAAACAGACTATTTTTTTTTTTTTTAAGTATGGTTCCAAATTAAGATTAAAGGGGTGAGAAAAAGAAGCTTTCAAGCAATCCTTAAAATAAAAAATCTCTGACCATATATACATTTTGCTTATTGTAATTGTAAATTAGCTTTCGATTTGGGCCAAATAAAAATTTCATGGGAGTTGCTCTTCGCCCCCCTTAATTACTTAGAGCTCTCTCAGAAATTCTAAAATTGCCCTGGAAGTGTCTACCAGGAGTTAAAACTTGGTGGCACCTTACCGGAAGACAAAATTCAATAGGCTAAATGCACACCCCCAATTTCTAATTTTAACCCCTAACGAATTATATCTCTCTGTAGGCATGAATTTTAATGCCTACTATATGAAATCACTTTTCTTGCTATTGTTGTTTGTGTTTTAACTATTGGTTGATATCTTTAAAGTGTGATATGTTCTTACTATTTTTAGTTATGGCCGAGAGTCTTGATAAATCCAAACCAGACAATACTAAATCTTGAATAGAATGAAGGAGGGGAAAAGAGCAATAGTCTAACTTCACTGACAAAGGCCCAAACTTCATAGGAAAACAGTACAACGATTTTAAGCCCAAACTTCCTAAAATGGGTTTACCACTTGTTGGGCTCATGGAAAGTCCATCTAGCCAAATATTTGACTCTTTTTTAATAGAGTTAATTATGTTTTGGAAAATGCTAACCAGTGCTCCCACGGCACTGATTAAGCATATTAAAATAGAAATTTTATCTCGAAATATGTGCATGCAATACCTCAAAAGTATAAAAAGTTATTTTTTAATATTAATTTTATCTTTTATTTCCTTTTTTGACATGCTTAACAAGTTTCCGGGGGCACTGTTTAGCATGACACTTATGTTTTTAGTCCGTGTGTTTTATCCGATAGAAGAGAATTTGAATTTATGATGATCAAATAACAATATAGTTTGATTTTCAATATTAATTAACACACTCTATGTGAAAGAACCTTTAAATTTTCTCTCAACCTTGTCATAATGAGTTGTCAATGAAGACAGTTACAATGGAATCCTCTCCATTTCTTCAAAGAAATGGCAAATGCAATTACTATAGTTTTGATGTAAATTAAGAATATAAATGCACGTCTTTTGAGAATAATTAATATTATTTGAATATTTATACATTTAAACTTTAGTACTTGCATTTACCATTTCTTTTAAGAAATGGAGAGGATTCCAACTCGATATAGACAACATTACCTTTGTGTTTATTGAACCTTTACTATGATTATCTACTGGTATTTGTAATTGGGTTTTTCTATCATGTGCAAATTTGCACATGTTAAGAAGTTTAAAATAGTAAATTTGTATTGGAATTTGTGTATTTTATATTAAATGTATAATATTTTAATAAATAATTGTTGTTTTTTAATAAAAAAATTACTACTTTTAGTTATCTTAACATGTGCAATGTTGCACATGTTGTATTTTAATCCATCTCAAAAATATAATTATTATTTACAGGGACGGAGCCAGAAATTCAGTTTAAGGAGACCGAACTTTAAAGCACAATTCACTAAAGAAAAATTTAAAATTTAAAAGCATAACATATACAAGAAATTGTAAAATAAATCAAAAGTTAATATAGTGAATTTTCATTTTATAGTTAATTTTTTTCAAGTCAAACTTTTAGGCCCTTCCATGTTCACATTTATTATAATTTTAGTCTCAACTCATGTGTTTTACCATAAAAATTGTGATTTTTTGTGTAAAACAATGTGAATTTTAGTCTCAAAACAGATATTTTGTCATTAAATTCAATATTGAGGCAATAAGACACTTTTTAGTAAAAAAAATAATTAATTTTTAGGGGAAAAACAGTCGCTAAGATCAAATTTACAACAAATTTATAATAGTATTTAAAATATTGGATTAATAAATAAGGACCATTTGCATAAATTTAATAAAATAAGGGAGACTAAACATGGAAAAAAGACTCACATCTTATTAGATGTTCATAAACCTATAATTAGGGATGTCAATGGATATCCGTGGGGGCGGATAATATGATATATGTGTTTATTCCGTTGGATAGATACGATATCCATATTCGTGCAAGTATCCGTCAAACGGGTAATCCATGAATTTTGAAGTATACGTGGATATTTACATATATCCATGTATAATATTTTTTAAAAAAAAATGTGATTCTTGCAAAAAAAATTATTTTAATTACTTGAACTTTGTTTATCTTCTTTCTTTCTAAAGAAACAAGAAAAATATTATTATCACATAATAACATTCATACATTTCACTTTAAATTTAACAACAAAAGTCAACGCATTTATTTTTCTTTTTTTTCACCAAAATATAATAATATACATACATTTCTCTTTAGAAAAAATTTCATACATTTCATTTCTAATTAAAACAAAGTTCATCACAAAATTCTAAAGAATTAAAAAGGCTCTTATATATTTGATAACTAAGAATATTTATATAATATTCTTATTTACTAACGGGTACAGATATCCGTGAATACGGATATCATTAAATTTAAATCTGCATCTGTATCTATTAAATTTTTGTCATCCCTACCTATAATAACCATATTAAATCACTTTAATTGGATTTAAATCTGGATTAATTATTTAATAATGATAATATTTTGTGTGTGCGTGTGGACGACTGTTTGTGTGTGTATTGATAAAATTAAGATGAATTGATCTCATGCAGAATGAATTTATGCTATGTTGGCTTATAAAATAAAGTGAGGTGGAATAAATTGAAGTTTTGATTGTTTGAAAGAAAATAGAAGGAAGGAAATATATAGGCATTCCCTTCTCTTGTTTGGTTGTGTAGTTAGCAAGAGAAACTAAAGAAATAAAATGGCACAGAAAACTTTTAAAAATATGATCCAAAATGACAAAATTGGAATCAAGGAAGCAATTATCTTTTCTTTTCTTTTTTTTATTTTAAGAAACTAAGAAAAATTATATTAAATCAAAGAGCAGCCCCTCAAGCACAAGATGTGCTGGAGAGAAACTGTGAGTAAATCATTATACACGAGATAATTCACACTATCCAGAAAAGCTACAAAAGATTACACAATAGCTTGGAAGCAGCATAAAGGATTCAACCTCCAATATGAGTAATCAAAATCGAACAAAATGTAACAAAATTTAAGCCACCAAAACGTTTGAAGCTTTACCTTCTCTGTCAGTGTCTCAAGCATGTCAGATCCAGACTGAAAAATCATTCTATTACGATCTTTCCAAATAACAAAAAGAACCGAGATCACGAAATCATTCTAAACACGGTTTTGGTACTATTGGAAGCACCTCCAAGACCACGAAACTGAGTGGAATGTAGCTCAGTAGTGCCATTAAAACCGAATCGAATCCTAACCAATTTGAAACCATAAGCCAGAGACGCCTATAAACCTCACATTGGAAAAACAAATGGTCAATGTCTTCTACCTTACCGCATGATGTCCCGCACAAAAGCTGAGTTGTATCAAGAACCCCTCTCTTATGAAGATTATCCTTTGTAGGTAGCCTATTCAAAAAGAGACGCCATACAAAAATATCCACCTTTAAAGGAACCAATTTTAGCCACAAGAAGCAATCAGGCCCTACATTGAGAGTACTCCTCGTCGTTGTTAAGTGAGAATATGCTGATTTAACCGAGTAGCACTAGGACAGATGAAGCTTCCAAAACCACCTGTCAACCACGCCATCCTGCAAAGAAACAGAAAACAAGCGGTCAACACACTCCACAACTAACTCCTCCTCCCAAGCAAGCAACCTCCGGCGCCATTTCCACGCCTCCCCACTTACCCCCCACCCTAAACCAAACATCTCCGACACCGTTATTAATTTGTTTTCTGCAAGAGTAAAAAGTCTGTCAAAAGACATGGCCAGTGGGCATTCCCCCACCCATGGATCCATCCAAAACAGCGTGGACTGACCATCCCCTACCTTCCTAACGATATTATCCACCAGCCACCAAGCATCAACAAGTTCTGCACCCGACCGGATTTGGTTCAAAGTACGCCACCAAATCGATCCAACGCCCCCTTCAAATTGTATCCTCCCCCCTCCTGACCGTACTTCGCACAAAGCACAACATTCCACAAACTCTCCCTCTCCTCCAACAGCCTCCACACCCATTTTCCTAATAAAGCAATATTAAACTCCTTCAACCTCTTCATCCCCAACCTTCCCTTTTCCCTTTGTAAACAAATAGTGTCCCATTTTATCCAAGGTATTTTTCTAACATCCTCACCTCCCCCCCAAAAGAATTGAGAAAAAATAGATTCAAGTTAGGGAAGAGATAATACCTGAGGGAGCTTTGAAGAAAGAAAGGAAGTAAACCGGAATGGAGGACAAAACAAACTTAAGCAAGACCAACCAACCACCTACTGATAAATTTTTACACTTCCATCCAGACAAGCGACGACGAATCCTGTCAACCAACGAGTACCAAAATTGTAACTTCCGCGGATCTCCACCAATAGGCAACCCCAAATAAAGAAAGGGAAGGCGGTCGTGCTTGCAATGCATGACCGATGCCGCCTCATGAAGCCATGAATCATTGACATTGACCCCAAATAACCTGCTTTTGTTGAAATTAACTTTCATCCCCGAGATGGCTGCAAATAAAATTAGAACTACTTTCTATGCTCGGACATTAGCCCAACATTTAATCCCGACCAACAAGGTGTCGTCTGCAAACTGAAGATGAGAGACATGCACAGAATTTTGCGGTCCAATACCATAGGGAGTGAAGATTTGATTGGAAACTAATGCAAACATCATAACATTAAGTCCCTCCGCCACCAACAAAAACAAAAAAGGGGAAAGAGGATCCCCTTGACGAAGTTCTCTCTCAAAACAAAACTCGTCTGTCAGACTCTCGTTAACCAACACTGATGCTGTTGCGGACGTGACACACTTCATAATCCAAGCACGCCACACAACCGGAAAATTCATTTTAGCCATCACTTCTTCAAGGTAACCCCAATCCACAGAATCGTACGCCTTTTCAAAATCTACTTTAAAGAGGATTAAATCTTTTTAATTTTCTTTGCATCATCAACAATTTCATTTGCTATTAAAATACCATCCAAAATTTGCCTACCCTTAATAAAAGCAGACTAAGTTGTAGAGACAACATTTCCGATAACAGTATGTAACCTATTTGCCAACACTTTGGAGAGAATTTTATAAATACTACTCACCGAGGCAATAGGACGGAAATCAGCCACCCGTTGCGGGCTCTCAACCTTTTGGATCAGCGTTATAAAGGTAGAATTGAGACCCTTTGTAAGCTTACTACGGTGGAATTCAGCAAAAAAATTTAGCAAGTCAATCTTCAACACATCACAGAAATCTTTAAAAAAGGCTTTCCTTACCAGTAGTAATTTTTGGGAGCTTTCTTTTCCAGTAGAATTAAAATTTAAAGAACCATCAATTCAAAAAAGTTATAAGAGACATGAATAGAAATAAGATATACTCTGTTTCAAATTGAGTGACACAGTTGTTCACACATTTTGATTTGACAATTTTTTTCTAATTATGGATAAAAATAAAGCTATTAGTATATAAGATGTTATTAAATTTGTCTCGACGAATATTTTCAAAATACCAAACATTTTATAAATTTTACCATCATAAAATTAATCGTGAAAATTATGTACTCCCTCCGTCCCAAAATAATTGACCTAAATTTGACTTGGTGTACTATTCATATGATCTACTCTGGTCATATTTTTCTACTTATATGTAGATGAATATATATGAATATGAGATGTTGTTTGATTTGTCTCGATGAGCATTTTCAAAATATATACTAATTTTTATAATTTTTAATAATATATAATTTAAGATATTAATGGTCAAAGTTGTACATTGAAAAACGTAAAAGTGGTCAACTGAATCAGTTATTTTGAGACGGATGGAGTATTGTCATACATGAAACACTCAATTAAATCCTCATTGCGGAGCAGAAGGACTACTAGTAGTCGGTTGACATTTTTATACCTTTTGCTATGTTCAGTATATAAAAAGACTCAAAATTCTCATTTTACCACTCTTTGTCCAAATCCAAAAATTCTTGTAGCCAACATGTATCCACACCTTCTGTTGCATATCACACTCACATATTAGATATTTTTCAAAAAATAATCAATCATGATTTAATGCGTCATAAAGTAGTAATTGACTAACCTTATAAATTTTGGGGGACCATGACCTTCCCCAATCCCCTTCTCCCTTCACCACGGCTCCCACCTTCACATGTTAATTATTGTCTTTTTTGCAAGTTTTCATTCCATCCAGTAGCAGATCGAGTTGTGAATTAAAATTTAGAGGGACCATGACTAAACTTAAATATTTTTTGGACATTCTTTTATTTTTCTTAGCATCATACATAAGGTTTGTTAGCAACTCGACTCATACATATATAATATCTTATTTCTATTAATTAAATTAAGTTCACGAAAATAAATTAGACATTCTTTTATAGTTTATTTGTTAGAATTTTTCTTATAACAATTTTATTCTTTAGATTATTAAATGAACTTTATAGTGTGATAATTGGAAACACGTTGCAGGAGAAAATATTAAAATATATTTTCAGTTTCCTGCGTGGAACACGAGGCATGAAACACAAAAAGCAAAACTAATTAGGCGTCAATTCGCATAGCCCTACTCCCACTTGATTCTTTTATAAGCAAAAAATATATGCACACTTATTACAAAGTTATTTTTTTGTCTTCATTCATGTGAACGTGAAGTTTTTATTATAATTCTTAAAATAATTTTATAATGTTTTGGAACTCTAAAATTATATTAAAAAGTACAATATAACAAATAGGAAGGGTATTTTCGTAATAATAACATTAATTAAAGTTGAATTTAGTAACTTTTGTCTATATTTGAGGCCAATTTGTTTTGTTGATTTTTGCTTACAAATAGAATTTAATTTATATGCACCGTCAGTGTAAAATTATTTTACACATGCGTCCAATAATATATCGACACATCATGTATGGTGATTAAAAATACATGATGTGTCACATTCATTGAATGATGTGGCAACACAACATTTGATGCATGTGCAAAAAAACTTTACACGACAGTGTACAACAATTAAACTCTTACAAATAAGGCCGGAGAGAATACACGTAATAACTCAATTTATATATATATATATATATATATATATATATATATATATATATATATATATATATATATATATATATAAGATTTGCTAACTTAAACCCACCTAAAAACATGAAGGTTTAAGTTAGCAATGTGCACTTTTTCACTTTGGACAAAAAACGAATTACCACTACTCTCAAACATGTTATAAATAGAAGAGTAGTTATGTCAATGTTATTTAATTAATTAAAGAAAATAATTAATTGAAGTGTGAAAATCATGTGTCTTTCAATCAATTTCCTCTGTACGATAAATAAAATGGGTGTAAATTAGTAAAGTTGGTGCAAATTAAGGAACATTTTAAATGTAAGTTACAAAACTATTTCTCAAGTTACTAGTTTTAAATAATAAATATGAATGATTTTTTTTGTCCAAAGTAAAAATGTGCACCTTACTAACTTAGACATTCATGTTTTTAGGTGGGTCTAAGTTATATATATATATATATATACACACACACACAAATTCTAAACCTTATTTATCATATTTAATGTTTCAAACAGTGTCAGAGATTTTGTCTATATCCAGAATAGTATCGTACATCACAGCCAAAAAAAATCGTACAGCTCACATGGTTGTTGGGAAGATATGTGGAGGAGAAGAAGGAGAACAAAAGATTCATGGAAAATATGGGAAAAAAACATCGAGCACGTGGAAATGAGATTTTGTTTTTTTCAGTGACTAGTGCTGAAATGAGTATGGACCATGTTCTAATAATCGTACTAGATATTTAGTTCATGAAACTAAAAACACATAACATGATCTTTTATTAGGTTATTCTTCAAGTTTCACACTATGTCAGTGAGATAATTTGATCACTAGAGAAAATTCACTTCACTCATATTCAATCGATTTTGATTTGATTAATTAATCTTCACTCTACTACTAAAAACCAAACCGAGCTCAAATGAGTGTGTTAGCTTCATGTCATGGTTCAACTGATTGAAGAGATTAAACCGTTGTTGAACCGTTTGAAGCAGATACTAAATAAATAAATTAGACATTTAGTGCTAATATTTTTAGTACAATCCGTAAAACTGACGAACCGGTTTCTCTCGATCCTCCAATGTTAATACTTATAAAAATAAAAAATAACTAAAAATATGAGAGGTAGAGAGAGAGAGAGAGGTGTTGTCTCTAGGGCATTCCTGGGGCGGCCGATACGGTCACCGCCTTCACCGGAAGTGAGGCATATAAGGGGGGGTGTTTCGGTAGATAGCGGAGAGTGGACGGAGGTGAGAAATCCACGTCGGAAAGCGTTGTGGCAGGCTAACGAAGTCGAGAACAGACGATGGCAGACAAGAGATCATTACAGTCAATCGATTTCCAAACCCAGGCAGCAGTTACTCTTCGATCAACACGACGTTGCTATTCCCAGCGTTCGCGACCACCATCAAGCAAGGAGATACCAGTCACGTATCAGCAGAGAGCGGAGTCGTACGTTTCGGCGGCTGGATATCAGACACCAACGTTCAAGATCGTTTTCAAGCAGGTCACTCCATGGTCGATGGCAACACAGGTACGACGAGGAACGACGACAACAGGAGACTATGGAGGATCGAGAGAGGCGGTTGTCAGGCTGGCGGCGCGATCGTAGGTTGAAGGAGAAGCTTCGTTCGCGTTCTGTTTATGGAAAGGAGCATTCTGAGGCTTATCGCACGCGTAATTCCAATTTGAACTTGTCACGTGGCTTATGTGATGCTGGATGGGTGGTTTCTAATGAGGATGGAGATAGGCCACGTGAGCAAAGTGTGGTTGGAAGGGTGGGCTCCGCCCTAAAGCGGTACGTTTCCTTTTATTTTACGAACTTCCCAGCACAACTCTCGTATTTTTATCTTAGGAAAGGCTTTGAGGTTTGTGGTATTCTGGAGGATGTTTATGTACCTCATAAACGAAATAGGTACGGAGAACCCTATGGTTTTGTCAAATTCTCTAACGTTAAAGATATTTCCAAATTAACGAAAGCTTTGAATGCTGTCTGGTTCGGTCACTTTCGTGTCCGCGCTAGAGTGGCAATGTTGGAACGTAATGACACGGGGGCGGTTAAGAGAATGACAAAGGAGCAGGATGGACTGATGAAGGGAGCCGAAAACTCCTCGCAAAAGTACGACAATCATGAGTCCATGAGGCTTGTAGCGATTACAGGTGGTGAAATTCCCAGTATCTCGAAGGGGACACAAAATAAGAATGGATGTGCCAACGGACCGGGCCATGGGAAGGAGGGACTAGGTACTCTGGAAGACGTGAGGGTGGGGGACATCGTGATAAAGTTAGGAGCACAACAGGGGCTCGTAGCCCGACAAGAAGGCCAGAAGAAGGGGGAGGAGCAGATTTCTAAAGAGACGGATAGGCCAGTCGAGGCTGTTAAGCAAAAGGATAACAGAGTTCTCTTACGCAGCTATCAAACAACGACTGAGGACGTGCAGTGGGCACAAAATGGTCTCGTGGCGACAATCATTAACGGTGAGGCGGTTCCCGTGGTTCAAAATAGAATAACAGATGCAGGTTTTAATGATGTGGTCATCATACCCTTAGGGGCTGATAAAGTTTTCATTCGAAGCACGGGTGGGGTTGATGTTATGACTTTGGTTAGTAACGCCGAGGTGTTTTTTAAACTCAGTTTTTCACACTGGACGCACTGGGAAAAGGATTTGATGCCTTACCGGAGGGGAGCATGGGTTCGTTTGTATGGTGTCCCTATGCACGCCTGGAACGTGAATTTTTTCAAGCTTTGTGTGTCGGATTGTGGTAGGTTTTTACGAGCGGATAGTTGCTCTATGGATAAGGACAGACTCGACTTTGCCCGGGTCCTGATTGCTACGTCAGAGTTAGACATCATCAAAAAAGTTGAGCCAGTTCTTGTGGATGGTATACTTGTAGAGATTAAGATAGTGGAGGAGTGGGGGTATGCTATGGGAGAGGACACTTGCCTTTTTGAGGAAGACAATGAGACAGAGACGATCCACTCTGACTGTGAAGCAGGGCACGTTGATACAGACGTTCATCGCAATGTGGATATATTATTTGATAAAATAGCGAGTGGACTAGAAGAAGAAGGGGACTTTGATTCCCAAGGAATGAGAGAGGATGAACCCTTAGATAAGCCTGACGACAATCCTTTTGTTCGGGGGGTCAGGGAAGATGAGGTCGAGCAGAATGCTGTTATACTTTGCCCTAGTAGCGGTCTGAACGAGGCCCAGCCCACTATGAGTAAGGGTTCTCAAGGACGGTTTATTGTAGGTGACTTAAGGTCAGGTGACAAGCTTGAGGTGACAGAAACCCATGAGCTGTCTATGAGCCAAAACTCCCCTCAGGATCTTGAAGGAATTAAGCTGCGTTGTAGTCGCGCTAATTCTTGCCCTCCATCGGCAACCCGTTCTATTATTCAGGGGCCATGGAGCTTGGATTGGTTACACGATCATAATTTCAAGGATGCAGGAGTGGTTTTCTCTGGAAGTAAGAGAGCTATGAAGGAGGGCAATCTGGGGAAGCGACAGTCAAAGGTGGGGCAACCTGACCCCAAAAGGAAGAAAACAGGTGGGATGCTTCGCCATCCGCTTCATAGCCTTAAAAAAAATCGCTAGATTACCGAGTGAAGACCGTGGTGAGGTGCTTAAAGTTTTAAAAAAGAATGTCCTTCGTCGGCGGCGTGGGGAAGGTGTTAAACAAGCGACTTTTGTGAGCTGTCAAGCCACTTCTGATGATTCGTCAGCGTCGGAATCCGTCAACAATGATTGGCAGAACTGGGTGGTTTTGCAAGGAAATGATCAGTTGATTGCGGAGGATGTTTGGGAGATAGGGAAATCTATAGGGGTTCAGGTTAAGGGAGATAACTCGAATATGTTTAATGCTCTCTCTCGGACGGGGAAAGGCAAAAAGGAGAGCTCTGGTCCACAGCAGGGGGGGGAAGCCCGGAAGGAGAAGGGTTGCTAGGTTCGTGATCTCGGTTAAGGTGAGGGGGGAAAGAGTGTCTGATGAAGATTATATCTTGGAATATTAGGGGCCTGGGCGGTGTAGAGAAGAGGAAAGAGGTGAATCAGTTGGTGAGGGACCTGAATCCTCTTATCCTTTGTCTCCAGGAGACTAAGTTGCAAACCTGCGATGTTTTTTTGTGTTCTACCCTTTGGGGGATTTCACCTTTTGACTTTTCGTATCGATCTTCGGTAGGGGCATCCGGGGGGTTGTTAACTATGTGGAATTCCTCTGAGGTGGATGTTTGGTCGTCCGAGAGTCGTGATCATGTCTTGTGGTGTCATGGTCGTTTTATTAAGACTGGAGAAGAATTTTTTGTGGCAAATGTTTACGCGCCCTGCGACGATGGGGCTAAGCAAAGGCTGTGGGACTTGCTTTCTGAGAGGTTAAATACGCTGGGTGGGAGGAGGGTTTGTGTTTGTGGGGATTTCAATGCGGTCAAAACTGTTGAGGAACGTCGCTCCTCTAGGGTTGGGCATCGCTCTTTGGATCATATTCCTTTTAGTCGTTTTATTGATGATAATAATTTGGTCGATCTTCCCTTATGCGGTCGTCAGTTTACTTGGTTCAAAGGGGATGGTCTCACGATGAGTCGTCTAGACAGGTTCCTCTTGTCTGAGGAGTGGTGCTTGGCCTGGCCCAATGGCCAACAAGTTGCCAGATTACGAGGATTATCTGATCACTGTTCTATTGTTCTGTCCGCAAATGAGGAAGACTGGGGTCCTCGCCCCTCGAGAATGCTTAAGTGTTGGAGAGATGTTCCTGGTTATAATTTGTTTGTGAAAGATAAGTGGAATTCAATTCAGGTCGATGGTTGGGGTGGTTATGTGCTTAAGGAAAAATTCAAAATGATTAAGGCGGGTTTGAAAGATTGGCACTCGACTCATGTTAAGAATTTGCCGAGTCGAATTGATTCTCTAAAAGTTCGGCTAGCGGCGCTAGATCAAAAGGGGGAGGAGGGGACTCTATCAGAGGAGGAAATAAAGGAGTTTCATAGGGTTACTTCAGACATTCACTCGTTGTCCCGGATGAATGCTAGTATCAGCTGGCAACAGTCTCGTACGCTCTGGCTTAAGGAGGGAGATGCTAACTCTAAGTATTTTCATTCGGTCCTTGCGGGCCGCCGTCGAAGGAATGCTATTTCTATGATTCAAGCAGATGGAGTTACCTTGGAGGGTGTGACTCCTATTAGGCAGGCTGTGTTCTCGCACTTTGCATCTCACTTCAAGGCTATTAACTTGGATAGGCCTAGGGTTGATAATCTTCAGTTCAAAAGGCTGAACCACTTGGAAAGTGGTAGTTTAATCAAACCTTTTTCGGAGGCAGAAGTAAGAGCAGCGGTGTGGGATTGTGATAGTTTTAAAAGTCCAGGTCCCGACGGGGTCAATTTCGGTTTCATAAAAGACTTCTGGGAGGAGCTTCGAAGCGATGTCATGCGTTTTATTTCCGAGTTTCATCGTAATGGCAAATTGACTAAAGGAATAAATGCCACTTTTATCGCTTTGATCCCTAAAATTGATAGTCCCCAACGTCTTAATGACTTTCGGCCTATCTCGCTTGTGGGAAGTCTTTTTAAAATCCTGGCGAAAGTTTTGGCGAACAGGCTGCGATGCGTGATTGGTAGTGTAATTTCTGAGTCTCAGACTGCGTTTGTGAAGGATCGTCAGATTCTTGACGGTATTCTTATTGCTAACGAGGCGGTGGATGAGGCGCGTAAGTATAAAAAGGAACTGATGCTTTTCAAGGTGGATTTTGAAAAAGCCTATGATTCGGTTGATTGGGGTTATCTGGACGATGTTATGGGGAGTATGTCTTTCCCAACTCTGTGGAGGAAGTGGATTAAAGAATGTATTTGCACGGCCACTACATCGGTTCTTGTCAATGGTAGCCCTACTGAAGAATTCCCTCTTGAGCGGGGCCTTAGACAAGGAGATCCACTATCTCCTTTCCTTTTTCTCCTAGTTGCTGAGGGTTTGAATGTGTTGATGGAGGCTGCGGTCGAGCGTAAATTATTCACGGGGTATAGTATTGGTGAGCGGGACCCTATTTCGATTTCGCATCTCCAGTTCGCCGACGACACGCTTTTGTTGGGGGCCAAAAGCTGGGCGAATGTCCGAGTTCTTCGTGCTGTCCTGGTGTTGTTTGAGACTATGTCGGGCCTGAAGGTAAATTTTAACAAAAGTTTGTTGGTGGGAGTTAATATCCCTGATTCCTGGTTAAATGAAGCTGCGTCTGCTCTGTGCTGTAAAGTGGGAAAGTTACCTTTTCTTTATCTGGGCCTTCCTATTGGGGGTGATCAAAGGCGTCTGGGTTTTTGGGAACCAGTGTTGGCTCGTTTGCAGAAAAAACTGTCTGGGTGGAAGAGTCGCTTCCTTTCTTTTGGTGGTCGTCTGGTTCTGTTAAAGTCTGTTTTGACCTCTCTGCCTGTCTATGCTCTTTCCTTCTTCAAAGCTCCCTCAGGTATCATTTCCTCTATTGAATCTATTTTTATTAAAAATTTTTGGGGGGGGTGTGATGATTCTAGGAAAATTTCTTGGGTTGACTGGAAAACTATTTGTTTACGTAAGGAGTGTGGAGGTTTGGGGGTAAGGCAGTTGAGGGAGTTTAACTTGGCTCTTTTAGGTAAATGGTGCTGGAGGTTGTTAGTGGACAGAGAGGGTATGTGGTTCAGAGTGTTGGCAGCTCGATATGGGGTGGCGGGTGGTAGACTTCAAAATGGAGGGCAGAGAGGTTCCTCGTGGTGGAAGGAGATAGCGTGTATTAGGGAGGGTGGTGAGCTAGGGGGCAGTTGGTTTGAGGAGCATGTTTCGAAAAGGGTGGGGGATGGTGCAGATACTTTTTTCTGGACGGATGCCTGGGTGGGAGGGATTCCTTTATGTGAGCGGTTTGGACGCCTGTTTGATTTGGCGGAAACCAAACTGCGAACGGTGGCTGAGATGTTTTCCCTTGGGTGGGGGGCAGATGGCGCGGCGTGGGAGTGGCGGAGGGAGTTGAGGGTGTGGGAGGAGGAGATGTTGGGGGAGTGTCAGACTTTACTTCTTCATTTTCCCTTGCAGGCTCAGTCTTCTGACAGGTGGCAGTGGCAGCCTGATCCAGATGTGGGTTACACTGTCCGGGGAGCATATGAGCTCTTGACTTCTCAGGTTTCGGCTACTACGGATGATGCGGAAAAATTCATATGGCATTCCCAGGTTCCCTTGAAGGTCTCCATCTTCGCGTGGCGTCTTGTGCGTGACAGATTACCCACAAAGGCAAACTTGGTCACTCGCGGCATTCTATCTCATGTAGCAGGTTTATGTGTTTCTGGTTGTGGAGAGGTCGAGTCAGCCCAGCATCTTTTTGTCTCTTGTAGCATTTTCGGTTCTATTTGGGGTTTAGTGCGGTCGTGGATTGGCATCACTTCGGCGGATCCCACTTCTCTTCGCGACCACTTTGTTCAGTTTACATATTCAGCAGGTGGATCTCGGGTGCGTCGTTCGTTTTTGCAACTCATTTGGCTCACTTGTGTTTGAGTTGTGTGGACGGAAAGAAATTATAGGTTGTTCAGGGGTTCAGCTAGCAGCTCTCAACAATTACTGGACAAGATCAAACTTTTTTCATTTAGGTGGCTGAAGGCGACGAGTGTTTCTTTAGCTTCAAACCTCCATAGCTGGTGGTCTAGTCCTATGCTTTGTCTGGGTCTTGTATGATTGACTTATTTCATGTGACTCTTTGTAAACTGTGGTAGCTCTCTCCAGCACACCTTGTGCTGAGGAGGCTGTTTTTTTCATATATATATATACATCTCATTTTGGCTTGTTCAAAAAAAAATCTTCACTCTACTACCTAAACATATGTTAAATACACTCTTTCTTTTGTTAATATTTTTAACGGTTTGGATAAAAGAGTTATAATTTGTACAATAAAAAGTTGTATTAATTTTTTGTCAAAATAAAATTAAAGTTGTACTAAATATTTTTTTATTTTCAATTCTTTGCTCGTTTTTCAGACACAAGTCACACAACATATTTGATATATCTAAAAGATAAATAAAACACCTAACATATGACATTTTTTTATTTTTTATATTCAAATTATCTAAATCAGATATGGTTGCAGGTTGTTACTTGTTACTAGTTTGGAGTTTTAGGGTTCCGCGTCATGCAGATGGTGGTGAAGAAAATCAAATATTTTTGCTGCTGAAAATTTTACCCCCATAGCATTCGGACAATTGGACCGCATCTCGCAATAAATAATGATGTTGTTTCCTATGAGGTGGAAAGAGTTGTTCAACTGGTTGAATTAGTTGAGCTAGTTGGCCTAAGGGTTAAAGGAGTTGAAAGTTCATAGTTCAAGTTCTGGCAATAAGAAAAACTAACATATAATGTAATATATTAACAATTTGCCATTCAAAAAAATAAATAATGTTGTTTCTCATATAAAAAAAATGAAAAGCAACATTGGTCAAAAAAAGAGAACAAAAAATCATTAATCAATATATTGAACTTAATTAGTTAATGAGCTTTACTAATGGTTGAATCGTTTGGAAAAATTGTTTTGTGACTGTCGGGTCCTTTTTCTATGTGTTTAGTACGCAATCCTGGTGCTACCAAATATATGTACCTTTTTTTAATGTCATAGAGCTCTATTAAGGGCCGAGTTACAAAACTATGTATCTTTTTTTAATGTCAAATATATTATTATATATTGAAATAAATAAAAAATTAAAATGATATAAGAGACAGTTCAAAATATAAAGATGTACCAGAAGTACACTCTAATAGAATCTAACAAACTGTAATGTAAAACAGAAAAACAAATAGGCAAATAAAACTACTATAAAAGTGTGTTTTTTCACGAAAAGACTAAGACTTTGTTTGGATTGATGGAACGTAACTGAATGGAGGAGAGCGGAATAGATGAGAGTGATATAAGATGGAGCAGAGCGGAATAAATCTTCCATTCCATTGTTTGGATAGCTTCATTCCATTATATTCCACCAATCTAAACGGAGCCTAAAATTCAGGTCCTCTTTTTTTTCTTCTTTCGTACATATGGGTCCCTCTTTCTAATCATGAAAGATTTTAATCTTATCTAATCTCTTCCATAATCCAATCTAAATAAAGTAACCAAAAAAAGAATTCCAATATAAACAAATAAAAATGAGTTCAACTTCAAGAGGAACTCTTAAAAGCTTATTAAGCTGCAATTGATTGATAGTGTACACTATTTGTCCCAACAAAGAAAGTAACTAATAAAAAAATAAATCCAATCCAAACAAGCAAAAAGGAGTTCAACTTCAAGGAGAACTCTTAAAAAATCATTAAAATGCAATTGATCGATGCCGTGCTTTCTTTGTCCCAAATTATTAAGTAAAGTAAAACATTATAGTAGTAATTTAAAGTGTCAATTTTTGTGTTTTCTTTAAAATAAGAGAGCATATATTGGATTGAGATTTTGAGAGACTATTTTGTGAGAATATATTGATTTTGTGAGATTTTAAAAGACATGTTTAAATGTCTTTTTTACAATCAGAATTTTTAGCATGAGATTCACAACATAGATTTACTTATGAATTTTTAAAAAAGGGACTCTTTTTTTTAAGACTCGGTATCCGGTATATAGACCGACTCATTTAAGGAATAACAATTTCATTATCCACTAGTGGGAGAATTCATTCGACAAGGAGCGACCGAGATGATTCGAACAGAAATAACTTTCATTGAATTTTGAGAAGAATAAATAACTTTACATACCACTTGATCAAACCCCATATCACCAGATTTTTCGATGAGAATTGCAGGGTTAACACAAAAAATTAAAAATAAAAACAATACAAATCAGTAAAAAGAAAACTAATCATATCATATGAGGTAAATTCTAATATGGACCACTGCATCAAGTGGTCCATGGTGGACCAGTCACGAATAACACTATAACGAATAATTTTTTTACAAAATCCACCTTTTGGATTGAAAGTTTATATCATATAGATCATCCATAGAAATATTTAGAAAAATTGAAAATCATTTGATATGTTATTGAGACAATCAAAATTAACGGTTGTTAAATAACATAAATTTTGATGGGTCTCAATAACGTATCAAATTATTTTCAAAAAAATTTATGAATGATCTATACGATATAAACTTTCAATCCAACAGTGAATTTTGTAAAATTCATGTTCGATAGATCACTTGTCCACGGTGGACCACTTGTGTGAAGGTGGTCACCGTAGCCTTAGCCTATCATATGAACATGTGATTCTTGAACATGTATGAAAAAAATTGTTAAAGAATATATTATTAAAGATTTGAAGGACAAAGACAACTAATCAGTAAAAAGAAAACTAATCATATATGAATTGTATACACACGTGATTAATTCTTGATTGAATATGTATGAAAACTGTAGCTGCTACGTACAGTGTAGCATAACAATACTTGGAGTTAGTTGGAAGGATCGGAAGAAACTTGAACGCGATACTATCGTCGATATGCTTTGAACAATAACAATTTTTTATGAAAAGAAAAGTGATAACCGAAAAAGAAACGGTGTTAGATAAACGGCGTTAGATACACATATACAACAAGTAAAAGAAATTAAAATCATATTAGTTAATGTGACAAATTTATTTTTTCTTTTAGCTTTTTTAATTTGTTTGAGTTTATGTAAATGTAAATTTTGTGCCTAAATAATTATGTAAGAGTTCATCTATTACATGTTAGCACTACGTAAGATTTTCTCTATTACATACTTCCTTCAGTTTTTTTTTTCCTTTTTCGATCGTTTAGTTTCATCAGACTTAGCGTTTTTAATTAACTGTCCATTTAGTGTTTTAAGGATACGATTTGTCAATTGTACATTTGTACCATTTGTCAATTACTCTTATATTTTTCAATAAAACTAACTAATGTTATATATTTGAAAAACTAAAGTTTTATTTAAATTTTTTTTTTTGGTACATAACATATTAAATATATTTTGTTTTTTTACATAATATATTAAATTTATTAGAAAGAGAAAGTGTGTGCAAAAATATAGAAATTTATTGGTGAATTAGAAATAGAGTATAATAAGAAGACATAAAAACAAACAGACAAATAAAACTATAAGGAAACAAGAATGCACACCCCCAACCAACTAGAACTCATTTCCATGCTCAAGAAAGCCTCAGAAAACCTTAAAACACCAGGAGGAGGCACCGACTCCACACCCAACCAGCGAAGAATATCATATCAAACTGGTGAGATTTGGATACAAGAGCCGAATAAGTGATTAGTTGATTCAGGCCTACACCACATAACACTAACACACACACACACACACACGTAGAAGCACTAACATCCCTAATGACGCCCCACTGTCAAAGATTTTGACGAGTCAACAGTCTATCCTGCAGAAGTTGTCAAGAAAAGACAGTCACTTTTAAGCATCATTTCTTCCTCTGCAGAGAAGATCACCTTATCAACTGTAGAACGACTGAGTGGCAAAAAAGTCGATTTAATTAACCGAATAGAAACCAATTTGTGGTCCAAATTAAGAATATGTCACATCAATAAATAAAATTTTATATAATAAGAAATAAATTAATCACAAAATTATGAAACAAAAGAATTAAAATCCAAAATTAAAAAATGAGAAGATAAAATAATATTTTAGTTAAATTAGTGAATTAAGAAAAAGAAAAAAAATTAATAAACAGTATAGTCAATACTATTAATAAAGAGACTCAAGTATAAATATATATGAACAATATGAGCTAAAAAGCACTTTGAATATTCATTCTTTCCTCTTGAGCTATATTGTGCTATAACCATGGCATCAACTTGTGATAAAGGATTTGCTGATAGTTATATGATTCTGAATCCAGAAGATGCTCATTTCTTTGATATTATTCGTATATTATTTTCTCGTAATATAGGACATAGAAAATTTGTGGATAGTAATGCTGAGGGAGATGTAGAAGGAAGCTTCAGAGGTAGATGGCTTATATTTATCTCTATTGTTCTTCAGAAGCTCTTGTTGTACATTGCTAAGCCACTTAATAAGTTTGGTTATTGTGTTGAGATGTTGATTAATCTCATTTCACTTAATGGAGGCTTCACCATGATTATATTTAATTTTCTCTCAGGTTTGTTAATTAATTTTCTGATTATGTGTTTATTTATTATGTTAATTTAACACTTGTTCGTCAAATCTTTGTTTGAATGGAATCTTGGATGAAATAATATTTGGCAAATTATTATTTACTTTTTGATAGAAAAAGTTGAGAAGAAAAAAAACTAATCACTTATAAATCAAACAAAGTAGTAGTAAACTGGAGATGAATAATATAATTATGATAATATATATAAGTTAAGCTATATTCAACTTTAGTAAATCATTTTTTTTTTCAAGAAAAAGATGAACTCAAAAGTGTGAATCAATATGTAATATTCAACCGTTTTGATTTGTTGCTTGTATTATTTTAACTAGATTTAACTGCTCAAACCATATTCTTTTGGATCTAGAAGTTAATTCGCATGATAGACTAAAGATTTTTTTTTTCTTTTTATTTGTCTTTAAATTTTTGTTTTTAAGTAAAATTTAAATTTTTTTTTTCTTAATCTTTTGGTTCACAACGAAAATGGTCATAAAAATTCAACGCGACGTAAGTAAAATCTCAACAATAATTAGTTAAGATAACATTTTTTTTACAATCAATTACTTAAGATTTCATTGTCTATAAAGAGATATAGACAAAGGATGGAGATGAAATCTCCTTTGTGCCATGATGTCTAGATGTTCTTCGTCTTGTAAAAAACAAAATCTTTCACAAATTCGTTGTTAAGTAAGTGAAACTCAACCGCTTAACTTTTTTTCTTTTTAATTTTTTTTATGAAAGATTAGCTGTTGTTGTTAACTTAACCTTTTATATCGTCTTTTTCTAATTGAAATAAAATATTTTCATTCACAATTTTTTTGAGTAAATTTTTATTCACAACTTAATTAGTAATATAATTTTCGAGTTTTAATTTTATACCAAAGGTATACATTGAATTTGATTATTGGAATATGATAAACAAAACAGGTAATTTGGTAATCCCAAATCCAAAAGCATCAACATTCTTGTCTTGCATTGGAAATTTGGATACAAGAGTAAAATTTGATGACATTTTGAAGCGTGAAGATAGCAAATATTATATTTCTTTATCTATGTTGGCTTCAAAAGCTGTCTATGAAAATGAAGCTTACCTTGAATCTACGATCACACGTGACTGGGAGGTACCATCTTTACTTTTGTTGAGTTGTATTGGGTCCTATATATCTAATTATTGATTTCATGTCTTTTAATTATACTATATATGATAAGCATCACTGATTTTTTCTTCTTCTTACAGATGGAATATGTGGCATTTTTTGATTGTTGGAATGGTAAGAACTATATAAAGCAAACCCTACATTCTTTGTGGTCCGTATAAATACATAAATAAAATTCTTTCTGGTTTTTAATAATACAGTATATAAAAAGAAAACAAAACCAACAATAAATTTGTTAAATAGTGAGAGTTTGTTGTTCAATTTTTCATATAAAGAATTTTAATTCAGAAGAGAAAATTTACTTTATATGCCTCACAAATTCTCATAGGAAAACATGGTAACAAAAACATAGCATGTCCAGATAAGAGTCAGGTCACCAAAATACATTATTTATCCGATTAATCTAGAAAGTGTCTTTTATAAAAAGGACACGAGGGAGCAAATAATTAACATAAAATTTACTCTATTTTTGCTTATATTTTAAGCGAGTGTATTTGTATTCATATCCTTTTTTTTATATATATAATTTGTATTCATAATTTTAAACTTATTAATTCTATGGTTGTTTAATTTTTCATTTTGAATTAATATGCACATGGCAGAGTATCAAGGAAAGGCTTCAACCCAAGTGTTAATATTATTGGACAAATACAAGGACCGTGACACTTATGTAGTAGCTTTCAGAGGGACAGAGCCCTTTAATTCCGATGATTGGTGCACTGATCTTGACATATCTTGGTATGGAATTCCTGGTGTTGGAAGAGTTCATGGTGGATTCATGAAAGCCTTAGGACTACAAAAAAATTTAGGATGGCCTAAAGAAATTCAAAGAGATGAAAAACTTGCCCCACTAGCCTATTATGTTATTAGAGACATACTAAGAAAAGGTTTGAGTGCAAATCCTAATGCAAAGTTTATAATTACTGGTCATAGTTTAGGTGGAGCATTAGCAATAGTTTTTCCAACAATTATGTTTTTACATGATGACAAATTGTTGATTGAGAGGTTAGAAGGGATTTATACATTTGGACAACCAAGAGTTGGAGATGAAACATATGCAGACTATATGAGAGAACAAATGAAAGAACACAGTATAAGGTATTGTAGGTTTGTTTATTGCAATGACATTGTTCCAAGGTTACCTTATGATGATAAGGATATGATGTTCAAGCACTTTGGGATCTGCCTTTTCTTTAATCGGCATTATGAACTCAGGGTACGTGTATTTTTAATCTTATTTTAACCGTGAATATGTTTTACAGTTTGATTTTAAACTTTAATCTGTTGCACGTGTCAATTTTCGTTGGTTGTTGCGTAATGTATGATGTAATAGCCCGAGTCCCTCTTTTAGGCGATTCCGAACACTGTCACCTCACGATCTTCTCTACCCTCTCTCTCTATATATGCCTTGATGAATATTATTTTCACATATTGATCGCCTAAAAGAGGGGCACAAACCGTTACATATGACAAAGAACCAAGTTTGTATTTTTTAAAGCATTTGAAATTTCGACTTCGTAACATATTTGTTTCATTTCATTATTTAATTTCAATGTAGGTTCTTGACGAAGAACCAAACAAGAACTATTTTTCACCTTGGTGTATAATACCTATGGTATTTAATGCCACACTAGAAATCATAAGGAGCTTTACCATTGCATACAAAAATGGACCTCACTATAGAGAAGGATGGTTTCTCTTCTTTTTTAGGATGGTTGGTTTACTTGTTCCTGGATTACCTGCTCATGGTCCTCAAGATTATATTAATTCCACTCTTCTCGGATCAATCGACCGGCATTTCAAAGAAGATTGATGTATCAATATGTTGATTGATAATAAGCTCATAATAGAGCATGTTAATTTGATGCTTCAATTTTCCAAGCAAAGTTGTTATTTTAGAATTGTGTAAACACCAAAAGTGATATATAGTGTGGGTTTGGGTAAACATTTATTTCACTTATAGTTGCATCCTTTATAAGTAAAGGAAATTATTGTTCATGGGAATTTATATTCAATTTACAGAGGATAAATACTTGGAGGAGATATTAGGAGTCCAATTTATATTCAACTTACTTGTGTTCATGGGAAAATTTGTCATATTGTACAAGTTTAAACTGTAAGTTTTTGATACCATGAAGAAAAATCTATGTGTTCAAGATTTGAAGAAGTGATGAAATTAAGAATATGTTTGAAGTAAGGTTGAACAACCTTATTCATATTTTTAGAAGTGATGAAATCAAGATTTGAAGAAAAAATCTATGTTTGAACAACCTTATTCATATTTTAAATAAATTGACTATACAAGTTCATAGGTAAATATATATATAAGGAGGGATTAAATTACACCGGTATAACATTTGAGTAATGTTACACCGCTCAATAACGCTTTAACGAATACACATTTTATAAAATTCATCATTGGATTGAAAGTTTATATCGTGCAGATCATTCATGTTAAATTTTAAAAAAATCTAAAATAATTTGATATGTTATTGAGACTCGTCAAGATTAACGGTTTATGCGTTTTTATTGAATACCGTTAATCTTGATCTTTCTCAATAACACATCAAACGATTTTAGATTTTTGTAAAATTTAACATGAATGATCTATACGATATAAACTTTCAATCTAACGGTAGATTTTGTAAAATTTATATTCGTTAAAGCGTTATTGAGCGGTATAACATTACTCAAATGTTATACCGGTGTAATTTGATCCTCCTCGTATATATATAGTATATAAATACACTTAAAATTTTGGTCACTATTATAAGCAAAAGTTACTAATATATATATATATATATATATATATATATATATATATATATATATATATATATATATATATATATATATATATATATACACTTAAAATTTTGGTCACTATTATAAAAGCAAAAGTTAACTATTTTTAAACTAATTAATACTGTTATTTCTAATATACCCTTACTTTTCAAAATGTGCATGTAATTTCCACGAAAAAGAATGATTATTTTTATAAATTTATTCATGTTTTATTATTACATCAAGAAAATTAATTACACTTGACTAAATTACTTAAACACCGCGCAAATATTTTTTTTTGCCTATAAATGTGAGCCGAGGGAGTAAGTCATAAGAAAAGTTAACTAATTCGGTTAAAAAAACCGGACCTTGGGTCCAACCCGGCCCAATTCATAAATGTTTGTCGTGCAACGTGTTAAAGATGGTTGGTAAAATGTAAATGTGACAAACAGGGAGGAACAATCTGAGACGGTGCGAGCGAGGGAGAAAGAGAGAGCGAGATCTTCAATTTAGGGTTTTGAGTTTCGTTTTCTGCAAGGTCAGTGAGAGCTTAATTCACAAAATTCTTTCAATTTTTTCGCAATTCGTTTTATTCATTTGCTGTACAATCCAAAACCAAACGCAGATTTTCATTTAGTTGGTATTTCATCAATGATGATGACGATGATGAAATTTTTTGTGTGTGAGAAAGAAGTGTGCTTGTTATATGCAGGGAGAAAGTGTGAGATTTTTAGAGAGAGAGGTGTGAGAACGAGGTGGATAGAGTTTTTGTTTTTCTTGTTATTTTCTCCCCTTCAGAGTGCTGCATAGGGATTTTACCATCTACACAATTTCAATCTCTTCTGTTGCTGTTTGTTCAAGTTTCAAATGGAACAACGAAAGCTTGTGGTTAGTTATGCACATTCAATTTGTTTGTCTTTATTCATTTACTTCTAGTTTTAATTTTTTAATTTCAACTAGTAAAATACACCTGCGAAATGATGTGTTTTTATGATTATTTTATTTGTATATGATCAACGTGTTTTTTCATAGTTGTCAAAAAAGCATGTAGCAATCAAAATCACACACAATGGGTGAATGCTTAAAATATAGCAATATTGACATTGTCAGTTGAGCTAGGCCATATGGACCGAAAATATGTCGTTTTGATAAATATAAAATGTAATTATTAGCAAAAACAAAATTTATTAGCAACAATAATGTATAAATTTGATTAGTATATAGATGTTTTGCAATTAAACATGATGAGAGTTTGTTTTGAAATTCTAGTCCTGTGTATGAGAGATAGTTTGAAAAAAAAGTACCCCCTCCGTTCCTTTTTAAGTGTCGATTTAGCATAAAGCTCTCAAATTGTAACTTGCAAGTATCAACACTTGAATATGAACAAAAAGTTCTTCTAAAAAGACACTTAAAAAGGAACGGATGGAGTATCAGTGATAAGTGAGAACTTGTTTTTTTTTTATAACACCAAACTATTATATAGTAGTATTTATATACTAGTATTAAAAATGGAAACAAGTACAAGAAGATACTAGCCCTGCCCATATCAATGGTGGAAATACTAGGTCTAGTAGTACTCAACCCAAAAAATTATCCTCCATCAAGAGGAAATACAATCACCTATGAATACAATCTATTGGTTCCACTAGCCATTCATAGAATAGGCAAGGAATTCCATCTTTCCTCGCCAAAATCCACTCCCAAGACCTCCACTTTATTGCCTCTAGCCCTCTACCAATTCCACAATCCTGTCACTCACAACTTATTCCGTACATGGTAGTTTAATCTCATCCGTGACAACTTGCACCTGTGTATGATAGTTATTATTGACAGTTCAATTTCTTCGGTGACAAATATTTGTCCTGCATTTTTATACACAACAATGAAAATATTTTTCTCATGTTTTTTTAATATATTTATCAATGTCACATTTGTCTCGTGTGTTTTTACATTTTTAATTGTAATAATCAAAATTTTGAAATTATTTTGTTGGGTTTTTGATTATTATTAGTTAGTTACATGTTGTTTGTTTTCTTCGTTTAATGATTTGTGTTAACCAAATTGCATATTAGGTTTTGGGGATCCCATGGGATGTTGATACCGAGGGTTTGAAAGAATACATGAGCAAATATGGTGAACTAGAAGATTGCATTGTCATGAAGGTTAACTCTTACTTCCCATTTTTACACGTTTCTATTTAATGTTCAATTCATGAGTGATTGTCTACCATATCAATAATAACAAGTGTACCCATTATTCAAGCGCATGTATGTTTAAACAAGTGCGTGTTCTTGAAATGTCGATGCACGAGTAACGCGCAAATTCATTTGGAGTAACAATCCATTTCAGTCCTCCAAAGCTATGCTGTCAATGACGTTGCTATCGTGCAAAATTGCATAGTCGTGGTGTGGGATGGAGCCTTGCAGCGACACAACTATCTGGTGCGTTGCATTCTGCAGGGCCTGCTGTCATGGCCGCAAATTGTGTGCTATACAGGTCTGCACTTGGAGCGGAAAGTCCGAAAGAGAAGAAGAAAATCCTGGATTTTCTCACTGTTTCTGCTTGCCTTCCTTCTTAATTTGCTGGAGATGCATTCTAATTCTAATTTACTTATTTTAATTCAGGAGCGTTCAACTGGACGATCTCGTGGTTTTGGATATGTTACATTTGCTTCAGTGGATGATGCCAAGGTAACTTTCACCTAGATACACACATATTGTCGGTCACACTTACTTCTACTGTATATCACGAATTGGTTGTCTTTCTTGTTGCAGGAAGTATTGTCAGGTGAACATACTCTTGGTAGTAGGATGCTGGAAGTCAAAGTGGCCACACCGAAGGTTACAAAAATATTTGTTTAAAACTTAAATCTAGTCTGGTTCATTGCTGTTTTAGTTATAGGAAATATAAAATTAAACGATGTGCTATGATTGTAATACTAATTCTTGTGATGTTTACATTTCAAAGGAGGAGATGAGGGCACCGGCCAAAAAAGCTACCAGAATTTTTGTGGCTAGGATTCCACAAGAAGTAACAGAAGAAACTTTTAGAAGGTATGTAAGTGTTGGTATCTTCATTAAAATAATCCAGACTCATCAGTTTTTTCGTTGGTGATATACTCTTATAAAAGAACATATGAATAAATTAATGTAATAGTCTTCTGTCTTTTCTTTTCTTTTTATGGCAGTCATTTTGAGAAATATGGTGATATAACAGATTTGTACATGCCAAAGGTACTTTCCCATTGACTGTGGCACTGTGCAGTGCAAAATTATGCATAATTTACTCTTTTATTCATGGGGTTTTTAATTATATATATAATGTTTCATTTATTTCCCACAGGATCAAGGCTCAAAGATGCATCGTGGAATTGGTTTTATCACTTTTGCAAATGCAGGTTGGGCCATTTACTGCAGTCTTTTTTTCTTTGGTCTAATCGGGCCATTTATTGTAGTCTATTATGTGCTTTACTTATAAATGTCTCGTGTTGTAAATGTATCGGATTTATTTATCATGCTTACTTTCCTAGTATTTATCTTTGGTAATTATATATGATCTTGATTATCACTTGGAAAATAGGAGATTTGACTGAACTAGACTATTAGCTATCTACACTATTTTAATGTGTACTATCTCGCCATTTTAGTTCTGCTTTAATTTTTGGTTCTTAGACTTACCTTTGAAGTAAACTATATGTATCAATTGCTCTAACATGTCCTATCTTGTAGAATCTGTGGAGAATTTGATGTCAGAAACCCATGAACTCGGAGGTTCTGCTGTAGTGGTTGATCGAGCTACACCTAAGGCAAGAGTTTGTATAGCTTCTCATTTTATGGACGAATAGTTTGTGAAAATTCCAGAATTATGCTCCACTAACGAAGACATTTTCAAAAATAAAATATACTAGTGGGTTTCAATTACACATGCTTTCATTGTTTAGACCTAACTGTTTAGGGATATTTGATTACTTGTGTTTTTCTGTATTATAATTTTGTTGTCCCGTTTTTATAGGATGATGATGTTAAGCCAACTAGCAGAATGTCTGGCAGAATGTCACAGGGAGGATATGGTGCATACAATGCATATATTTCTACAGCAACTAGATATGCAGCACTCGGAGCTCCTACTTTGTATGACCGTCCTGGCCCAATTTATGGAAGTAAGCATAGAAACAATTCACCTCTGTTCAATTAAAATGACTAATGTTGCTTCATACCGACAATCTCACTTTGTAAATTAGGGGGAGAGCCTCGTCGGAGAATTAGCAAAAAGATTTTTGTTGGTCGTCTGCCCCCAGAAGCAAATTCTGAGGATCTCCATCAATATTTTGGAAGATTTGGCCGTATAGAAGATGTTTACATTCCCAGAGTAAGATATGAATAAAAAAAATTATTATGCTGTTTGAAGCTGATTAACTCAACTGTCTTTTTGATGTGTAGGATCCTAAGAGAACAGGTCACAGGGGTTTTGGATTTGTTACTTTTGCTGAAGAAGGTGTTGCAGATCGTGTCTCTCGAAGGTCTCATGAGATTTGCGGACACCAGGTTTTTATTTTGGCTCTGCTTCTGTATTGCATTACTATTGCTTCAAATATTCAAATGTGTAGGTGTTTTGATGGAATGGAAGGAGATCTGTGGTGGCAGTGTAGGTGGAGATTAACTCCCCGTCATCAAAATGTCCATTCCAGATTTAAGCATGTTATGATTGGAAAAACCTTAGATTTTAGAAGCCTAACCAGTTCGCACCTTCCATTAGAAGGGAATGTGTCATTAAAAGTTTGGATTCCTGATTTATTGCATCAATGTTTACAGTAGTTTACATTACTTAGCAGGTCTTTGCATTTGACCTATATCATTCACGATAGTGAGTTCTTTATGACATTGACATAACAACATGTGGGCATCATGATGAACTCAACATTGATTTTTTTTTTTGTACACGTTTCTGAAGAATAAACTTGTGCAACCTTTTGTACACATGCATGTAATTTCTTGTTGCTTTAAGCTTTAGATTTGTATGCGTGAGCTATTGTTTAAGTATGGTTTGGTTAACTAGCAGCTTGTACCTGCAGGTGGCAATAGATTCAGCCACACCTGTTGACGATACTGAGCCCAGTGATAATTTTATGATGAACAGTATGGAATCTTTTGGGGGGTATGGTGGTCCAGTGCGAAGTTATGGGAGGATGTATGGTGGTTTAGACTACGATGATGTGAGTATATACACACTAATGATTTTACGACTGACATGCTAGGGAAATGGAAAATTAGATAATATTTATAAAATTTGGCCACCTCAATATCTTTGGAATTTAGGCATTAAGTGGTTTCTTGGTTCTTGCCACAGTACAAGTGCAGTATGTGCTGCATGAAATGTTTTTGTTTTCTATCAGTCATAAAAACATTGATGATCTGTGTTAAACTAGTGCTCGTTGCATGTGGACACGTTAGCATTTTGTTTATACACTGTTTTCTTTTGCAGTGGGGTTATGGAGTCCCCGGCGGGAGGCCATTAAGAGCAGATTATCAAGAGCAGATTGGGAGGCCGTCAAGAGTAGATTACCAAGAGCAGCTTGGAAGGCCATCAAGAGTAGATTACCAAGAGCAGCTCGGGAGGCCATCAAGAATAGATTATCAAGAGCAGATTGGGAGGCCATCAAGAGCAGATTGGAGGTATAGGCCATACTAGTGTGACCCAGTTCTATTGGTGTTGCTTCTGCAATGCTAGTATGGATGTCTGCGAACTGTGTTGCAGGTCTTCTAGTATTAATGTATTATTATGAACTTGTAACCACTAAATATTGGATTTACCTTATTTGTTGTAACTCAGAAATATTTATTTTCTTTTTGCTTGAGTAATTTATCACCCTGTATCCAATTAAAGTTCACATTATGGCATCTGTTAGATCTCTTTATTGGCATGATAATGGGTTGTGATTTGTTCTAGAACTAGAACAACCCTGTTAAACTTGAGTTATGGAAATGTTCATTATGTGTTTGTTAAACTTGCAGTGCATGCGTACTTAGTGCACGAGGCCAAAATGTTAGATCTGGTTTATTATGCAGTAAATATTTGTTTCCAACTCTGATAATATTGCCACCTTAAATTGACAGTAAATATTTTTCAGGAATCATCCTGATTTAGATTTTGATACAAGCAGCGTGTATGTAAGGTTTATTTCTTTGCCTCATGCACAATGCCAAAATACATCAAATGACATTAGGAAAATATGCCGTGTGTCATTTATATGGTATTCCCGTTGAGTTACCCCAAAAAGGCTATGAAAAAAAGCTACAATGAATTTGAGTTGTCTATATGGGATTGATCACAGAGCTTGGCTGGCGAAGCAGCTGCTTGACGACCATATTTTTCCATATTTGGCTAATGAAAATACTTTCCAAGTCTTTGAAACATGCTGCTCCTGTCGAACTACTGTTGAGTTTCTCATCTTTTCAGCTTTCATCTGTGCCCTTCTCAGCTTGTTTAGAATCTTATCCATTGATGAGGATTTCTTCTTTTCCAATTTCATCTGTGTCAATCACTTTCATAATCAGGAAACAGAACTCAAAATGCCTCTGCTTTCACATATTTATGAGCTTTTCTATATGATTATATGATACTACTTTTATGTTGCTTATGAAATCTTAGTTATATTAGGGACACATCATATAAGAATATTTAGTATACAAACCTCAAGTTTTTTTATTGCAGCTTCAGCCTTTGCTTTCTGCAAACTCTCCCAGGCACTGATTTTAGCTTCATCTCTTTCAAACCTGCGTCAAAATGAAAGTTCGTCGATAAATACATAAATACAACAGTGGAATTTTCCCACTTTTGGTCATTCAATGAAAAAGATAGTATCTACTATCTAACATACTTGGAACTGGAAGTGTCCAATGTTGACTCTGCAATATCCAAACCTGAAGCTTGGGTTTCTGTACCACTCTCCTTCAACTCTTTACCATGCAGAGAGCTTAGCTTGGATGCATAACTCTTAGCCTGACAATCTACCTGCACATCTCTGATCTCTAACTTTTCTGAATGCCAACTTTTTTGATCCATGGCAAAAATTGGCGAGGAAGATTCTGGAGATGAATTGTCCTCATTTTCAGTCTCTGAGGAGCTCATTTGGGTACCTCTATCAATTTTTGAGAAAGGAGACATAACAGTGTCCTCATTCTTAGTTCCCTCACATTTCTCATCTGTAAACGAAAATACTATAACTTGTAATTTTTTTTATACTTACTAAAAGTTTAGGTGACTTGACTCTCGAGAATTCATCAAAACTAGAGCATACTTCAAAGTTCGATGAACATTCACAGAAGTAGTTATAGATTATTACAACTAATGATTTGTCAATATCTGTTTCCCCTAAAACTTAATTCATTTGACACACAACACAACATCTTAAATCGAAAATGTGCAATTAGGCAAACTAAGAACAAGAACTTCATACCACGAGAATTAGGCGAAGACGGTTCAGAGAGAAGTTCTGACCACGAAGGCGCTTTAGAAACGAGTGGAACACCAACACCATTCTCATTAACCACTGAACTATTATCATCATCGTCGTCGTCGTAACGTGGACCATATGAATTGTCATGTGCATAATAATGTTGAAGAGAAACATCTGGTGCCAAGACTCCTGTTGTAAAAGGAGAACTCATCATTAAGTTTTTCACAACCAAACTGTTTCGCAGAGGAATTGTAGGCGAAAAATCGGAGTAGTAAGTTGTTCCTTGAGGCATAATTGGACCACTTTTTGATTTAACTTTTCTCTGATGTTGTTGGACATAACCTGAAGCTGAAACTGGACTACAAATCCATCTCTCTGCATCATCCCATTTAGAAGGTATTGTTCTTCCACTGTTGAAGGGTGAAAAACCAGCTACACAAGCTTGTCTTTTCATGTTACTTGTGGTTGGTTGCAACAATACTCTCTCTGAGTTCCATCCCTTTTGATTCTCATTGTTTTTTTCGCTGTAGTTTGGTTCCTTTGGACTTAGGAATGAACCTAGCTTCTGAGAGGTACCAGAATTCTTCTTCATAGTAACACTAGCAAAAGCCTCTTGATAACCACTATGTTACCACCAATATTGTAAATCCTGTTATATGATACTAAATGTTGAACTTAGATGCTATACCAAGATTGATTATGTTGCTAAACATGTATTATACATAGTTTAATCAATCTTTGTTAAGTGATAATTATAGATATCATCGATATGTAAAAGAACAAAAGTTATGTGTGGACAAGTATAGGTTGTGACATTTCATATAAGTCCAATAGTATATCAATGAATGAAACCATTTTGTCAAAGATAAGAACCATTGTTATGAATGTGTTATTTACAAGTAGAATAGGTCAAGGACATGATGAGCTGTGAGACATTGTGCTGAATTTCATATTACATGTCCTTACATTTGTCTTGTTATCCTTAACTTATACTAATAAACATTTAACTAATACTAATATTAATAACCGAACAATTGTGTGGGCCTCAAGTTTTTTTTGTTTTGTTTTTATAATTTTTTTTGGTATGGTTGTTAGTTGATGATAATTGACGCGGCACAATTTTCAACATCAACATCACCATCACATTGTGACATTCACATTTGTCTTCTAAAAAAGTGTTTTATTAGAGAAATTGCCGATCAGGATTCGGTGCAGTCATAAATTCACGGCAGTTAAGTAGTGAGTTGTTGCAGACCTTCTGATTAAGATTGGATGGTTCTGATTTAAGCACAATATTTTTAATATTATTAAATAAACATAAAATATACATTTGTTTTAATCATCCGATCTTGATCGGATGACCATAAATGTCATGATTGCACGGAAAAGGCAAATGCGCCTACATGCACTAATAAGAATATGAAATGAAAACAGGGAGCATAAAAGAACAATCTCAAATATTGTTCTCTTATGAAAAGTTTCAATCATGAAGCTATTTCATATATAAACTAGTGAATATGATTAAAAGAAGTGTCATATCCTATTAAAAGTATTGAAGTACATTTTGTATTCCTTTAGAAAATATCTTTGTGTATGTAATATAAGTCATAAGATTAACATAATAATCAGTTTCCTTCCATGATTTTAATATTCCAAAAGACTAAAAAAATTATGATTAGGATAACATCACACGTGCATAATGAAAGGAAAATGTTACCAACTTATAATGGTTTTATTTGTATAATTAATCTTAATCCACAAGTAATCTGAATTATTGTGGTTGGGGCTGGGGTGAACCCCTTAACCAACACTGATAACTGTTTCATAGCTGACAGATGAATCAGGATTGTTGTTTGTGGGGTTATGACACATTCATTATGAAACATGTACTGTACTTGGTTACCACTATTCAATTCACCCTATGACCTATGTATTGAACAGATTTAACCATCTTTTACTTCACTTGGATACTGTTAATAAAAATATATCTGACATAGAATCAATTATATGTCTTGTAACAGATGGGGAAAAAGAAATTAATTGTACACCATAACATAAAATCAAACTCAAAATTGGAAGTAATTAACTTCCACATTTTCAACTTTGGAGATACACATTTGAAAAAACACAATATTTGTTCCGTCTAAACCAACGAGTGACATGATTTTTTAGCGTTGTTGGAAATGGTCTACACTTGATGGGATCGGTGGCTTCATAAAATAATATACGAGTAATGAACATATGGAGATGCTCTTCGAGGTCTGAGATCGTATTGTCTGATGTTAGTTGGCTTAAACTGAAAGGCTCGACTCTGGGTAATGGAGCAGACATTATCCAATCATTCAGATAACTAAGAATGATTTTTTTTCCTAGCTCCGCCAGTTGCTATGATCAAATTGTAGTACAAATATTTTAATCTAGATAAACTCATCCCTAATAATTAGAGATTTAGCTACTCATAATGTTTGATAAAATAAGAAGAAATATTGCAATCAAATGATGTCCAACACCAGTCGAATCATCAATCTTTAGCTCCGAAGTGCTTCCAGCCGTTTTCTCTAGTAATCAGATGATATAGAGACCATGGTGTGTGCTTTGTTCTTAATTCAATTTATAAAGTTTGTAGCTGTACCACTTTAGGTCAGATGTAATTTAAAATGCATTCCTTTATGACATGTGATTTAAACAATTTGTAACTCAATAAGTAAAGCAAAATGAAAACATCATGTTATGGTTGGATTGACACGAAATTGAATTGCATTATATTTCAAGTTGGCGTACCAAATGGAAGTGGTTGCCTGGTTGGTACAAGTGCTTGAACATTGTCCTAAGCTTCAAAACTCTGATAGATGATAACAACTAGAGTTCATTTCCGATATATAGTATAATATAAGTTCATTAAGTTTTATATATAATGCTAAGTGGTGCCTAGGCATCCAAGTGCTAGGTATTGGATTAAGGAATGTAATGAAGGCATCATTATACTTATATGAGGATTTTGAGTACCTCTAGATTTTCTGCATAATTATGCAGGAAAATATGTGAACAAAAGTTTATTATTAGCTTAGGCACATTAGAGTTTTTAAAGAAATTGGAAGGAAACAAATCAGTTGCAAATATGTGTCATAACGTTCTTTATTGATGCTCAAACAAAGTAATCTCGCTGATCTATTTAAACATGCAGAGTCTTGGTCTTTGAATGTTGCAATTGGTTTTTCTCTTAAGGTACCTTCTAGATAGATATAGTCTTGTAAACAATTCCTTTGAAATATTCCCAAATTTATCATTACAAATTCCTTTTTTATTGGTTTGGTTCTCCTGTTTGATTGCTCTTCACTCTGTTGGTTTCGTTCTTCTCTACGTTGGTATTGCTTAATTTGGTTCGGCTCAATTTGGTTCTGTTTGATCTGGTTTGGTATGCGGGTTTCTTTTGTATTCTATCTATTGGTTTCTCTACGTGGCATGATATGTACAATGATTTCTCACTTTAACCTCCTTTGTTGTTTTATCCGATCCCTAGACCTCCAACTCTTTAATCCCGCTCAACTGGCTTTACCAATTGAGCTACGGCTACCTATCCGATTATCTATATTGTTGACAAAAACTATATAATTTTAAAATTAAATGTTTGGCCATATTAAGACCTTATCCAAGTTCATGTGAATCTGGCAGGTTTTAATGATACTCCCTCCGTCCCATATTATAAGGGAAAGAAAAAAAAAACACACTTGTTAAGAAAACCAAAACTTGAGAATTTGAAATATGATTTTGTGGGTTTTTCTTGAAATAAGTTGCATGGGAAGATGTAAAAACAAATTTGATTGGTTGTTGTTTATTGAGAAAATGAGAGAGAGAAAAAATTAAATGCAATTTGCATTTAATTTTATAAGAATAAGTAAAAAAACATTCTTGAAAGTTGTTTTTTCTCTTATAATTTGGGACAAAAAGAAGGGTCATTTTTCCCTTATAATATGGGACGGAGGGAGTATATGTGAAGTGTTTGTAGAAAAATCTGGCAAGCAGTAAGTAAACAATCTTTTTTCTTTTAATGAAGAATATCATATAATTTGTAATCAAACCGTTCAGATTTTAATGTATACTTTAATGCATTTAATTTTTGAAAACTAAAATATCAAATTTTAAAATTTAAACCATATGAATATATGATGTTGATCTAATAACCATCCATATGAATTGATCTATGAAGCCCGGATACGTGATACGATACTGATACGATATGAATCTGATACAACAATATGAGAAAATTTTCAAAATTCCTGATACGATAATGCCGCGATACGTTATTTAAAAATTAAATATATAAATGCACAATATATAAACATAACAAAAATCGACAATGATAATCAATTAACATTCAAATTACTCAAATTGAGCAAACAATTTACGATTACATACTGAGCAAACAAGTGACGATTACATATCTTAAGTTAAGTAAGTATTACCCAAAAATAACATAACTAGTACTATAAAAAAAAAACATCATAAGTATCACACAAAGAACATCATCATCTAACATTTACTATTTAAGGGGAAACACACACATATTGTATCAGTATGATGTCCTCCAATTCTTTCATCATAGAACATTAGTTGTCCGATACTTCTCTGATACGCGTATTGGGGAAGTATCCGACACATATCGGTAATTTTTTATTTAAAAAAATAATATTAATTGTCCGATAATTCTCTGAAACGCGTATCGGAGAAGTATCCGACACATATCGGTAATTTTTTATTTAAAAAATAATATTAATTGTCTGATACTCTTCGATACGAGTATCGAAGAGTATCGATATCAGACACAATACTTTGCCATTTTTAAAATATCGGAGCTTCATAGGAATTGATGAATGCAACACGGCAAATCTGTAAATTGAATGTGCAAGCAACATTTCTCTTACTGTACATTAAAAAACTAAGGGGTCAGTAACAAAAAAAAGAAAAAACTAAGGGGTCTTGCTTACAAAATGTCTTAAGTGGACAAATTAAGCAACTAAAGATAAAAGAATTATTGTGAAATTTGGGTTGAAATAAACTTTCAATAATTTTCAAATGTTTTAATTGTTTAATTTTATTTATGCCGTTGTTTATTATGTTACTTATGCCGTTGTTTATTATGAGGGAGAATATCTCTTATATTATAAACTTATTCCGTTTTGCTATTTTTAACCATAATTTTTTTCCCGCTCATTTTTCCTCTCATTTTACCCTAAAATTAATTCAAATAAAATGTTAAAAAATACCTCACCAAGAATCGAACCCACAACCTTTAAAATCGATTTTGTGCATTTTGCCATTACACTAGATCAATCAATTTGATCTAATTTTGTAATCAACATATAATAAATATAGAATTCTACATATCTCTTTCACCATGTTAAATATTTATTATTATTAGTTTCCTATTATTATTATTATTATTATATAGATATATCAGCGTGGAAAGAAAATCAACAAACCCTTCCTATTATTATCTCTTATATTATAAGCTTGGTCCGTTTTGCTATTTCTAACCTAATTTTTTTTCCAGCTCATTTTCCCTCCAATTTTACCCAAAATTAATTCAAATAAAATGTTAAAAAATACCTCACCAAAAATCAAACACACCCTTCAAATCTATGTTGTGCATTTTGCTACTACATTAAATCAATCAATTTGATATAATTTTGTAATTATTATTATTAGCTTCCTATATTATTATTATTTTTTTGTTTGTTCATGAAGTAGAATGAGATTGAGAATCTACAACATCAATGAGAAATGTAATCTCATTATGAAAATGGAGTGCGGCCGTAGAAATCCTAATCTCGATATTATTATTATTATTATTATATATCTCGCACCAATATTGATTTCTAATAAGCACATTCCTAATTTTGATGGATTAGCTAATAGTGGTTGCAAATCTCTCGCAACAATATATATCTCTCACACCAATATTCATTTCTCATAAGCACGGTCCTAAAAAATACCTAACCCTAATTTTTTTCGTACTAAGTTTTTACTGTAAGTAGCAACCCTTATCTGAATCAAATATTCAAATTGAGAAATTGAACATCTGTCTATTTGCTTTTGGACTACTATCATTTATTGTTGAACTATTGTTTAATGTTACTCGATTTTTTTCATATACCTTTCAATATTGCAATTTTCATATTTTATTTTATTATTACATATTACGGCTGATTAGCCCCGTGCATCGCAAGGGTTGAAGTTCTAGTTAAAAATAAGTAAGCTAGTTGAATTGAGAGTAATTAGATAAGGGTATGCATGAAATAAATTTAAAATTAGAAGAGTATTAAATAAAAATAACTATGTTGAATGTGCTTCCTTGGTATGTGTAATTTTTTCAAATTGTTTATTATAAAAAGGACTGGAGGGAGTAATTTTTAACCTTAAAAAAAAAACACTTCCATTCAAGAACGTTTAGATGAGATGTCAATTTTTTTAGGGTAAATAGAGTTTTACCCCCTGCAAAATATGCGATTTTGATTTACCCCCTGTGCAATTTTTTTTTGGATTACCCTCGTAATGTGAAGATTTTTTGGTTTACCCCCATAGAAAATGTTGACCTAAATTCCACAAAAATGATGACGTGACATGGTCAGTCAGGGGGTAAACCAAAACTCTCTAACATTCCAGGGGGCAAAATGACAGAATCTTAAGTCAACATTTTTCATGAGGGGGTAAACCAGAGAATCTTCACATTATAGGGGTTAATCCAAAATATTTTTTTCAGGGATAAACCAAAACTCACATACTTTGCAGGAGGTAAAAACCTATTTACCTATTTTTTTTATATAATTTAATCAAAGTTACAAGTTCAATATTAAGTTTTAGTATGTAACAATATTTAGGAAGAAAAAAAAAATACCCAACTTCTAAGATAAAACTTCTAATATTTTTTTTATTGATAAAACTTCTAAATTTAATTCCTAATATAGAGGACGGAGAGAATAACTTTTTTGGTATATTGAAGAATGATTGTATGTGGTCTATATTATATACATTCATTTTTCAATGTACTAAAAAAAAGTCAAATGTACTTATAAAGTGATCAGAGGAAATATGTTAAAATATTTAAATTTTTGCATTAAATAGTTGAATGCACAAGTTTCAATATAATTTCTTACTTTCTCTGGTCACTATATAAGCAAATTTGACTTTTTTAGTATATTGGAACAGTAATGTATTTTGTTCACAATATAGACTACATACACTACTTTTCCAATGTACCAAAAAAGTTAAATGTACTTATAATAGTCACATAAGAGAGTATTGTATTTTATCATATTCCATAATACTGGTTTTTTTTTTTTTCCACAGGAGAAAGTATTGTATTTTATCATATTCCATGTTGGTTCAGTGGTGATTGGCGCTGAACTTGGTAGGGAGGACCACGGTTCGATCCCCCACAACTGCGATCGGGAGGGGGCTGGAACCACTTGATGCCAGAACTGACCCCCGAACCAGATTAAACTGGTGGTGAAAACCAAAAAATATTCCATAATACTAGTTGGATGCACAAGTTCAAATATAATACTTTTGTATTTTTAGTATACTATTTTTAAAAAGTTGACTGTCCTATCCTAAAAATAATACTCCATAGTTCTATTTTTGTTAGGGCACTTATAGGGACAAAGATTTACTTCAGTTTAAAACTAACGCAGTAACACACAGTAATTAATCTGGTCTATTAATTTCACATCCAACCACTATGATATAAATACATCAAAATCATATTAACTATTAATTTATTATATTTAGTTCTTTAACCGATACCTCTTCCGAGACGATAAGTTAGCAATTTCCAAATAAAAAGTTGTGGGCATGAGTAAAATCTTAAAATCTAACTTATTGTCCACATGTAATGTACCACAATTTCAGGTTCCTAAAATCTTAATCTGTCTGTTGTCATATGAGCCTAACCAATAGACACTCAGCTCACAAACATACTGCCACATGGCTTTTCCTTCTTATATTCAATCACCACATTTCCCATATTTTGTCTTTGTTTTTTCTTTCTTATGTTAGTGCGTCCTTTCCATTTTATTGCACATCCTCTTATTAACTCCACTAACATGCATTCCCTACTTTTTTTTTTATTATTGCCATATATGATTTTCTTTTTTACAAGAAACCATTGATTTTTTAATTCGTTGAATAATTTTTGTATCTAGTCTATATTATAAACTAAATACATCAATTATTTAATAAATCTAAAAAATTAAGTGTTTCTTATAAAATTGCCCGGAGTATTTATTGCACTTTATTTTTTTATATTATTTTTTTAAATGGCAGTATATACAGAGTACAAACAATTGCAATATACTACCTTGGTTTTCTTCAACAATAACAAACTCCAACAATGGCTTCTACTTTGTCTCAAAACTCTCTCAATCCCTCAATGGCAGCTTTCTCAAGAACTCATTTGCCAATACCTATTTATAAAGAGTTTTCAACTAATATTTCACCTTTTGTGAGCTATGAAAGCAGAACAACAAAACAGAGGAAGAAGCTGATGCAAGTAAAGGCAACAGTAACACTTGAAGCACCTACTTCTGTTTCAAAGTCAACGCGGAGTGTAACTGAAATTGGTGGTGATCAAACTCATCAGAAGAAGAAGCTTAAGGTACTTGTAGCTGGTGGAGGGATTGGTGGTTTAGTTTTTGCTTTGGCTGCAAAGAGGAAAGGGTTTGAGGTAGTAGTGTTTGAGAAGGATTTGAGTGCTATAAGAGGGGAGGGAAAGTATAGGGGTCCAATTCAGATACAAAGCAATGCTTTGGCTGCTTTAGAAGCTATAGATTTTAATGTTGCTGAAGAAGTTATGAGAGTTGGTTGCATCACAGGTAATAGAGTCAATGGACTTGTGGATGGAGTTTCTGGGTCTTGGTAAGTTAAATTTTGTGTCATATCAGTGATTTCAGTTTCTTTATTATATTCTCTTATTTACTCTTGCTCTCTTGGCATGATATACCAATTGGTCTTGTTTATGATTATGGATCAGGATTACTAGTATAGCTTAAGATTAAATACAAATTAGATTCACCATACTTCTGTGTTCATGTGAATTGTAGTGTACCTATACCTGTTAGACCTCAACTTGGCTGAGAAACATGTGGCAAGTTAAAACATAAACTTTGAAACATGATAGTACTTTTGTAGCCCTATCTATCTCAGTTTAAATTAATTTCCTTTGTTTTAGTTGTCACAAATTGTACAGAATTTGATCAAACACTTCGACAGAATACAGGGTCTAAAATACTTGTGAACCTTATTTGTATACACAGAATTTGATCGATACTGTGAGAGAATTCAGGATTTGACATAGTTGTGAACCTTATTTCTATACACACAATTTGATCAATACGAGATTTTTCTTCGTTTCAGGCAAGAATTAAAATGAATGTCGGCAAAATTTATTCATGAATGATACAGAAACCTAGCTGAGCATACATATTCTTAGTTTGTAATCTCGACATTTGCATGTAACAATAGGATAAAGCCAGTTCAGACATATATTCATACAGAGTTCTTTTAATGTAAAACAACATTTCCTACTCAAATAAGTATTTAGCTTCCTTAATATTGTATCAACTGAAGATCTATTCTAAGGTTTATTATATGAAATATTTGCATCTGCTACTGAGAATTGATATTTGGTTTGGGGTTATCAGGTATACCAAGTTTGATACATTCACTCCAGCAGCAGAACGCGGGCTTCCAGTAACTAGAGTTATTAGTCGAATGGCTTTACAAGAGATTCTTGCTCGTGCATTAGGGGAAGATGTCATTATGAACGCCAGTAATGTTGTTGATTTTGTTGATCATGGAACTAAGGTAATTAAAGAAAGATTTTATGTTGAAGATTCTCCTCACATTACTAACATACATATTGTTTAAGCTTTTATTTATTCTTTTCGAGAAAATGCATTTGAAGACCAATATGATTAGACCCTATTTGGTTTATCACTTGTGTCATACAACATTCCTCATTTGTATTTATAGGTCACAGTGGTGCTGGATAATGGTCAGAAATATGATGGAGATGTCTTGGTTGGAGCAGATGGGATTTGGTCCAAGGTCTTATTAGTTTTTTTTTCTTTCTTTTATTTATAGTTTTCTCCCAAACTCCCCCGCCTTTATATCTTAGGTGACGTTTAACATGGGAAAATATAAGATTTTCCCACCATACTTAAGATATTATTTACTTGTTGTATTTTGTGAATAGGTGAGAACAAAGTTATTTGGGGCATCAGAAGCTACATACTCTGGCTATACTTGTTATACTGGTGTAGCAGATTTCGTGCCACCAGATATTGAATCTGTTGGGTAAGTTGACCATTTCTCTAACTTAAATGCCTATCTAACTATACTCGCTAATCCTTATTTTTTTCATAATGTGAATCATGTAATGTTGAGAAGCTCACTTGAACTTCTCTGATAAAAGGTACCGAGTATTCTTAGGACACAAACAATACTTTGTATCTTCAGACGTTGGAGCTGGAAAGATGCAATGGTATGCATTTCACCAAGAACCTGCTGGAGGTGTTGATACCCCAAATGGTACGTACTTCTAAACTAAATTTGAAGTCTATACGAGGATATACTTCTACAGACGTAAAATATTCTTGTTGCTCTATTTTAAAAACTGAACCGTACAGTTCAACAAGTTGAACCTTGAACCAGCCTTTCCCACAGTTCGGTTATTTTGAATGTTGATCGCAAATTCATCCCAGTTTGAGCATACCACAATCTATGAGTGTCACCTCATCGGTTTGATTTTTAAAATACGAGTGTTTAATAAATATGTTAGAACATCACAAAACAGAACAAATAAATTATGTTTGCTATAATTGAAAGCTGACATTAACTAAAACATAAAAGATAAAAGGAATTGAATCAAAACCTTCATTAATTAACTATTGCTCAACACAAGTTGAATAATATGTTTGATTAAACAAAGATACTTCTGAAGCAATTCTTCAAACAGTTGGTAGACATAGTAAAAACTACACCTAAATAGTATATGGGCACATTTCATGACACTTTTTAGCCATCTCGAGATCGGCCTCAACAACTCCATACTTTCCATATCCGATCGGAAACTCCATGGTGAGGTCTGCTACTGACATTAGTGCTTTCAAATCCTTAAGAGCAGGCCAACCAATAACAACATTATAAACAGACTCTGAATCAACAACCAAGTACCTAACCTTGATCATCTTAGTGTTTACTCCTTTACCAAATGTTGTGTCCAAATCAATGTAACCTTTGACAGGTACAGTTTCTCCAAGAATACCCTTGAGATTTGCTTCACATGGTTTGAGCATTGATTCTGATAGTCTCATCTTCAAGAATGCTGACCAGTAGAGAATGTCAGCTTGACTACTAGGGTTTACAGAGACTCTGAGAACAGAGAAGTTGTTGATTTGGAGTTTGATTACCATTGGAAGAGCTTCAGCGGATGTGTATTTTTTGATTGGCATGTTTTCTGGTTTGATCTTAGCACTCATCTTCGGTGATAGAGAAAGAGAGAGAGTTGAGTTGAGTTATAATGAATGAGGTTTATTTGTTGCTTTGGGCTCCTTTTATACTTGAAAATAAAACACTAGGGTTTTACTTATTTCATGTTCGAACTCTGTATTATTGGCCGTTTTCTCTAGTTCTTAGGGGTTAATATAAACAATAACAAAAATTGGGGCTATATTAGTGAGATTTTGTCTCTAAAGTGAGAATTGACTTTAGAAGGAAAATACTATTTAGTAAGAATTTTTTGATGTAAGAAAAAGAAGAATTTTATGGGGCAACTTTTGATTGGTCAAATTCTAATCACTTTCTTCCCCATGTATAGTTAGCCAATTTTTAATTGGTCAAATTTTCTAATTTTGTGAATTCTTCTCTTTCTTGTGTAAATATTTCTTACTAAATAACAATACTCACTTTAAAATATTAAGATTCTGGCTTGCTTTTATACTCAAACAAAAGGGAGATTTTATCTCTCTCTAATATAGATATTATAAGTTTATAATACATTATTAGTAAAATAAATAAATACTTATATACATTATAACAAATCATGAGTTTGTTAAAATTACTGACAAGCTCTCTTTGTTAAAATAAAAAGATTGACGATATGTATTTCTCGGTCCATTATAAGTTATTAAATTTTATTAGTGGATATAAAATTTTCCTTTCACAAAACATCTCATTTAGGGTTTGCTATTTATTGGACTAGCTTATAAGCTTTTTGGATCAAATTGCCAATTTATTTATTATTATTTTTAAACGGTCAAAATTAGTAATTAGGGGTTAATTTTAATATTTTTACACCAGAACTTGAACTCCGGTCATTTTACTCCTTTAATCCTTACCCGAGAGCTACCCTGCTCTTGTTGCCAATTTATTTCTAAGTTCATGATTTAGAAATAACTTTTAGTTTTATGGAAAAAAGTGTATAATTTTATCTAATATTTATTGCATAAAAAGAAGATTAGTGTGCTTTAAGAGAGAGCCAATTGTAATTTACTCTATAATTTTATAAAATCAAGATCCCAAGTGATCCCCAACTCATATAAAATAGCAGGAAACTCAACATTAATATTAGTAGTATGATCAAAGTTCCGCGCAAAATCATTGATCAACCCAACCGCCCATTGATATTTTACAATGTCTAAGTTCTCAATTCTTTGTTCATGGCAGGGAAAAAGGAAAGATTGCTGAAGATATTTGAAGGCTGGTGTGATAATGCAACAGATTTAATAGTTGCTACTGAAGAAGAGGCAATTCTACGACGAGATATATATGATAGGATGCCAACACTAACATGGGGAAAAGGTCGTGTGACCTTACTTGGTGATTCTGTTCATGCCATGCAACCAAATATGGGCCAAGGAGGATGCATGGCTATTGAGGTATACTACTTAATTTCATCAATGCTTTCATAGTGAAATTATGAAAGCATTTTAAATTGCGGTTGCAGGTGCAGTTATGTGTTAAATGTTTGTATTGCACTGCGGTATAAAATATTGACAACTTCTGTTGTGAATTTGTGTGACATGGCATGATATGAAAGACAAATAATCTATGGAAGGTTCATATGATGTGGTAAAAACTCTATCCAGCTTATTTTATCATTATTACTGCAGGATGGATATCAACTTGCATGGGAGTTGGACAATGCATGGCGGCAAAGTGCAAAATCAGGCTCTACAATTGACATTGATTCTTCCCTTAAGAGGTAACTTGTGACAACTATTCAGTTTTCTTGAATATCTTAATTACTTGATTAATTTGACAGTGACTTCTCAAATATCTTAAACTTACATCAGTTCTAAATTGGTTGATTGTAAATCTGGACTCATAGTTAATGTATTGTTTTTTCTCTTATGATTGTCGTTTTCAGCTACGAGAGGGAAAGAAGATTACGAGTTGCTATTATTCATGGAATGGCTAGAATGGCAGCTGTCATGGCTTCCAAATTCAAGCCATATCTAGGTGTTGGTCTTGGACCCTTGGAGGTAGCTAGGAACTTAAGTTGTTCTAAATTTTGATGATGAATAATAATAATAATAATAAAGGTGAAGGTGACATTTCCTATTGTGCAACCTACAAATTCATGGTTGTTTCACATTGCAGTTTCTGACCAAGTTTAGAATACAACATCCTGCAATAGTTGGAGGAAAGTTTTTTATGCAACATTTGACACCTTTGATGTTGAATTGGGTGTTAGGTGGAAATAGGTAAGTGTAAACATTTACTTTGCTACATTTCATCATGCAGGCATGTGTTGCTAATTATGAAGTACTACACTTATCAGATTAGGCATGTCGCAGTGTTGGACAGGCGGACATGTGTTTGTGTCTGACACCGACATAACACAACCACTTCTTTTACATACATTATCACTTTTTATTCTTTGAAAACATTTAGAATAATGCTACTTTTGCAGCTCCAAACTAGAAGGCAGACCACTATGTTGCAGGCTATCGGACAAAGTATGTTAGATTGAGTTACTCAGTAAACTTTTGTTACTAACAAAAAAAATGGTTGTTGGTCTTGTATTAATTGTTCATGTCTTAGAATTTGTTGATGCTAATAAAAGTTTGATTATTTATGAAGGCAAGTGAACAGTTACAAATATGGTTCGAAGATGATGATGCGCTCGAGCGTACTATTCACGGAGAGTATGTCTCTATGGCCGAATATTGATGAATATTATTCATAGTATATGTTTCCTGCCATATATACAGATTAAATTATTTTTGTGTAATTCCTTTTCCTTTGAATTGTAGATGGAATTTATTACCATGTGGAGATGAAACATATCTTCTGAAACCTATATGTTTGAGTCAAGATGAGACGAATCCCTGCATAATCGGGTACACCTTCGGCATTGTAATACATTCGCAATTTTTATATTCAATTATTTGAAAATCATCCCGTCATATTTTTTGTTTCCTCTTCGAAACACAAGCAAAGTTCTGATATGTTGCTGCAAATGCAGAAGCATGCGGCAGCAGGAAGATTATGCTGGAAATTTAGTCACAGTACCTTTACCTCAGGTAAGACCATTTTTTCATGAGCTTAATTAGACGTGATTAATTCCAACACATATTAGCTTGAAGATTATTCACAAAGTTTTTTCTTTTAAAGGTTTCTCAATTCCATGCTCAAATTAACTACAAAGATGATGCCTTCTTCTTGACTGATTTGAGTAGTCAACATGGCACCTGGATCACTAAGTAAGTATTTCAGGTTACTTTATTTTTCAATCAAAATTTACAAGTCTTGAAAATGTATATCTAATTTGTTTCTCATTATATTTTTAGCAACGAAGGAAGACGATACAAATTACCTCCAAATTATCCTTCTCGCGTCCGTCCTTCTGATGTGATTGAGTTTGGTTCTCATCAGGTGATAAATGATTCCTTCAAATTATAAATATTGACAATGGTGCATTTTATCTGGTGTCTAATCATGGAAATTATTTGTAGGCTTCATATCGCATAAAAGTGACAAGATCTGCTCCAAGAGTGTCTCAAAAGGAAGGGACACAGATTTTACAGAAAATATAAAGTATAATTATGATTATGTTTTGGTTACAATTTGCTTTGTAAGTTATAGAAACTTTGTACAGCAAATAAAATTAAGGAGCTATAGAGTCACCTAACATCTGCATTGTTTTAGTGCAGGCTAATTTTATACAATGATGCCGATCATTTTACGATCTGTGCATGTTAGACAGGCGATTTTTTATAGTGATTCTCAGAATTTATTCATATATTGATGCAATAAAGAAGTAAACAACAAAGTTACTACACAATCTGATTTACGCGCTAATGTTGTGTGTATGTTCGCTTTGAATTTCTTGGTTTTGCGATTCTAGTTGTTTTGTTGTTTGCTGTTTTTAATTTTTCATTGGTGTAAGGTAAATTCTTGAGGCCTTTCTAATTGGCTTGTGAAACAAGCATTGTGCTATAAAGCAAAATGAAAACATCATGTTATGGTTGGATCGGCATGAAATTGAATTGCATTATATTTCATTGTTTAGAGATTAGGACTAGTTTATATTAGCAAGTTAGTGTGCTATAAGGTATACTCAGCATAATCAATACAATAGAGTGTATAAGGGGAACTTTCATATGCTATATGCCTATATGGTAGTATAAAAGACATGCAAATTTAATCCACACAAAAGTCAACGACTCACAGGGCCGGTCCAGGGATAAGGCAATGGAATTGATTAGGACGATTGTAAGGAACCACAAATTGTTAAAGAATGTATTTCTTCTCAACTTAGAACATGCTCGATTGCTTATAGCTTATAAAGGCAAAAAGTGTGAGCTTCAATTTGGAGAGTATATTATCAGAATGCAAAAGTACTGTACATTATGACAACTAGTGCCTCACCGGTGGATATACATACAAAGCATCATATGCTAATGAAATTATCTTTGATTCCAAGGGGCTCTACTACATGTAAACTTTCATTTGATTGATGAAGATGAGGGCATGTCTACATTAATTTCTATTTCTTACTGTTACATTAGATTCTAGATTATAGATATTAAATGGTAGCGTTCGATCAAATGTTTTGAAATGCACGAACTCGGTTCTGTTAGGTATGCATGTTATATATTTTGCATCTAGCTCCTCCAAACCTTTGTGAACTTTGGTAATTGTTTATGTTCTGAGTTATATTAACACTTGTCATTGTCTTGCAGTTACTCGTAAATATCAATATGACACATAACCATGTTGGACAAAGGGTGTAAAAACAGCTGAACATGAGTTTGCTTTCACTGGAAAATGGATAGTATGATCTTAGTTTGTTTTAAAGTCTTAGAGTCAAGTTTAAAATCATTCTCACTAGTAGCTTATAGAATCTTACCACCAATAACCTGTTAAATTTTGTTTAACTAAATGCATCAACTTGCTACACTAGTTTAATCAAGGCCTACGACAATTAAGTCTTGATTTTGTTTCCACTAATTTGGATATTAGATGACAATGAAAATCATATTTATAAAGGGGTTGCTGAATTTGTTTCTGCTGGAGATTCAGTTCAGGTATGAGCTCCAAACTCTGTTTGGTTTCAAAAGTTTAAAGATGTTGGTTTGGTTGAGCTTATATGCTTGAAAATGAGTTTCTAAGATGATGAATACGAGGGTTGGACCAACATAAATAACTTGATAAATGCATGTGTTCGAAAGATATGGCGCTTCTGATACTGTTTGTCGCGTACTGTTCTTTTTGAACTGTTTGGAATTTTCTGAGAATGAATTTAATGAGTAAATTGGTTTGAATTGTGTTCAAGTATGTGTCTCGCAACGGTCCTTTAAATTTTCTTTGAATTTAAGGTCTTTTTGAGGTTCAAATGTAGTAAAATGTTCCACTAGTTTCTCTGCATGAAATTTTTGAAAACCAGTATATGTATTAGGATGTTGCCTATTAAGTTATGTTCATGTATTGGTTTATTGGTGTTTGAGATGATATGGTTGCTAGCTCTCTTACATTCAGGAATCTAATGAAGGTGATCATTATACTTATATAAGGATTTCGAGTACCTTTGGATTTTCTGCATAATTTTGCAGAAAAATGTGTGAACAAGTTTATTATTAGCTTAGGCACATAGAGAGTTTAAAGAAATTGGAAGGAAACAAATCAGTTGTAAATACACTGCTGTGTCATAACGTTCGTTATTGATGCTCGAACAAAGTAATCTCACTGATCTATTTAAACATGCAGAGTCTTGGTCTTTGAATGTTGCAATTGGTTTTTCTCTAAGGTACCTTCTAGATAGATATGTTCTTGCTGTTATATTAGTCTTGGAAACAATTCCTTTGAAATATTCCCAAATTTATCATTATAAATTCTAACCAAATATCTAATATCAGTTTTTCTGCATTGATTGTTTCACAAAACACCATCACTGGCCGCAAAATGTGCTCAACAGTATAGGAGAATCAAGCAAATCAATAAATTAGTAATCGACAGATATATACAATTAGTGTCATGCAGATTTCATGTGTTCTATAATATAACACAAAATTATATATCAATTGTACACTTTATATGGTATCAGAGCTATAACTTAACAACATTTTGATCCTAACCAAATCACCATGTCTGCTGTGCATACCATTTCAATCGGTGAAACCGACACCAAAACTGTCATCGTCCTAAATGCTCAGGCCACTTCATCAAGTAATTAAGGTATCTACTCCCACAACCTCACCCTTACAAAATGATATGGTTCAGACTAACCCCGTTGCAGACACAAATCCAACAAATCGCATCATTACTAGATCTCATAACAATATCTTCAAACCCAAGAAATTCTTTCATGCATCAAATCACCCTCTTCCGAAGAATCTAGAACCATCTAATGTCAGACAAGCAATGCAGCATCCCCATTGGAGACAAGCCATATCTGAAGAATTTAATGCCTTGATTCGGAATGACACATGGTCACTTGTCCCACCACCTGAGCATCAAAACAATATTGATTGCAAATGGTTATTTCAAATTTAACGCAATCCAGATGGCACTATATCTCGCTACAAAGCAAGGTTAGTAGCCAAAGGTTTCACTCAATGCCCTGGGGTGGACTTCAAAGGAACATCTGCACTAGTTGTTAGGCCTCAAACAATTAAACTCATTCTCACAGTTGCATTGGGGAAAGGGTGGAAAATCCATCAACTAGATGCTAACAAGGCATTACTCCAAGGATCACTCAAAGAAGATGTATATATGTCACAACCTCTGGGACTAAAAGACTCTCATCATCCAACTTATGTTTGTAAACTTCACAAAGTTATCTATCGATTGAGACAAGCACCACGTGCTTGACATGATGCACTCAAGACATTCATCACTTCCCATGATTTCATCACAAGCCAGAGTGATCCTTCTCTATTTATCGATGCCTCGGGTACTACACTTGCATACTTTCTAGTCTATGTTGATGACCTTCTTTTAACAGGGAATTATTCGGCATTTCTTCATCACTTTATGCAAGCTCTCTCCAATTGGTTCTCTCTCAAACACATGGGAACACCACACTACTTTCTAGGAGTTGAGCTCATTCCAACTAAAACGGGTTTATTCCTATCGCAACATAAATTTATTCGAGATCCTTGAGAAGTTTGACATGGATGGAGCTAAACCTGCATATACACCCTTATCCACAACAGCAACACTCACACTTAATGATGACACTGCTCCTACTAACTCCACACTTTATAGACAAATAATTGGAGCATTGCAATATCTCAATCTTACAAGGCCCGACCTTTCATTTGCCATCAACAAGCTTTCTCAGTTTATGCATAAACCTACTACCCTCCACCTTCAACATCTAAAAAGGCTACTTCGATATCTCAAAGGTACTCTTAACTTTGGAATATTGCTCAAGAAAACATCTTCGTTCACTCTTCATGCCTACACAAATGCAGTCTGGGGTGGAAATACAGATGACCATACCTCCACATATGCCTATCTCATTTATCTTGGAGGAAATCCAATTTCTTGGCTCTCAAGAAAACAACGCACTGTCGCTCGGTCCTCAATCGAGGCTGAATATCGAGCAGTCGCCACAGCCACAGTTGAAATCACGTGGATCACAAACCTCTTGTTGGAGCTGCATATACTACTATCAAAACCACCATATTACTTCTTTGTGATAATGTCGGTGCTACCTACCTATGTTCTAATCATGTTCTACATTCCAAAATGAAGCATATCTATATAGATTATCAACTAGCAGCCTTCTTACTAAGCCATTTCCATGTGCAAAATTGGAAGAATTGTAATCCAAGATGCAAGACACACCGATGGTAACTTCATCTTGAGGAGGCGTATAGGAGAATCAAACAAATCAATAAATTAGTAACCGACATATTATACAATTAGTGTCATGCAGATTTCATGTGATACTGATAGTAAATCAAATCATGTAAATATGCTATGTAAGATTCTTCTCTTTCTTGCATAAAATATTCTTACTAAATAACATTTTCCTTTTATAATATAACGCAAATTATATATCAATTATATACTTTATAAATAGTATGTTCTATTTAATTGCTCTTCTCTCTATTGGTTCTTCTGTTTAACTTCTCTTCACTCTATTGGTTTGATTCTTTTCTACGTTGGTTTGAATTTCTTTGATATTGTTTAATTTGGTTTGGCTCAATTTGCTTCGGTTCGATCTTTGTTTGATTGAGTGGTAGTATTAGACTAAGAAGATATTTTGAGTTTATATTATTTTGCTTTTTTGTTTAACAAACTTGGTTTGAGAGTAAATATTAAAATAAGTCTTTTGTTATTGTCTTATTGAGCTTTTTATATTTGTGGTTTTCTAGTCTATTATGTATTATTATATGGAAAATGTTAATTTTTACCAACAAAATTTGGCAAGAGAAGAATAAATTTTAGCCTTTAATTTATCTTCAACACCCCATGTTTCTATCCCATCCCGTTTTTTTTATTTGATTTTTTTTTTACAAGTGCAATTCTTCCATTCATTGCCTATTACTTTGGTAAGAAATAGCACATCCCTTATACATTTTCTCTCATAACCTTTTGACAAATTATGTTATTATAATCTTACGAAACTTTATCCTCCTTTATTGTTCTATCCAATTCTCTATTGACAAAAACTTACGGAGTATATTAATTTTAAAATTACATACTTACTCCGTCTTAAATTATAAGAAAAAAAAATGAAAAATACACTTATTAAGAAAAAGTAAAACATGTAAATTTGGTTTTTGTGGATTTTCCTTGAAATAAGGTGTATAGGAATATGTAAAAACAATTTTAATGGGTTGTTATGTATTGAGAAAATAGGAGAGAGAGAAAAGAGTTTAATTGTTGTGCACCGTCAGTCCAAATATTTTTTACACATGCATCCAATAATATATTGCCACATCATTTAATTAATATGACACATCATTTATTTTTAAACACAATACATGATGGAGTTCGATAATAGTTGAATTCACCCATTTGCATTGTGAATTCGTAGAATTGATGGATGCACATCCTCCAAATCTGTAAATTGAATCTCCAAGCAGCATTTCTCTTACTATATAAGGTCAATTTTTATAAGTAAATTTATTTCATTTGTACCAAAATATAATTTATTTTGACTGTATTATATAAATTTAGAAATGTAATTAATATTATATAGGAAAAAATGAGTTTATTTACAAAACTGTCTTTCATTAATGGTATGAAAAATAAATTAAAAAATTGACAAGAAAAAATAACATTAAATATGTCATTGGTATTGTAAAATGACTTATATTTTCTTATAAAAAGGATCAATTTTTTCCAAAGCGCTTCTTATAAAAATGACCGGAGAAAGTAACTTTTATATCGAAACAATCTCTATTTACACTTTTAAAAAGTTAAATATACAAGTTCTAAGACATATTACCATACTCTCTTCGGTCACTAAAGAAAAGAAAAATCACTTTTTATCGTAGAGGCCAGATACACTATTTTTTCAATGAATCTGAACAATTATTATTACTTATAATAGTAATCGAGAAAAATATTTAATTTCTTAACTACTGCCAAGAATACTGGTTAATATTTTCCAAACATAAACTTGTGGGATATTTTCCAAATAAAAACTTGTGGGCATGGGTTGTTGATTTATCAACATCAACTTGAATGAATCTTTTATCTAAACAGTCGGTTCCAATTGACTACATCTGACTAATGTTAGTAGTTTATGTTGGCCAGCTTATATAATATTGACACATGTAATGTACCACAATTTCAGGCTCCTAAAATCTTAATCTGTCTGTTGTCATATGAGCCTAACCAATAGACACTCAGCTCACAAACATATTGCCACGTGGCTTTTCCTTCATACAGTATATTCAATCACCACATTTTCCAATCTTTGTCAACAACAATGTCTCTTATTATCTCCACTACCATTTCCCATATTTTGTTTTTGCCTTCTTATGTTAGTGCGTCCATTCCTTTTTATTGCACAACCTCTTATTAACTCCACTAACATGCATTCCCTATTTTTCTTATTGCCATATACTCTATCCATCCGTCTCAAATATAAGCAAAAACTTCTTTTCTAGGTTCATTGAATTACTTATGTATTTGATCTACATTTTAGTTCAAATACATAAATGATTAAATAAACTAGAAAAATAATCTTTCCTTATATTTGAGACCGGAGTATGACTTTTCCTTTTTTATAAGAAACCATTGATTTTTTCTTTTTTCTTAAAATGGCAGTATATATTGCACTTAATATAGAGTACAAACAATTGCAATATACTTGGTTTTCTTCAACAATAACAAACTCCAACAATGGCTTCTACTTTGTCTCAAAACTCTCTCAATCCCTCAATGGCAGCTTTCTCAAGAACTCATTTGCCAATACCTATTTATAAAGAGTTTTCAACTAATATTTCACCTTTTGTGAGCTATGAAAGCAGAACAACAAAACAGAGGAAGAAGCTGATGCAAGTAAAGGCAACAGTAACACTTGAAGCACCTACTTCTGTTTCAAAGTCAACGCGGAGTGTAACTGAAATTGGTGGTGATCAAACTCATCAGAAGAAGAAGCTTAAGGTACTTGTAGCTGGTGGAGGGATTGGTGGTTTAGTTTTTGCTTTGGCTGCAAAGAGGAAAGGGTTTGAGGTAGTAGTGTTTGAGAAGGATTTGAGTGCTATAAGAGGGGAGGGAAAGTATAGGGGTCCAATTCAGATACAAAGCAATGCTTTGGCTGCTTTAGAAGCTATAGATTTTAATGTTGCTGAAGAAGTTATGAGAGTTGGTTGCATCACAGGTAATAGAGTCAATGGACTTGTGGATGGAGTTTCTGGGTCTTGGTAAGTTAAATTTTGTGTCATATCAGTGATTTCAGTTTCTTTATTATATTCTCTTATTTACTCTTGCTCTCTTGGCATGATATACCAATTGGTCTTGTTTATGATTATGGATCAGGATTACTAGTATAGCTTAAGATTAAATACAAATTAGATTCACCATACTTCTGTGTTCATGTGAATTGTAGTGTACCTATACCTGTTAGACCTCAACTTGGCTGAGAAACATGTGGCAAGTTAAAACATAAACTTTGAAACATGATAGTACTTTTGTAGCCCTATCTATCTCAGTTTAAATTAATTTCCTTTGTTTTAGTTGTCACAAATTGTACAGAATTTGATCAAACACTTCGACAGAATACAGGGTCTAAAATACTTGTGAACCTTATTTGTATACACAGAATTTGATCGATACTGTGAGAGAATTCAGGATTTGACATAGTTGTGAACCTTATTTCTATACACACAATTTGATCAATACGAGATTTTTCTTCGTTTCAGGCAAGAATTAAAATGAATGTCGGCAAAATTTATTCATGAATGATACAGAAACCTAGCTGAGCATACATATTCTTAGTTTGTAATCTCGACATTTGCATGTAACAATAGGATAAAGCCAGTTCAGACATATATTCATACAGAGTTCTTTTAATGTAAAACAACATTTCCTACTCAAATAAGTATTTAGCTTCCTTAATATTGTATCAACTGAAGATCTATTCTAAGGTTTATTATATGAAATATTTGCATCTGCTACTGAGAATTGATATTTGGTTTGGGGTTATCAGGTATACCAAGTTTGATACATTCACTCCAGCAGCAGAACGCGGGCTTCCAGTAACTAGAGTTATTAGTCGAATGGCTTTACAAGAGATTCTTGCTCGTGCATTAGGGGAAGATGTCATTATGAACGCCAGTAATGTTGTTGATTTTGTTGATCATGGAACTAAGGTAATTAAAGAAAGATTTTATGTTGAAGATTCTCCTCACATTACTAACATACATATTGTTTAAGCTTTTATTTATTCTTTTCGAGAAAATGCATTTGAAGACCAATATGATTAGACCCTATTTGGTTTATCACTTGTGTCATACAACATTCCTCATTTGTATTTATAGGTCACAGTGGTGCTGGATAATGGTCAGAAATATGATGGAGATGTCTTGGTTGGAGCAGATGGGATTTGGTCCAAGGTCTTATTAGTTTTTTTTCTTTCTTTCTTTTATTTATAGTTTTCTCCCAAACTCCCCCGCCTTTGTATCTTAGGTGACGTTTAACATGGGAAAATATAAGATTTTCCCACCATACTTAAGATATTTATTTACTTAGTATTTTGTGAATAGGTGAGGACAAAGTTATTCGGGGCATCAGAAGCTACATACTCTGGCTATACTTGTTATACTGGTGTAGCAGATTTCGTGCCCGCAGATATTGAATCTGTTGGGTAAGTTGGCCATTTCTATAACTTAATGACTATCTAACTATACTTGCTAAGTCCTTATTTTTTCATAATGTGAATCATGTAATGTTGAGAAGCTCACTTGAACTTCTCTGATGAAAGGTACCGAGTATTCTTAGGACACAAACAATACTTTGTATCATCAGATGTTGGTGCTGGAAAGATGCAATGGTATGCATTTCACCAAGAACCTGCCGGCGGTGTTGATACCCCCAATGGTATGTACCTCTAAACTAAATTTGACATCTCTAAGAGGATACTTCTAGAGACGTAAAATATTCTTGTTGCTCCATTTTAAACACCGAACTGGACAGTTCAACCGGCTGAAACTTGAACCGGCCTATCCTACAGTTCGGTTATTGTGGATGTTCATCGCATACCAAAATCTAGGAATCTCACTGGTTTAATTTTTAAAACACTGAGTGTTTAATAAATATAATAGAACAACACAAAACAAAACAAATAAGTTATGTTTGCTATAATTGAAAGCTAACATTAACTAAAACATAAAAGACAAAAGGAATTGAATCAAAACCTTCATTAATTAACTATTGCTCAACACAAGTTGAATAACATGTTTGATTAACATTTTAAGCAACAAAGATACTTCTGAAGCAATTCTTCAAACAGTTGGTAGACATAGTAAAACTAATCCCTAAATAGTATATGGGCACATTTCATGACACTTTTTAGCCATCTCGAGATCGGCCTCAACAACTCCGTACTTTCCATCTCCGATCGGATACTCCATGGTGAGGTCTGCTACTGACATTAGTGCTTTCAAATCCTTAAGAGCAGGCCAACCAATAACAACATTATAAACAGACTCTGAATCAACAACCAAGTACCTAACCTTGATCATCTTAGTGTTTACTCCTTTACCAAATGTTGTGTCCAAATCAATGTAACCTTTGACAGGTACAGTTTCTCCAAGAATACCCTTGAGATTTGCTTCACATGGTTTGAGCATTGATTCTGATAGTCTCATCTTCAAGAATGCTGACCAGTAGAGAATGTCAGCTTGACTACTAGGGTTTACAGAGACTCTGAGAACAGAGAAGTTGTTGATTTGGAGTTTGATTACCATTGGAAGAGCTTCAGCGGATGTGTATTTTTTGATTGGCATGTTTTCTGGTTTGATCTTAGCACTCATCTTCGGTGATAGAGAAAGAGAGAGAGTTGAGTTGAGTTATGATGAATGAGGCTTAATTGTTGCTTTGGGCTCCTTTTATACTCTAGAATAAATCAGTAGGGTTTTACTTATCTCGCGTTCGAACTCTGTATTATTGGCCAATAAAACAGTAGGGTTGTATTAGTGAGATTTTGTCTCTATCAAAAGTGAGTTGTCTCGTATGAAAGCGATACTCTAACCACCCAGTCAAAGTGATTCACCTTAGAATATTGAGATTCTGACCTGATGTTATATTAAATTGAGATTTTCTCTTTGATAATGCCAATCATTTGGATATGTGTTTTTATTTCAAGTTATCTTTGTAAAATAAAAAGATTGAAAATATGTATTTATAGGTTTGTTATAAGTTTATTAAATTTTATTAGTGGATATAAAAATTTCCTTTCACAATACATCTTATTTAGGCTCTATGATTTATTGGACTAGCTTATAAGCTTCTTCGATCAAAATTAGTAATTAGGGGTTAATGTTAATACTTTTACGCCTTCACCACCAGAACTTGAACATGATCCTTTTACTCCTTTAATCCTTACTCCAAACCAGTTGAGCAACCCCGCCCCTATTGCCAATTTATTTCTAAGTTCATGATTTTATAAATAACTTTTAATTTTAGGGAAAAAATGTATAATTTTATCTAATATTTATTGCATAAAAAGAAAGAGTATATTTTAACGTAAGAAAGAAGATTAATGTGATTTAAAAGAGAGCGAAATGTAATTTACTCTATAATTTAATTTTATAAAATCAAGATCCCAAGTGATCCACAACTCATAAAAAATAGCGGGAAACTCAACATAAATATTAGTAGTATGACCAGTTCTGTGCAAAATCAGTGACAATCCAACCACCAATTGATTTTTTCCAATGTCTAAGTTCTCAATTCTCTGTTCATGGCAGGGAAAAAGGAAAGGTTGCTGAAGATATTTGAAGGCTGGTGTGATAATGCAATAGATTTAATAGTTGCTACTGAAGAAGAGGCAATTCTACGACGAGATATATATGATAGGATGCCAACACTATCATGGGGAAAAGGTCGTGTGACCTTACTTGGTGATTCTGTTCATGCCATGCAACCAAATATGGGACAAGGAGGATGCATGGCTATTGAGGTATACTACTTAATTTCATCAATGCTTTCATAATTTCATTGAGGTATAGCATTTTAAATTGCGGTTGCGGTTGCAGTTGCAGTTATGTGTTAAATGTTTGTATTGCGCTGCGGTATAAAATATCAACAACTTCTGTTGTGAATTGGTGTGACATGGCATGATATGAAAGACAAATATAATCTATGGAAGGTTCATATGATGTGGTAAAAACTCTATCTAGCTTATTTTATCATTATTATTGCAGGATGGATATCAACTTGCATGGGAGTTGGACAATGCATGGCAACAAAGTGCAAAATCAGGCTCTACAATTGACATTGATTCTTCCCTTAAGAGGTAACTTGTGACAACTATTCAGTTTTCTCAAATATCTTAATTACTTGATTCATTTGACAGTGGCTTCTCGAATATCTTAAACTTACATCAGTTCTAAATTGGTTGATTGTAAATCTCGACTCATAGTTAATGTATTGTTTTTTCTCTTATGATTATCGTTTTCAGCTACGAGAGGGAAAGAAGATTACGAGTTGCTATTATTCATGGAATGGCTAGAATGGCAGCTGTCATGGCTTCCAACTACAAGCCATATCTAGGTGTTGGTCTTGGATCCTTTGAGGTAGCTAGGAACTTAAGTTGTTCTAAATTTTGATGATGAATAATAATAATAATAATAATAATAATAATAATAATAAAGGTGAAGGTGACATTTCATATTGTGCAACCTACAAATTCATGGTTGTTTCACGTTGCAGTTTCTGACCAAGTTTAAAATACAACATCCTGGAATAGCTGGAGGAAGGTTTTTTATGCAACATTTGACACCTTTGATGTTGAATTGGGTGTTAGGTGGAAATAGGTAAGTGTAAGCATTTACTTTGCTACATTTCATCATGCAGGCATGTGTTACTAACTATGAAGTACGTACACTCCTCATATTAGACATGCCGCAGTGTCGGACAGGCGGACATGTGTTTGTGTCCGACACCGACATAACACAACCACTTCTTTTACATAAATTGTCACTTTTTATTCTTTGAAAACATTGAGAATAATGCTACTTTTGCAGCTCCAAACTAGAAGGCAGACCACTATGTTGCAGGCTATCGGACAAAGTATGTTAGATTGAGTTACTCAGTAAACTTTTGTTACTTACAAAAAAATTGTAGCTGTTCTGGTATTAATTGTTCATGTCTTAGAATTTGTTGATGCTAATAAAAGTTTGATTATTTATGAAGGCAAGTGAACAGTTACAAATATGGTTCGAAGATGATGATGCGCTCGAGCGTACTATTCACGGAGAGTATGTCTCTATGGCCGAATATTGACAAATATTATTCTTAGTATATGTTTCCTGCCATATATACAGATTAAATTATTTTTGTGTAATTCCTTTTCCTTTGAATTGTAGATGGAATTTATTACCATGTGGAGATGAAACGCGTCTTCTGAAACCTATATGTTTGAGTCAAGATGAGACAAATCCCTGCATAATCGGGTACACCTTCGGCATTGTAATACATTTGCAATTTTTATATTCAATCAGTTAAAAATTTCCCGGTCATATTTTTTGTTTCCTCTTCGAAACACAAGCAAAGTTCTGATATGTTGCTGCAATTGCAGAAGCATGCGGCAACAGGAAGATGCTGGAAATTTTGTCACAGTACCTTTACCTCAGGTAAGTCCAATTTTTCATCAGCTTAACTAGACATGATTAATTCTAACACATATTATCTTGAAGATTATTCAACAAAGTTTTTTCTTTTAAAGGTTTCTCAATTCCATGCTCAAATTAACTACAAAGATGATGCCTTCTTCTTGACTGATTTGAGTAGTCAACATGGCACCTGGATCACTAAGTAAGTATTTTAGGTTACTAATTATTTTTCAATCAAAGTTTACAAGTCTTGAAAATGTATATCTAATTTTTTTCTCTTCATATTTTCAGCAACGAAGGAAGACGATACAAATTACCTCCAAATTATCCTTCTCGCGTCCGTCCTTCTGATGTGATTGAGTTTGGTTCTCATCAGGTGATAAATGATTCCTTCAAATTATAAATATTGACAATGGTGCATTTTATCTGGTGTCTAATCATGGAAATTATTTGTAGGCTTCATATCGCATAAAAGTGACAAGATCTGCTCCAAGAGTGTCTCAAGAGGAAGGGACACAGATTTTACAGAAAATATAAAATATAAAGTATAATTATGATTATGTTTTGGTTACAATTTGCCTCGTAAGTTATAGAAACTTTGTACAGCAAATAAAAATAAGGAGCTATAGAGTCACCTAAGATCTGCATTGTTTTAGTGCAGGCTAATTTTATACAATGATGCCGATCATTTTACGATCTGTGCATGTTAGACAGGCGATTTTTTATAGTGATTCTCAGAATTTATTCATATATTGATGCAATAAAGAAGTAAACAACAAAGTTAATACACAATCTGATTTACGCGCTAATGTTGTGTGTATGTTCGCTGTGAATTTCTTGGTTTTGCGATTCTAGTTGTTTTGTTGTTTGCTGTTTTTAATTTTTCATTGGTGTAAGGTAAATTCTTGAGGCCTTTCTAATTGGCTTGTGAAACAAGCATTGACCTATAAAACATAAATTTGTTGAGAGAAACTTGAAGAAAGAGCAAGAAGAAACAGGACAGTGTGGTGGTAGTGGTGTGGTTGATAGAAACTTGTGGCTAAAGTTAAAACATAAACTTTGAAACATGATACTTAAACAGCCCTATAAAACATTGCTTGCATCCGACATAGCTTGACTTGTGAACAGCTAATTTGTATACACATAATTTGATCAAAACAACAATTTGGAATCACTAAATGCATGTAACGATCGGATAAAGCAAGCTCAAGCCTATATTCAAAAGGAGTTTTAGTGTAAACATCATATCTTACCAAAATAAGATTCTAGTTTCTTCAATATTGTATATCAACTGAAGATGTATTCTAAGGTTTATTTATTGTATATCAGGCACATCAAGTTTGATTCATTTACCCTTGCAGCAGAACACATGTTTTCAGTCACTGGAGTTATTAGTCGAATGGCTTTACAAGAGATTCTTACTTGTGCGTTAGGGGAAGATGTCGTTAGGAATGCTAGTAATGTTGTCGATTTTGTTGATGGTGGAACTAACGTAATTAAACTATTAAAGAAAGGTTGTTCAAAAAAACTATTAAAGAAAGATTTTATGTTGATGATTTTCCAAAATCTCGAAAACTCTCCAAACTCCACTCCAATACAATTTTTGAGTTCCACCAAATTAGGAGGTTTTTGTGTTATGAAGAAAAATGAACCCTCCAAACTCCTCCAATCCCAAACTTCTTTATTCCTTACACTTTTTTGTTCCTTTTTTCAAAACCCTCCCCTCCAAACTCGGAAACAAAACCTAATAGTACGTGCTCCTGAACTAAATTCTAACTATAACATCTATTAGAGGACACCCTCTGCAGATCTAAAATACATCCCCACTGTTAAGTAAACTAGATAGAACATCACAAAGCAGACAAATGTATTTTGGCAGTGAAAACATAGAAGACAAAGGAACTGAATCAAAAGTTCCAGAAAATATAAAACACTCACAATTTGATCAATAAGTTTGATTAACATTTTAAGCAACAAAGATACTTCTAATGCAGAAGCTACCTACCTACACTGGCTATACTTCTTATATTGGCATTGCAGATTTTGTGCAGGTTAACATTGAATTTGTTGCTGTTGGGAAAGTTGGCCTCTAGTCGGGCTTAACTGCCTATTTAACTAAACTTTCTTACCTTTATTATTTGTTAATTAGCCTAATTATGCCATGTTGTGAAGCCCATTTGAACTTCCCTGGTGAAAGGTATTCTTAGGCCGCAATCAATACTTTGTATCCTCAAATGTTGGTGCAGGTAACATGCAATGGTGTGCATTTCACCAAGAACCTTCTGGCAAAAGGTATATGCTTGCAAACTAAATGTGTTTTAAATGTGATATGTCTCGGAGGATACCGTTGCACACGTAACATATTTGTGGTGCTCCATTGTAAGACGAAAACATACACAGTGTTTAAGCTTCAAAAATCGAACGTTTGAACCTTGAACTGACCTTTACTACAGTTTTCAATTTTGCAGTTTGACCGTGGTTTCATTCAGCAGACCACAACCCAGAAGTTTCGCTTGTTTGAGGTCGGTTTTGATTTTGAAAACATTGATTTTTAATAAATAGGTTAAAACAGAACAAATGTTCTGTTTTATATAACTAAAAGCTGGCTTTGAAAACATATAAGACAAGGAATTGAATAAAAAATGCATACCTAAAAGAAATTTGAACTATTGCTTGACACACAAGTTAAAGAAAGTATTTTGATTAACAACATTTTAAGCAGCAAAGATAATTCTCATGGACATTATTGAAAAGTAAAGATACTCCTAAATCCTAATTAATAACAAAAACACTTTCTTTTTTAGTTGTAGAAAATTAGAAGAAACACCTAAATAATAGCATTAGGAAACATATTGCAACACTTTCTAGTCATGTCAAGGTCTGCCTTGACAACTCCCACCATTCCATCTCTGAGAGGATATTTCATGGTGAGGTGTAACGTTGAGATGACAGGACCCAATTCAGCAACAGTAGGCCTCCCAATAAAAACATTATAAACAGACATTGCATCAAGGACTAAGTACCTTACCTTGATCATCTTGGTGTTTCCTCCTTTACCAAATGTTGCGTCCAAATCAATATATCCTTTGACAGATGCAGTTTCTCCAATAGTATCCATCCTGAATAAGGCTTTGAATGGTTTCAACATTGACTCTGATAATCCCATTTTCAAAAATTTTGACCAATAGAGAATGTTTGTGGTACTTCCATCATTGACGAAGACTCTGTCTGAGAACGGAGAAGTTGTTGATTTGGAGTCTGATTACCATCGGAAGAGGAACATTAGGTCCTGTGATTGCGAAGTCTTTGACTGAAAATGAGATTGGGTTGTTTTCTGGTTGAACGTCATTACCATCATCATCACCATTTCTGGTTGAACTGGAATCCAGCATTCTCTTCATCTTCAGTATTCTCTTCTCCAGTTCTGGTGGAGTTTGTTGTTATGTTCTTTAGATAACGGGGTAAGGATGGACTGTAACGGTTACTTATTGGGGTAGGGGCGTGATGCTAAATTTGCGGGGAGAGTGGTGTAACATTCAGTGAAAAACTAGCCACGAATTCAGGAAGTGTTTGTTGCTGAGGAGTGAACTATTGGCCAAAACATACGTGGGAAGTGGGAATCTTTTATGAAAATAAAATAAAATGTTTTTAGATGCAAATGCATGTATATAATGTACTAATCAACCTCTCTTCCATCTTTGTCTCAAAAAAAAAAACTCTCTTCCATTTATTAGGCACACACACAAAAATTACACATCATTTAATTATGTCAAAACCATAGATTATTTAATTCTTTTCTCTTACGTACTTTTTCAAAATAATTGTGTGTGCCCCTAAATGCATTGCATTTAGGCTTGTGCCCAAACAAGTGTATCTCATTCCTCAAACTTAGATTCACTACGGTCTACAAGTAGGTAGCATCATTTATCTTTTGATTCTAGAGAAGGATTTGAGTTCCTTAAGAGGGGAAGGGAGGGGTACAATTCAGATGCAAAGCATTGCTTTGGCTGCTTTAGAAACTATAGATTTCAATGTTGCTGAAATAAGTTACGCGAGTTGGTTGCATCGCAGGGGATAAAATCAATGGGCTTGTAGATGAAGTTTCTGGTTCTTTTGTAAGTTAAATCTTGTGCTATACAGTCAGTTTGGTTTATGATTATAGAATACTATAATATAGCTTAATACAAATTAGATTCAACTTACTTTGTGTTCATGGGAATTGTAGTTTATCTGTTTTTCAGTTAATTTAGAAAACAGATTATACCTGTTAGAACATTATCTACTTTGCTGAGAAACTTGTGGCAAAAGTTAAAGCATAAACTTTGAAACATGATGTTTTGAGCAATCCCCATTGGAGCAATTTCACTTGTCCTAGATGCAACCATGATACTTCTATGGTTGCGGTTTAATAACGATGAAAAATGTATTCACAAGGGCAACCATTTTGTGTGTATGCCGTTAATGCAAATTACTGTTACCAAAGAATTTTGAACTACTAACCAATCAATTTGGAACTAGGGATGATCTAAACAAGCTCAACCATGATGTCTGCAATTTGGAACTTTCATCATAATTGATGATCTAATAACATTCATACCTAACTTAATGAATACAAACTTTGATCTGCTGCAGAGTTTCAGTATAGAAGTACTAGTGTTTTCGTTGATGAATGCTTGGAAGTTGAAACAAAGGTTGTACAAAAGATTCAAAAGTTCAATAATCAAGAAATTTCAATAATTGCTCCACCCACAAGTTGATTATATGTTTGATTGACATTTTAAACAGAGTACTTAATTTTCATGATTGCATATGATCTGTGATTATCAACTGTTGTGCTAGTGGATAAAAGCTGCTCAAGACATCAATTAATTTCTCAATTTAAACCAAGCAAACATTGCATAACTAATATTTTTTATTAGCAAATACTAGTACTAATGAATAAAAACAGAAACTATAAATTTAAAAATGAAAATACCAACATTATTCGTATTAGGCTATTAGCAAATACTAATAATTTTTTTTGCCTTTTTTCCCTTTTATTTATAGTTTTCTCCCAAATTCTGCCGCCTTTATAGGTAACGTTTAACATGAGAAATATAAGATTTTCTCGCCCTACTTAAGATAAGATATTATTTACTTGTGAACAGGTGAGGACAAAGTTATTGGGACTTGGAGCATTACTGGTATAGCAGATTTCTCTAACTTGGCCATTCCCATTTCTCTAACTTAAATTCCTATCTAACTATACTTGCTATCCTTTATTTTTTTTCCTTAATGTGAACCATGTCATGTTATGAAGTTCACTTGAACTTCTCTGATGAAAGGTATCGAGTATCCTTACGACAAAAACAATACTTTGTATCTTAAGATGTTGGTGCTGGAAAGATGCAATGGTATGCATTTCACACAAAAACCTGCTGGCGGTGTTGATACCCCCAATGGTATGTAATTCTAAACTAAATTTGACATCTATAAGAGGATACTTAATCGCAAATTCATCCCAATTCAATCATACCACAATCTAGGACTCTCACTGGTTTGATTTTTAAAAAATCGGCGAAACAGAACAAAAAAGTCATGTTTGCTATAATTGAAAGCTGGCATTAAAAACATAAAACATGAAAGGAATTGAATCAAAATTCAAAACCTGCATACTTTAAAAAGAAATTTTAAGTATTTTTCAACACAAGTTGAATACTCCCTCCGTTCCAAATTATATGTCACTTTGACATTTTTACAGAAATGTAATCATTGTTGTATGGAAAAGAGAAATTATGAGTTGATTTACAAAATTGTCGTTCATTTATTATATTGAAAAAATAAATTGAAGAATTGAAAGAAGAGAGAGTAATAAATAGTTAAGGGAATAATAGGTAAAGTTTCATTAAATGCTTCGTTGGTAATGTAAAGTGACATATAATTTAGAAGAGGAAGACCAATAACAATATTATAAACAGAAGGTGAATCAACAACCAAGTACCTTACATTGATCATCTTTGTGTTTTCTTTTTCATCTTCACCAAAATATGTGTCCAAATCAATGTAACCTTTGACTTCTCCAACAACACCCTTGAGATGTGATGATGGTTCGCAGGGTGTCAGCATCGACTCTGAATTCCATTTGTAAGAATAAGGAAAAGTAGAGAATGTCAACTTGACTTTTAGGGTTTACGTTGACTCTTGGAATAGCGAAGTGGTCGACTTGGATTTCGATTACCATTCGACGAGCAACGTCAGTTCCGGTGAAATCGTATTTTTTGATTGGCATGTTTTCATCACTCATCTTCGCTGATTCAGCGAGAGAGAGAGAGAGAGAGCTCGGCTGAGTTAGTGAGAATGAGGTTTATTTGTTGCTTTGGGCTTCTTTTATACTAATAGAAAAAAAAGAATTTAATGCACTTTTTTATTCCTATTTTAAAAAAGATGAACTTTTAATATCCCTAATTTAAAAGCTCCACCTTTTTTATCCCCTTATTTTAAAAAATTGAACTTTTGATCCTCCCATTTAAAAAAACTTAACTTTTAATCCCTATTTTAAAGGCCACATTTTTTATCCCTCGATTTAGAAAAACTTGACTTTTAAAAGTTCAAAATTTTCAAAATAGGGGTATAAAATGTGACTTTTAAAATAGGGGATCAAAAGTTTAAGTTTTTCAAAATAAAGGGATAAAAAAAATTGGCTTTTAAAATAGGAAGATCAAAAGTTCAAGTTTTCCAAATAGAGAAACCAAAAGTGCGTTAAAGCTAAAAATAAAACATTACTCGTAGTTTATTTCACATGGCAATCAGAGGATTAATAAAAAAAAAATTAGGGTTATATTAGTGAGATTTTGTCTTTCTCTAAAGTGAGTGATTGACTTTAAAATATTGAGAAAAAAATATTATACATTATAACAAATCATGAGTTTGTTAAGCTACTAAATTTGGACTAGTGATTAGAGATTTAAGTAATATGATCATCTACTCATCATATATCAATAACTCATGAGTTTGTTAAAATGACGACAAACTCTCTTTCATAATGTTAATAATTCGGATATGTGTTTTTATTTTAAGTTGCCTTTTTAAAATGAAAAGATTGAAAATATGTATTTCAGGTTTGTTATAAGTTTATTAAATTTTATTAGTGGATATAAAATATTCCTTTCCCAAAATATCTCATTTAAGCTCTACGATTTTATTGGATTAACTTATAAGTTTCTTCGATTAAATTGTCAATTTTTTTTTTAAACAGTCAAAATTAGTGATTAAGTGTTAATGTTAATATTTATACACCTTCAACATAACTTTGTCTTTAACTCTTTTAAACTTTAGCTCAAAATTAGTTGAGCTACCCCGACCCTATTGCCAATTTATTTCTAAGTTATGATTTTGGAAATAACTTTTTTTTTTAGGGAAAAGTGTATAATTTTATCTAATATTTATTGTATAAAAGAAAAGTGTATATTTTAACGTAAAAAAAGTGAAAATATTTTTATTGTTAATCATTCATAATGGTTATATTATTAAAATATTTATTTTTAATCATATTAACTTTAAGTTTCACATACTTTTTTGATCAATTAGAGGAATTGAGTTTCCGGAGTATCAATTAAACAATAGCTTGATCGAGAGAAGATGAACAATTTGAGATGATTTTGAACTCATGACATAGCGAACACTTAATTTAAAAAGTCAATTTGTACAAGATATATAAGTCAACACTACATTTCAATCTCTTCACATCAAAGAAGAAATACTATCAATAAGAGAAACATAAGGATGAATAGGTAGAACCCCGTCCTTATAAAGGTCAATGTCGTTTGAGAATTCTGACTCAAATAACTTAAGAGGTAATGTCTCTAAAATCAAAGTGCACTTTGTTCCCTTAAGAGGTAACTTATAACAACTATTCAGTTTTCTTGAATATCTTAATTACTTGATTGATTCGGCAATGACTTATCATTGGTTAACGTATTTGTTAAGAAGTCCCATTAGCCATTACTTGAATATCTTAATTACTTGATTATTCATGAGGCCTTTCTAGTTGGCTTGTGAAACAAACATTAGCCATTAGTCTAGCTTAAATGTCTATTCAACTAAATTTGCAACAGCATCGTAGACATAGAGGACTTACTTGCTCAAACTCAAGTCCTCATAAACTGAGCATGTATTGGGAAACCAATATGGAGTTACTAAAACAACTACAGAACCATACCTGTCGGGAAAACAAAGTTGTCCTGATTCAGGTTTGGCGAAGGACCTGAAACGCGTTCAAGGACACAAATGTGCGGCAAGCTGAAGAAGTTAATTAATATAAATATTAAAGGATTTTCTATTGATATTTTTTACCTCCCAGTGATTTGAAGAGAAACTTGTGGCGAAAGTTACTTAAAACATAACTTTGAAACATGATACTTCAATAGCCCTATAAAACCATTCTTGCATCTGACATAGTTTGACTTGTGAACACCTTACTTGTATACACACAATTTGATCAAGACAACAATTTTCTTCGTTTTATGCAAAATTTGTTCATAAATGATATAGAAACCTAGCTGAGCATATCCTCAGTTTGGAATCAATAAATGCATGTAAAAATAGGATAAAACAAGTTCAAGCATATATTCCAAAGGAGTTTTAATGTAAAACAGCATTTCTTACTAAAATAAGATTCTAGTTTCTTTAATATTGTATATCTACTGAAGATGTATTCTAAGGTTTATTGTATGAAGTTTTAGCATGTAGTGATATTTAGTTTGGTTATCAAGCGCATCAAGTTTGATACATTTGCCCCTGCAGCAGAACACGGGTTTTCAGTCAATATAGTTATTAGTTGAATGGCTTTACAAGCTTACTTGTGCGGCAGGGGAAGATGTCATTAGGAGTGCTAGTAATGTTGTCCATTTTGTTGATGATGAAACTAAGATAGTTAAACTATTAAAGAAAGATTCTATGTTGAAGATTCTCCAAAATCTCAAAAACCCTCCAAATCCCCCCTCCAATACAATTTTTGAGTTACACCGAATTAGGCAATTTTTGTGTTACCAAGAAAAATGAACCCTCCAAACTCCTCCTCTCCCAAACTTCTCTATTCCTTAGACTTTTTTCACTTTAGGGCAAGTAGAGTTTAGTTTTGAGCTTGACAAAGGTTAGATTGTTAATCTATGTTGGACAATCTGACCTATTTTCACTTTAGGGCGTGAAAATCATTTATTTATGTTTGGCTTATAGTAATTTGATCTCCTTATTTTTGTTGACTCACAATTTTATTCTCTAATTTCTAAATTAAAAGATATTAGTCCCAATTTTATATAGCCTGATATAGATTAATATCAATTTTAGTCTATATTGCCTGCAATATGCAGATGACATTACTTTTGTGTCAATTGTAGATGTCATGGAATTTATTACCATGTGGTAGTGAAGCAGGGCTTCTGAAACCTACTCCCTCTGGTCTCATAACTCATAAGCAAAAGTTCATTTTTTTAGTTTCATTCAATACCTACACTAGCTATACTTCTTATATTGGCATTGCAAATTTTGTGAAGATTGACATTGAATTTGTTGCTGTTGGGTAAGTTGGCCTTAGTCTAGCTCAACTGCCTATTTAACTAAATTTCTTGCCTTTATTATTTGTTAATGAACCTAATCATGCCATGTTGTGAAGCTCACTTGAACTTCCCTGATGAAAGGTACCACCCATTCTTAGGCCACAAACAATATTTTGTATCCTCAGATGTTGGTGCCGGTAACATGCAATGGTGTGCATTTCACCAAGAACCTCATGTCTGAGAGGATACCCTTGCACAAGTAATATGTTTGCAGTGCTCCATCGTAAAACCAAAACATACATAGTGTTTAAAGGTGCTTCAAAAATCGAACTAAATTGAATCAAATCGAACAATTGACCCTTGAACCGGCCTTTACTACCATTTTCAGTTTTGCAGTTTGATCATGGTTTCATCTAGCAAACTACGACCCAAAAGTCTAGCCGTTTTGATTTTGAAAACATTGTTTTTTTTATAAATAGGTTAAAACAGAACAAATGTTCTGTTTTATATAACTAAAAGCTGGCTTTGAAAACATATAAAACAAGAAATTGAATCAAAACCTGCATACCTAATAGAAATTTGAACTATTCATGGACACACAAGTTAAATAAAGTGTTTGATTAACAACATTTTAAGCAGCAAATTAAAAGATAATTCTCAAGGACATGACTGATAACAGTCAATCAGAATCAACTATTCTATAACTATAATTACTACAAATTATTGAAAAATAAAGATAGATAATCCTAATAACACAAACACTTTCTTAGTTGTTGAAAATTGAAACAAACACCTAACTAAATAGCATTAGGACACATCGTAACATTTTTTCGCCATCTCGAGATCAGCCTTGACAACTCCGACCATTCCATCTCCAACGGGATATTTCATGGTGAGGTGTAACGTTGAGATGACGGCTCCCAAACCAACAAGAGTACGCCTGCCAATAACAACATTATAAACAGACCATGAATCAACGACTAAGTACCTAACCTTGATCATCTTGGCATTCCCTCCTTTACCAAATGTTGTGTCCAAATCAATGTATCCTTTGACAGGTACAGTTTCTCCAATAGCACCCATGAGAAAGGCTTTAAATTTGAATGGTTTCAACATTGACTTTGATAATCCCATTTTCAAGAATGCTGACCAGTAGAGAATGTTAGCGGCACTTCCCTCATTGACGGAGACTCTGAGAACAGAGAAGTTGTTGATTTGGAGTTTGATTACCATTGGAAGAGCAACATCAGTTCCTGTGATTGGTAAGTCCTTGAGTGAAAATGAGATTGGACTGTTTTCTGGTTTAACGTCATCATCACCATTTCTGGCAGAACTGTGATCCATTGTTTGTTTCTTGTTGTATCCTTCCATCTCGGGAGAAAGAGAAGAGAGAGCTAGGTTTGAATCTTGAAGGAACGAGAATGAGAGGGTGAAGTTTGTTGCTATTATTTATTACTACAAAGAGAAGATCAAATAGTGTTGTAAGTTGTAACCGGTAGAAAAGCTTGGAAGGGTTAGGATCGATTGTAACCGTTACCGCGGGTAGTGTAGCTAATGTTGCGGGGAGTGGTGTATAGTTGAGTGAAAATCTGTTGAAAACAATACGTGGGCAGTGGGATATTTTTCTTTCTTTTTGAGGCCCGCGAGAGAGATAGAAAAGAGAGAAATGGTGAAGAGAGAAATAGGAGAGAAGAGTAATAGGAAAGAAGTTGAGTAGAAATTTTGTATCGTTTGGATAAATAGAATTACAAAAGAAATACGAGTAAAGAAAAATTAATAAAAATGATAAAAGACAAATTTAACCTTTATTGTTATTATTTTAAATGTAAATTAAAATGGAAAGGAAAGGTAACGAAGGAAAGTTGATTCTCACAACTCATTCTGTGCAAAATCTCTTCTAATTAGGAGAGGGTTTTTTGTGTGGGTCTCATCCCATAAAACCTCCATCTCTTCTCATTTCTTCTCTCTTCCAAACTAGAGAAATACTATATTTTTCTCTCACATATTTCTCTCTTTGATAAATCTATCAAAAAAAAAAATGTGTTAGCCTCTATATCAATTGGGTATGTCCTAAAGATAAGTAAAATATAGTTAAGAATTAACCGCACAATGTTTTTTTGGTGAGCTCATTAACCACACAATGTTTTGGTTTATCTTTTTTTTACGGCAAATATATTATTATTAATAACCGGTCTCTGCACAAGACGAGCAGAGGTCGGGAAAAGCGGAACTACAAAACAAAGGCGCCGTATATATGCGGAACACCAATGAATAAAGCAAAAAACAGACACCAACGTCGACACACCACCATCATAACCTCCCAATCCGAAGCTACCAGCGCAACACTAGAACAAGCTACAGTCCCATGCCTGTAAACTCGGCCAAAACAAAACCACCTACCAAAACCCAAACAAACTACAGACCCAAACCTATAAACTCGGCCAAAATAGAACCCCCGACCAAAACCCAAATAGAACCCCAACAGTCAAATATAGAACCACTGGCAACCCCAAAACTGTAACTCGGGAACGAGAGAAATGTCGGGAAGGGTGTGGAGATGAGAACCAGATGAGGAAGAGAACCACAACCCACACGAAGAAACTCCGGCGAAGGAACGCCGGCGAAACTCCACAAACAACCCGCAACAGAAGAACGCCGGCAAGCAAGCGGTGGTGACGCGCTACGTTGATTCACCTTCGCACCACCAAACTTCGAAGGCTAGTATTTGGATGAAAAGGGAGGTGGGCGGCGAATCTGGATTTTAGAGAGAGGGCAGAGGCTTTTTGTGTTTCTCTCTACGGGGAGTGGTTATGGTGCATAAGCCTTTTTTTTATGCTTGATGCATAAATAATGAAAATTGCTTATCACACCCCCCAATTTTCTCGCGCACCCCCAATTTTCGCACACACCCCCCAATTTGGGGAGTGCGCTAGCAATCTAGTGGTGCACTAAGCAATCTGGTGGTGCACTTAGCAATCTAGAGTATTTATGCATGGTGCATAAGTAAGAGCTTATGCACCATAACTTGGCCCCTCTCTACGCGCTTTTTACTGTTGTTTTATCCATAACATTAATGTTTTGGTTTATCTAACAAGAGTTCTTAAAATGAGTTTGTCCACTAAATTTTATCGGAGGGGCTGGAGTTTAAACTCTACATTTTTCCGGTGTGTATGTCAAATTGTCAATTTATAATAGATGGAGGAGAGGTTATTTTTTCTAAGAAATACTTACATACGTATAACCCTAAATAAAATTCTGTTAGACACACACTCATAAGTTACATATCATATCTAACTTAATGAATACAAACTTTGATCTGCTGCAGAGTTTCAGTATAGAAGTACGTTATTTCGTGGATGATTGCTTGGTAGTTGAAACAAAGGTTGCACAAAAGATTCAGAAATTCAATAATCAAAAGAAATTTCAACAATTGCTCCACCCACAAGTTGATTATATGTTTCATTGACATTTTAAACAGATACTTAACTTTCATAATTACAGATGATCTCTGATTATTATCAACTGTTGTGCTAGTGGATAATTTGTGCAAATATATAGAATGCAAGGAAATTATTAAATAAAAGCTGCTGCTCAAGACATCAGTTAATTTCTCAATTTAAACCAAGCAAGCATTGCATAGCACAGTATAGTCATAGTCATAGGATACTGATCTTTTTATTAGCAATTACTAGTACTAATTAAAAACAGAAACTATAAATTGAAAAGTAAAATTACCAACATTATTAGTATTAGATTGTTAATATCAAATTCTAATAGAAAAACAGAAACTATAAATTGGAATTTAACCTATAATTAAATACTACCACCATCATATTCAGTTCATCACCCCATCAAAATCAAATGTGCTGTCATTCATCTTTTTTTAATTCTACCTCGACATCACAACTCGAATCTCTTTGTTGCTAGTTAGAATCTTGCAAGGGTTGTACTTGTTTGTTGTTATCTTCATCAGCAAAGCTTGCATATCTCCTCTGGAAATCTTCAAAGTTTTGCGGTGGCATCTTGACGAGTGATTCCTTGAAACTCCCCCCTGGTTTCAAACCAGCTTCCACCAGACGCATGTAATTATCTCTACTGGAGAGATAATCAACAACTTTATTAGCCTCTAACTTGAACCTAGAAACATAATCTTTCAAAGATTCCTCATCACCTTGTTTGAAACTCGTGAGTATAGTGGGCAATTTTCTGCATGTCTTGCTTGATTTAAAGTGTTTTAAAAACTTTTTGGTTAACTGTGAAAATTGGAGATGGAGAAAGTTGGAATGGTAAAAAACCAACTAAGGGCAGAGCCAGTTAGTGTGCAAGGAAAGGCTCTGCAAAAGATAGCATCTGTGGCATTTGGCATTTTTGGATCTTCTTACATATATAAATAAATGGCATACCAATAGCAAAAACTAAACATCTCTAGCCTTCGACTATAAGAAGATCCAAAAATCCCTCGAAGAAAAGAGGCAAGAATTAACCATCAAGAGGATAGACAAAGGAGGCCTCCAATTAACCAGATCTCATGAAGACCTAGATCCACATCCCACCAAACTTTATCAATTCCAGCAAAAAAATTTAATATAAAAATCTAACATAGTTTTATAGTCTATCAATTCATAGCATCTATTATTTATGTTTATACACCAAATTAGCATGCATTGCAAGGTTGAGAATTGAGATAACCAATAACCAATAGCTCTTGATTTATCCAAACCCATTAAATTTGGCCACAATCCGATTCGTTTGAACACCAAAATGCCTCAAAGGCTAAAGAGCTCCCATTAAAAGACTCTAAGACTTCAAAAAACCCAAAGTCTTGTGACTAAAGTTTCCAATTTTTTACTTCCAAAGATGCTAAAAATTTGTATTTCAATACAATAATTGTAATACATCTCAATATGCCAAAAATTAATGTAATTGATATGTTTAAATTGATGAAAATGTTTGCTTTCCTTAAAATACTTTGGTCTTGTCTATTTAATCAATAGTTTAGTTTGAACTTGACAAAGACTAGGTCGTTAATTTATGTCGGTCCATCTAACCTATTTTTACTTTAGGATGTGGAAATCATTTATTTATGTTCGACTTAATTGCTAATTTTGTTGATTCACGATTTTATTCTCTAATTTCTAAATTAAAATATATTAGTCCTAATTTGTATATAGCCTGATATTGATTAATATCATTCTTAGTCTATATTGTCTGCATATTGATTCATATCGATTGTATACATATAATACACCTATATTGGAAAAACATTCAAAAACATTTATATTCAAATAACTCAGAATCTTATGTACCTATTTGATTTTGCAGAATTTGGATTAGATGCGGTTAGAATTTTTGAAAACATTGATTTTTAATAAATAGGTTTAAACAGATAAGACAAGGAATTGAATCAAAACCTGCTGCACAAACAAGTTAAACAAATTTACATTTTAAGGAGCAAAAGATAATTCTCATCGACATGATCACTTTTAGTCGGAATCAACTACAAATTATTGAGAAAAGTAAATACACTACTAATAACATAAACACTTTCTTAGTTATTGAAATTGTAAGAAACACCTAACTAGTAAATAGCATTAGGACACATATGGTAACACTTTTTGGCCATATCGAGATCGGCCTTGACAACTCCGACCATTCCATCTCCGACAGGATATTTCATGGTGAGGTGCATCGTTGAGATGACGGCTCCCAAATCAGCAACAGTAGGCAAGCCAATAACAACATTATAAACAGACATTGCATCAACGACTAAGTACCTTACCTTGATCATCTTGGTGTTTCCTCCTTTACCAAATGTTGTGTCCAAATCAATGTATCCTTTGACAGATACAGTTTCTCCAATAGTACCCACGAGAAAGGATTTAAACGGTTTCAGCATTGACTCTGATAATCCCATTTTTAAAAATGCTGACCAGTAGAGAATGTTGGCGGAACTTCCCTCATTGACGGAGACTCTGAGAACGGAGAAGTTGATGATTTGGAGTTTGATTACCATTGGAAGAGGAGCATTAGGTCCTGTGATTGGTAAGTCTTCGAGTGAAAATGAGATTGGGCTGTTTTCTGGTTTAACGTCATCACCATTTCTGGCGGAACTGTGATGCATTCTTTGTTTCTTGTTGTATGGCTTTCGCTTCATCTTCTGTGAGAGAGAGAGCTAGGTTTGAATCTTGAAGGAATGAGAATGAGAGGGTGGAGTTTTATAACCTTGAAATGAAACTGGCCAGCTGGTGGTGATTTGGATGGATTGTAACGGTTACTTATTGGGCTGGCTAATGTTGCGGGGAGAGTTGTGTAACGTTAAGTGAAAAGCGCGCTGTTGAAAACAAACAATTTGTGATAAGCAGCCACCAATTCAGGAACTGTTTGTTGCCGAGGAGTAATGAAGATGAACTATTGGCCAAAAATTATAAGTTAGTATCTTTCCATTTTTTTTTGTTTCCTCCATTTTTAACATTACTTAAGTTTTGAAAATATGTAACATGAGTTTAGCTAATAGGCATTTAAGACTTAGGACTCAAAGTGCACTTACAAAAATAATTATATTTACCTCTCTTCAAAGATACTAGCAGGGCTCGACTCCAAATTTCATTTTGGTAGTTTTGATGGTTGATTGATGTATCTGATATTGTTTACTCGGATGGTTTCTGATTTATTGTAGAGTCACACTTTTAGCTTAAAAAAATTGATTAATATTTTTCATACTTCTCTATAAAATTATTTTGAAAACAATCGTTATTTTCTTTTTGTTTATAAAGTAACTCAAAATAGATGAAACATTCTAAATTACTCCCTCCGTTTCAAATTACGTGTCGTTTTAGAAAAAAATTGTTTTAAATTACTTGTCGTTTTGATAATTTAAGGTTATATTTTATCTATTATACCATCCTTCCTAATTTTTTTTATTGACTAAATCTTATATAATCTTTTTATTGTATTTTTTTTACTAAACTTTCATATACACTTTCTTAATTTCTTGTTTTTTTTATTTTCTTTAAACGACATGACAAACACTTCGCTTATTATAAAAAAAAAAAAGAAAAAAAGATGACAACCCTTGGCTACATGTCTAAAGTAAAAAATATTCGCTCCTTTCATTAGTCAAGTAACAAATTTCAACGATTTTAACTCCAATGGTTTTATCTAGTGGTAAAAAGACAGTCTTGAATCCGAGAGATTTCGGGTTCGAGCCCAAGTAGCATATTTGAAGTGAGGTAAATCTAATTACATTTATAAGTGTTTGTTGAGCCCTAAAGTCTTCCATATTTTGGACTGGGGCACCACCCCTCACTGTAAATTTTTGTATTATAAAAAAAAATTGTTCATTAATGCTAATGTGGCATTAGTTACTTCTTTCCACTCCTTCTCCAAATTAGGGTTTAATATGAATTCTTGTATTTTTGGGATTGCGAAATTTGGTGGAATATATTTTTATGTGGAGAAACTCCAAATATAGTTATATTGTTTTATATATAGAGCTACAAATAAAACAAACTTCTAAATCATATTTTAAAAAAAAAAAACCAATGCTATAAATTCTAAACAAATCCTTAAAATTCTAAACAAAAATATAAATCTTAAATCCTTATTTGAAATATAAATCTAAACTATGTTTAAATCTAAAATCATCAAACATCTTCTTCCGGTTAATTCTTCATCTTACTCTTCTTAATTTAGGGTTCTACTTCTTTTATAGAATTGGGGGCATTAGCATGCAAGTACCTTTTCACCAGAAGTGAAAAAATAACCGAATTTAGAAGTTTAAGCTCAGTCCCCAAAGATTGATAGTTAACATTATAACCTTAACAAAAATATTAGAATTGTATTACCAGCTAGTAGAGACATTCCTGATTCTTTCAGATTTCAATTTTACAGTCCTATTTTTGCACATATATTATAAAGCAAGTAAGAACATGAGTAAAAATTGCATTCAGATAGTAAAAACTCTGATCAACCAATCTGAATTTCAAGCATAGAATGAAAACCATAATCTAATATTGAAAAGTGAATTCAAAGACACATACTAAATGCCATATATCAACCTCTAAACATACGAGGTAATGTGTGGATACTAATCCTACTCAATGATATCAACTAATCTGAGAGACACAAATTCCACGGTCCACGGGTCTGTGGCTTGTTATAATCCACGTCTGGATCAACAAAGCATGCAGCTCTTTTCCAAAGATCATCCAAATTTAGTAGCGGTTTGGTAACGAGTGATTCCTTGAAACTCCCTGGTTTCAAACCAGCTTGTATAAGATGAATGCAAAGATCATTGGAGAGATTATCTACATGTACAGCCTCTTGATTGAACCTGTAAAGGTAACCTTGTAAAGATTCATCAGTACGTTGCTTCAAGCACTTGAGTGTGATGGGTAATTTCGGGTAGGTTTTGCTTAATACAAAGCGAGACAAGAATGCTTGGGCTAATTGTGGAAAACTATAGATCGAGTATGGTGGGAGGCTAAAAAACCAACGAATCGCAGGACCGGTGAGGGTACAGGCAAAGACTCTGCACATGATACCGTCTTTGAATCCTTGAAGTAGCATGTGAGCACGGAACTTCTCAAGATGTTCTTCTGGATCAGTAGTTCCATCGTACAGTTCAATTTTAGGTATCTTGTGGTGGATGTATGGGTAACCTGATGTGTGTAAGACCTGTGGAGCGAATGGATGATGCTCCTCCTCCTCCTTACCTACCATTATGTCTCTGATGAGAATGATGAGTGATGTTTGCTTCTCTTTGAAGAGGATTTGTTATGTTATGTTATGTGATTGTGTATGTATGTATATATAGTGTGAGATGGATAAGCTAACCCTTTAATGGGCTGAAATTGAAGGATAACTGTTAAACGAAATTTTGTTAAATATTGCGTATAACATGCACAAATTGAGGATATGAAAACCACAATAATCCTATAAAGCAATCGGTGCAAATTTAAATCCTATTAATCATCAATTTTAATTAATAACTAGTTTAAAATAAATCATTGACTTAAGACCAAAAAAAATAAAAATAAATAAATCATTGACTTTTATTCGATATTTAAGTTTGTTATTATATTATGGTAGAAAATTTATTTAAAATTAAATATTTAAAATTTGTTATATAATATTGTTAAAATATAAGTGAAACTATTGTACTATTTTTCGTAAAACTTATTAAATAAATAAATTTGATTTAATTATCATGACAAATTCGTCACGAATAATGGTCTGGTGTATATTTTTTAATAAAAATTAGAAATTTGATTAAGAATTTTTATGATAGTTTAGTAAATTTCATAGTAATTAACTTTATTGTGTTATTATTATTATTAATAGTTAGTAGTATATTGTTTATGTTTTTTTATGAAAAATATTGTTTATGTTTATGTTTTTATTTCTATATTTCTATTTTTATGTCTATTCATCTTATTTTTTCTATAACTTTTTTATTGACTATTTTATTCTTTTTTGTTGTTGATAGAGTTGACTATTTTATTCTATTTTATAAGACTCTATTTTCTTCTTATTTATATATTCCTATGATCTATTTTAAGCATATAATCTTTTTATTGTATTTATCTTATATTCTTTTAAAATTTAGTGAGATTGTTGTGTTGATTGTTTTTATCTCTTTTGTTGCATTTTTATGCGTATCAATTGTTCTATTCCATTGCTATCTATGATTTATTTTATGCATATTTTTTATGTACTCATATTTCGTTGCTATCTCTTTTTATATTTGTTTTATTCATATTTTTTAAATCTTATTAAATAAATAAATTTGATTATAATTATCCACGTCAGATGTTGATTAAGATTATTTGATGATGTGGATATTTAAATGTAATTTTCATTTAATTTTTAAATTTAAAATTACATTTTTTATTTTTCAGAAAAATAAAATAAATTAAAAAGTAGAAAATTAATTTATTTAAAATAGAAATGAGTTAATTGAAAAGGCTTAATGATGAATTAAAAAAAAAACATAATTTAAAAGGAAAAGGAAGAAGATGGAAATCTTAGCCTTCATTCATTGAAAGGGACAAAATCAAAATTAGGATTTGTGGATAGTCATTCATCTCAATCAAATTAACACCAACTCAATTTTCTCTCTTTCATAGCTTAAGACATTTTTCAAATAAATTAATTTAAATATCCACATCATCAAATAATCATAATCAGCATCTGCCAAATCATCAACAATTTGACATATCAGCAAAAAATCCACCTCAAGGACCATTTTAAAAGTTTGGAGAATTTGCAGGGACTAAAATCACTTTTATTGTTACGTGGACCAAAATTAAAATATGGCATAATTGCAGGGATTGTTTTCATATTTAAGCCTACAATATTTTTGTGAAAGAAGATTTGATTTTACCATAATTGATGATCAAAGTAATTAGTTGATAATTTTGATGATTGTAGATGATCTCCAATTATCAATTGTTTGTGCCAGTTTATAATATTATATTTTTTTGTAAAAATAAAATAAAATAAAAAAAGTACTCAATAATATACAAAATCAGCAAAAGGAAAAAATAAAATCAGAACACCAAAACCAACAGACAAACAGTTGCTCAAAACATCGACCAGTTTCTCAATTTAAAACCAAACAAGCATTGCATAACACAATAATATTGAGAAGTGAATAATACTCCTCATAGTCCTACATATTAGGAAATACTAATTAACAAATAAAAAACGAAACTAGTAAATTGAAAAGTAAAAAAAATAAAAAAAAATTAAACAACTTTTTTTTCTTTCTTGAAATTGATCCTAAATAAACACTACCATCATCACCATAACTCAATTTTCTTTGTCGTAGTCAAAGTCCTATTTTCTTAAGGAAGCCACGTTTCTTCCGGTGTTGTTTGTCATTGTCATCTACATCAACAAATCTTTGAGCTCTTTTCCAGAAATCATCCAAGTTTCTTAGAGGTATCATCCAAGTTTCATGTTTCATGTTTGAAACCAGCGAGTTTCAAGGCATCACTTGCAAGAGAGTATGGCTTGTTTAATTCAAGATTCATGAATGCTTCAAAATTGGGGTTCATGGATTATATATGGCTTGTTATTACATGTATTTGTAATGTATTTGCTGATTATAAATTGGATTTCATGAACTAAACTACTATGACATGCAAGAGAGTATGTTAATTAATAAAAGAGAAAATATTGTGCAATGATGCATCCAGTAGTTGTTGTATGACTTTAATGTAAGATTTACTTATTCCTTATAAGTTTACGAAGGTTTGAAAATGAATGCATATGAATAATCTTATTTCTATATCTAATTGACATTAATTTAGTTGTTAAGAAAAGTAAATTGTTAGTCCTTAATTTAGTAACTTGAATTCTGTTTAGGAAATATCACGCGTCACACACTGTTCTTTTATATGGTCAATCCACTTTAGACTTTGGATATGACACTAATAGTATAGTGGATTAGTGGAGCCATATTTGGATTTGAGGAAACAGGTTAAACTATTTGCTTCTATAAATAGACCTTACGGACAATCATTTTATTTATTTTGTAAAATAATTTTAAATTTTTATTAATAAAGATATTGAATCAATTGAAGAGGCCCCTTATGGACCAGGATCGTTTGCCGTAGATAAAGCACACGGTTTCACGTTGTAGTGAATCACGACCGTTAATTTCTAATCGAACGCCCCAGATTAAATATTACAAAAAGAAATACTGAAAAAACCACATTCGTCAGATCGTGATCGGACGGTTAATGTGCATTACTGCGTGGTGCAATAACTGCACCACATCTGATTCCCCCTTGATGGTTACATATCAAAAGTAGACATTAATATGTTGATGATTAAATAATGGTCTATGATTGAATTGATTTATTTTGTGTTTCAATGTATGATGACATTGACAAGCACCTAGGCCCAACCCAATGGCAAATTTGGAGCAAGGAGGAGGATGGAAGCATGGGCCAAAATTGGTCCTACATTTATTTAACGATAAATAATGCACATTTTATTTTTGATCAAAAATAATGCACACATTGTCTAGTCTAGCTAGTCTACTATGTGGGTGAGTTTTTGGTGGTCAGGTCTTTCATGCATTCACACATTTAGATATAAGTTGTCTTTCCATCAAGATCAAACAAAGCAGATCTAAATTTGACATTTTAAATTTAAAAAATAATACATTCTTTTTTAAACGGTTGAATTAAGATTGAACTATTATCGATATTGACATAAAAACACATAAATCATATATACAACAAAGGACATTGTTCGCTGATAATTGTTTTCTTTTCTTTCGAGCAACTGAAAATGAAGCTCTCAACATGAAGAATATCCTAACTATCTATGAAGCCGCGTCTGGCCAGTCTATTAATCTGCAAAAATCAGAATTATTTTGCAGCAGAAACGTCCCGGATTCCGTTCAAAATTCCATTGTTAACATCTTAGGAGTTCAACAAGTTTTAGGAACGGGCAAATATCTTGGATTTCCTTCCATGATTGGTAGGAGCCGAAAATCAACTTTTAGCTTCATCAAAGACAGAATTTGGAAAAAGATCAATTCTTGGAGTAGTAAATGCTTGTCTCAAGCGGGCCGAGAAGTACTTATCAAGTTGATGCTTCAGACTATCCCTTCCTACATAATGAGTATCTTTCTTATTCCTTCCTCTGTTATTGATGATATTGAAAAGATGTTAAACTCCTTCTGGTGGGGACATAATAGAGCACAATCGAAAGGAATACGTTGGATGTCTTGGGAGCGACTAAGTGTACATAAACAGGATGGAGGTATGGGTTTTAAAAGCTTGGGTGCCTTTAATCATGCTATGCTCGGTAAACAGGTCTGGAACTTGATAACCAAACCAGACACTCTTGTCGCTAAACTTTTCAAAGCTAAATATTTTCCACATAGTGACTTCCTGGAATCCAGCATAGGACATAATCCAAGTTATGTATGGCGCAACATATGGAGTTCTAAATTTGTTGTGAAAAGGTGGACATAAATGGAGTATAGGAACAGGACATAACATCTCTCTATGGGACCAAAATTGGCTCTTTGACGGGACTTCTATCAAAAAGCCGAATAATATTGATTTGCAGCTGAATAATTTGACAGTAGCAGATCTGCTACATCATAATGCGAAGGAATGGGATTCAGGTCTAATACGCGGCTTAGTAAATGATGATATAGCTGATAAAATTCTGCATACATCTCTTCTAGAGTCGGTCCAGAACGATAAAATCACTTGGCAGCATGAGAAAAATGGTCTCTACACAGTCAAAAGTGCGTACCGTTTCTGTATAAGCACAAATCCTGGGAGAGACCAGCACCGTGATGAAGGAAATGGCATCTTATTTGGCAAACTCAAATGCCTCCAAAAATTAAAAAAAAATTTGTGGCGAATCTGTCGTAATTATCTGCCCGCGAGAGCAAGATTGCATGACTGTGGCGTTACTTGTCCAATTAATTGTGTTCTTTGTGATGCAGGTGACGAAGATAGTAATCATTTATTTTTTTCCTGTCAGAATAGCATAAATCGTTGGCAACAGGTGGGATTATGGAGTAGCATCATGCAACACCGGAACCTGACAATTTCTGTTAAGGAGAATGTTTTTAATATTATGCTTCAGCTTAATGAAGACAACAGGGCTGTGTTTGCGTGCGTTATGTGGTCCATTTGGAAACAAAGAAATGACGTGATATGACAAAATGAGAGAGTGCATAGGACTGTTGTTTGTGAACGTGCAAATTCGCTCCTAACAGGTTGGAGGAATGCGAGAGAAGTGCGTGACAGGTACAATAATCAGCAACATAGTCCACAAAGATTTGAATGGACAAGACCGGATGCAGGCACGTGGAAATGCAATGTCGATGCTTCCTTTTCAAGATCGAGAAATAAAGTTGGCATTGGTGTATGTATTCGGGACGATCAAGGCCAATTTGTTCTAGCTAAAACAGAGTGGTACTCACCTATTCTTGATGTTGATACTGGTGAAGCTTTAGGATTACTCAGTGCGTTGAAATGGGTGAAAGATCTCCACCTTAACAGTGTGGTGTTTGAACTTGACTCCAAACGCGTGGTGGACAAGTTTAACAACAACATGATAGATGAATCTGTGTTTGGAGATATTATAAAAGATTGTAAACATGTTTTTAACTCTTATTTTACAAACTCGCATGTTGAGTTTATTAGGAGGCAAGCAAATGGGGTTGCTCACAATTTAGCAAAAGTGGCCCCATCTCTAGCTAATTTCCGTATTCATACTGATATCCCTACATGTATCCAGGATTTGATTATTAATGAAATGCTATAAGCTTATTCTGTAAAAAAAAAAAAAAAATTGTTATTATTGTGTAAAAAAACAATTTGGTATTAGTCAGCATTGCAAATTGTAAAGAATGGTTGTCTCCCTTTGGATGAACAAAAATGAGGAGCAGGAGCGGTTTAGAATCAAAAGAGGAAGGAGTGGGGATGAAAATGGGCACCACCCTCTGTGTCATGTCAGACAAAGATAAATTAACTTCAATTTCATCTTCATCACCATGCACCGTCCATATTCATCTGATTTCCATCAAATCACTTTCACACACCCCTCCTTAATTATTGTCTTTGAATTTGAAATAATATTAAGGTAGAGCCCACATAGGATCGGAAGGTTGGGTTTATCTTGTCTCAATCTTAAGTGGTTGGCTTAGGCCATTCCCATTTGAAACATTGCCACCAAGGAGGCACGTGGAGAGAAGAAAAATAGTATTATGAAGCAGATCAGCCGCCGTAATCATTCACGCAGTTTATGCAATTTTAATTTCAATGGTTGATTTGAGATCAGACTTTTAATAACTGTAACTGTGTCAATGTGGTTACATCACCAAATTTAATTCCAATTAATCATGGGATGAATGTAGCATATGCAGCACAGCAGTTACCGTTGGGGGATGTTGTTTTTTTTCTTTCATAATAATAATAATAATATTGGGGGATGCATTTATTGATTGCTTTTATCCATGGTCATGTGTTTTTTCTTTTGTAGGGAAACAAACGATATTCATTTTAGAGATGGATTTAAAACATTGTCGTGTCATTATTCATCCACACTTCAAATACCCAAACAGACTAAATGTTGCACATGTCATTTACTTTCCTTATGTCAGAAATATGAGTTGAGATCCTCTCTATTTTCTATCATTTCCATTTCTTTCATTATCAAAGTTTTTAAATGATTTTGGGTGTATAAAAGATATTTGGACCTATTTAATATCACACTTTTACATTTATATTTCCAAAACTATATAATAATGGAAGAAATGGAAAGAATAGAAAGTGGAGAGTATCTTAACCCCATAAATATAAGGCTATCAAAAAAGTGAAATGGACACTTTTTAGTATACTAGTATAAATATATAAATTGGATAATGTTAAACAGTGTCCTCAAATATCAATTAAGCATACTAAAAAAAAATTAATATGAAAATTAAACTTTTTGCATCTTTAAAATATTGGAGGTACAAATTTTAAGATAAAATTTTTATATTAATATGCTTAACTAGTTTATGGGACTGTTTAATATTTTCTATTCAAATTTTGTATTTGAAATTGTTCATTTTATTTATTTAAAAATTTATTTATTTAGCATACTATTTGAAGCATCACTAATCAAACAAATAAAATTAATATGTAAGGTATGTTAACATGTTTCATAAGGTAGATGTTAAGCTACCTAACAGTTATTATTATGTAAAAAAAAATTTGTTGGAGTTAAGTATTTTAACTTGTAAAGAAGACCTAAGGGAGTAATGAACAACAAAAATAATTTTGAGTTCATATTCAATGTCAAAAGCTCAAATTGTAGTATTAATCTAAATCGTAATACGTAAATATTTTATGAATCTTTCAACAATTAGTTTTTTTTTTCCACCACATTATCTAGTTTATTGGACCGCTTAATCTGGTTTGGAGTCAGTTTATGTAGCAAGTGATTTCAGTCTCCCCCGATTATAGTTGTAGGGGATCGCACCGTAGTTTTTACTATTAAATTCAGCGTCAATTATCATTTGACCAATAATTAGAAACTTTATAAACCCTTTAAATCAACTCACCTAAATTTTTCATGTAAAAAATCAAACCTTACAAAAACAATCAAATAAAGAAAAACAGTTCCTCCTTTTCCCATCCGTACCAACTACCAAACTCATGTTTCCTTCACAAAAAGATTAGCAATAGTAATGTGGATGGATGAGATGCTCCCTCAAATGTTTACAAATGAAGCAAAGACAAAACCACTGACCAAAAATATACAAAATATCAACTTCATATTGCATTAACCAACAAGCAAGATTAGCATGTTCAAAGTTTAAGCCAAGAAGGTGCGAAGAAGTTGACAAGTAAACAACAAAAATTAAGAGTAGTAACATGAAATCCTTTAATTCCATGCACCTTGGTCGTACGGAACCCTTGGAATTGGGACTTGTATAGGGCCCAATCACGTGCTCCTTATTTCTTCCTCCTTAGTCACCGACTTTTGATTCCATATTTGCCCCCCTTGTTCTGTTTTTCTAAATCACAACAAAGTGTTTGTTTTGATTTAGATTTTGAATTTGAGGTAACAAAATTTTATTTTCAATAATTGATTTTGTAAAATTTGATTTTGTAGTTAAAAGTAAGTTGAATGTAACATGATTTATGTTTGCATGCATATATGTAGAAATGAGTAGAAAAATAAATTTAAAATCAAATTACGTTTTGGAGGTTATTTTTGACGCAATTATGTTTTGAAGTTAAAAAATTACAAAAACAACTTTTAAGAGAGAAGAGTAAAGGGGACCTTGTTTTTCTCTTGCGAAGGCCCTTAAAAAGTAACTGGCAGCCGGGAGCGAAGAACCGCTTGTTGTCTTTTCTTCGCGAATAATATCTGCAAGGAGCCGCTTAGGAGAAGAAAAGCATGCTACCGTTCATCTATATCTATAGGTGGCAGTGGTCAAAGTTGATAAACATGGTCACTGTATCGGCGGTCTGCGCTCCACGTTCTACGCAATTATGTTTTGGAGTTAAAAATTACATATCATACCTTTAAATTATAATCATACTTTCAATTTCTTAAAAAAATTCAAATATGGTTAGTGTTCAGTGACAGTGGTAGCTAACATTACATGAGATGGAATGCCTTTCAATTTAGGGGAAGAATAGGGATTTGAAATGATACAAATTTCTATATATAAGCCATGAATATGTATCAATTTTCTACTTCTCACATTTAGAATATTTATTTTATCTTGAAACTTTTCAGTTTTATTTATGTTGTACTGCTGAAAAGAGAGTATAATAAATTTTTTGGTTTTCTCATGTATAATGATATATAAACTTTTTTTTTTTTTAAGTTTTCTAGTTTTATATTCGAATTTTTATCATACTTTTATTTTGTCTTTAACCCTCAATTCGGAAAAAATAGAGTATAGGTATAAAAAATTCAATCGAAAGATACATAAAATAATGGTTGTTTTAGATAAGATTGAAATTCAAAATTCAAATATTACTTTTAAGCAAACCAAGTTATATCTCACACTTATATAGTTAGACATAAACAAATGTTTTAGACTAGCTCGATCAAGGTCCAATCCCCCATTGCCTCGACGCCCATTCTCACAAGGATCCAATCCAACAAAAGCCAACCGCTCAACGACTATCGAATTTCAACGACTATCGAAATTTGGAATATTGAAGGAGACTATTCTTTCCGCTTAAAATCTATCACTCGTTGTTCTCAAATGGCAATTGAAGGCACAACCTTTCTTTCCACTTTTCACTCGTTACTCGCAATTAACAAACGCTACTTCAGCTCTGCCAACTATCACGATCTTTCAGATCACATAGTATAGACTAATTTTTTTCAAGATATTACAAAACACTAAAATTTGATTTCAGTTGAAGTGTATGTTTAGTATTACGACAAATATGTCAGAATTACGATGATCTACCATAATTTTTCAAAAACTACATTCTAATTTTCGTAAAATCACGACGAATCAATGTGATTCTGTCTTATCGACTGTCATACCAAATATATGAGAAGTCCAACAACAATGTACCTCGAACCCTCGTTGTTTAGTTTATTACTAGTGGAGTAGTATATATTATTTGTGTCAGTTTTATCTTCCTGCAAACCCATACACGCTTGCATGCATATCCTATTATCCTTTTCCAAATTCCAATAAAATTTGATCTTCAGAAAAAAAGGATGAAAAAAATAACGTATCTCTGCCATAGGAGTACAGTATATGCCATTAAAATTTGAAATATACTGAAAAGAATCAGCCTCACACTAACCCACATTGCATTTGCTCCTTTCTCTGTTTACTCTGTTTTTAAACACTCATTTCATGCGCTTTTCATTTTCACATCCCCTTCCACGAAGCGGTGCTAAAACGACACAAACAATCTCTTTAACTGGTAACGAAACGACAACACCTGCAATTGCTGGCCTAGCAATAATACGATACTATTGCTGTCCTATATTACCACCCGCATCTTCCGAGTTCTGATTGGAGGCTCACATTTCAATTTAAAATGCAAATTATGCTTATAGCTATATCTGAATGTGTGCACCTACACACGTGCACTTGGTAACTTGGATCCATCTCAAAACAATTCATCATCATAACATAAAATAGTACTAAAATGAAACAAGTATATACAAAATCACATAAGACGCAATACTATGTAGTGTATGTAGATCATAACAAAATTCAACCGTTGATCATTTATTATGAACTTACTATAATTTTGTATTATACATATAAAGATAGAAATTAGCATGATCATAATAATAAAAATGTAAAATTTAACCTTTTCAAACTATTTTGTGCACTTTGTTTCCAATTACAACGCGTTTCCCCAATTTCTCATCGTTTTTAACCCAAAAGCAAAACCTGAGATCTTAAAAAGTTAAAAAAAAGTTAAAAAAGGAAAAATTAAAGTATTATATCATGACCGGGAAACTGACTGAGCCAGTTTCTCAATTCTTTCAACAAGCTCCGGCGACAGTTTCTTAACCGGTTTCTTTTCTTTCTCGGGTCGAAAATCAAAACCCAAAGCTTCGGATACTTCTTCGGAGCTCCACCCGGCTTTTCGGAGCGAATCCGAAAACTTATCCGTTTTCAATAACAAGGCATCCAACAAAGCTTGATTATCTAAAACCACCATTTCACCTTCAAAGAATCCAGAAGCTGAAACTTGAACCATTTCTGTTATATCCGGTTCGCTCCATCCACCCGCTTTCAAAACCGACCCGATTTTCTCTATGTATTCATCAACCCACCCTGGAATAACGCTCCGTGGTGGAATATCGAAAAATCTCTCCGGCGAAGATGAATCTGATGACAAAGAGTTTCTCCGGCGACGATCTGTTGCTGCTTCTGTCCAAAACTCCACCCACCTAGGTGTCCTCCCACCGGCATCGAGACTCCTCCGTGAGAAAACCGTTAAAGAACCCGCGGATTTCTCGCTAACGGATCTCTGTTTGATGAGAATCTTCGGATCGGATTCAGAGCTTCGAAAGAGTGATTCACGTTGAAAGAAATCAGAGAGATCGAAACCGCAACAGAAGATTCTATTCTCATCGACGTAGAAAATTGGATTTCCAGCGAGTGAAGGATTTGAAGGAATGTAGCAATGGTTGAAAATTGGAATCAGCAACGGAGCTTTCTTCAAAGCATTTCTCGCAACTCGCAATGCTTTTTCCGGTTCTGAAGGTCTTAACCCCCAAGATTTCGACCAGAAAGCATTCCTTGCGATCTGAAACGAAATCGCTGCGATCGGAAGGTCTAACGAAGCACGGAGACGAAGACGAGCGCCGTTTGATCGCCAGTCAGGAAATCCAGGTCCGATTGGCATACCGGCGGCGAGAATTGCACGGAGGTCCGGTGGGAAAACGAAACCGAACTCTGCTTCTGCACGTGCGAATTCAGCATCGGAGAGACCAGGTTGAACTTCTACACCGGAGTTATGGAGCTGTGTTATGACTTTATCAACAACTGAAGAAAATGAGAATAAACCGTTACGTTCTGGGAAAGATGAAGAAGATGTTGATGATGAAGATGAAGCGGCTCGGGCTGATAAACGGCGTAAACCGGCTATGTGAGCCGGGTTTAAACCGGTCATTCTCCGGTCTACGTCGACCATTTTATTTTATTTAATTTGTTTTTGGTGCGTATCAGGAAGGTGAAGATGAGTGGTGAGTTTTGTGGAGTTTAGAGACAGAGACAGAGAGGGACTTTTGCTTGTACACAACCCTTGTTCATTTATAGCATCAAAAAAAGATTGGACCCTACTCTTTATTTATTTATTTTGGTGATTCTTCAGTTTTTGTTTCCTTCTTTGCCCCTTCTCCTTTCATTGTACAAAAATTAAAGGATTTGTTGAAAATGGTAAATTTATAAATTGGTGATTTATTTTGTCCTTCTATTTTCTTGTAATGTTTTTTTGGTTTTCATTATAAGTTTAATATGGTTCAGAAGTCAGTTATGGCATGAAGTGATTCCAGTTCCTTTTAATTGCAGTTGCGGGTCGGTCATTGAATTTTCTTGTAACTTTGAGTGAGTATCTTTTTTAATAAATCGAAACAAATAAAACAAAGACTTAATTGCAATTTTAGTCTTTTTTTTTCTCTTTATTTTGTAGAATCGGTTCTTTATTTTAAAATTTGATGGTTTTAGTCCTTTTATAAAAAGTTTTACTTAAATTATGGCAATATAATACAATATGTTTTAAATTAAGTTTATAAATTAATTTTCTTACAATTTCGTGATGTTTGTATTTTTTCATCATCAATAATATATTACATCATTTAAAACATATCACATCTCAAAATTTTTAAACAAAATATTTTATTGAGGTATAAAAATTGTCAAATTTTAAAATAAGAAAACTAATTCTGCAAAATGGTAAAAATAAGGAACAAAAACTGCAATTAAACCTAAAACAAACATAAAAGGATAAAGAGTCGAGTAAAACGGATAGTTTCATAAAATGTAGATGAATATATTGGAAACAGATTCAGCGCAGACGACTTTGATGCAGTCAACCAACATGCAGTCAGTGCATCAGAACCGTCCGATTAAAATCAGACGGTTCAAATTTGAATGCAATTTTGATTTTTAAGTATTAAAATTCTGAACTTAAATCTAAATCGTCTTATCTTGATCGAACGATCTTGATTCTACTGACTGCAGCACCCATGTTGACTACAGTCAATCCCGATTCGAGTAAATTCACTGGTTTTTAAATATATGAGCAGTGTTAATAGTCGATGAATGTATTGAAATTAAAAAATATTTTTGTTTTGAATTTGTCCAAGTCTCATGCTTCACATATTATCTGGTTACAAAAACTCACAGATCTAGAATTGTTATCATTTAAAAGAAAATGAATAAAATTAAGGAAAAGAGGAAAAGTGGAAAATAGATTAAAAACAGAATGTGAAAAATAAGCACTTGATTTTACAAATTGCAAAGCATGACATGATATTTATGATGATCAATAGACAACAGCTGTTGAGCAACGGCTTGTTGAAGAAACAAATGTGAGTGTTTTCTCGTTGTGAGGTTGTCCTTTTATCAACGGTAATGAGATGATTAGATTATGTTTTTTTGCCGCAAAAGCTTCCCATGCGGGGCAATTTGTTTTTTGCTTAGGGTAATCCCATAATCTGTTTTACTTTAATACTAGTACTATTATTTTATTCTATCCACACTCAGTTAACCTGTGCTTTGTTAATTACATCTTTAATAATTATAAAATATAATATTCTTTTTTAATGGCAAAGATTTACTCCTATTAAAAATACAAATCAAAATCTTACAAAGATTTAAGGAGTACTCGAGTTCAAACAATGGAGTAAAAATAAGAATGATACTGTCGGATTTAAATCGACGTAGTTGACGGTCATTCTTTGAAGTACAGTTATTTTGAGGGAGGGTTGTACCTGCAGACAATTTGATGTTGAAGTTGGTATTTGTGTGAAGTAAAGATTTTAGGGTTTGGATAGAATACTTGATTTTTCTGCCGAGAAGGTAGCAGAGTCAAGGCCATTAATGAGAGGACGGATACGGTGTCCTCACCATTAATGATTGTCGAAATAAAGCTTAAAAGTTATGATTACCAGTAAATATCAATCATTCTAACGTTACGTTGGTCGTTACGGAAGGTTAACTTCCTTAATGATTGGACAAGGAGACGCGACTTTGGACTGACATCTAGTTGGGCCTTGTTCGATGAAGGAGAGAAGAATAATCCCGGTGATTGTACCTTAGGTCCAGTCCAAAATAAAGAGAAATTGCAAAATTAATTTATTAGAAAGACAATACATGGAAGAAATAAAAATAGGGAACATAAACACAAAGGGGCATTCCCCTATCAGAGAAACTCATAAGCCAAACAGAGCAAGAGAAATAGAAACAACTCGACAGTATAGAACAATAAAGATCAGAACTCCAACAAATCAATCACAAATTGATCCGTTTCAGTCGACCCACAATCCACAGTCAGCTCAAATACAAATATGTCTATCACCCACTCGTAGTAAATACAAAAATAACCATAAATCTTGCCAAAAAATTACTTCCACAATTTTTTGTAATTATTTTCACTTATTGATCAAAAATCACAATTTTTTCTGAAAAAATAGTATCATAAAATATTCCTCATTGTTATTGTTAATTGTATGAATAACCAATCTTTGTCCCACAAGGAATTATGCATTTGTTTGGAGAGGGATCAAAAGCTATGCACACAATCATAATAGCACATTGTACTCTAACGTTAATCTCCCTCTTATCTTTCTTTTCTTTTACTCATTTGTTTTTTTCTTTTAATCTTCACTACTGTTTCTTTCTGTCATTCTTGTCATGGAACATGAAGAAAAAGCTATATCCAACTAGCTTATCCATTGAAAAAAACAACCTAGCTTAGGTGTCCCTCTAACATATCGAATGAATGTTCATTGATGAAACTAGTTGCCCTCCCATCCATGTACAATTATGTATCTCTTAACGTGCTCGTCTAATTCCAATATATAAAAACGATTTATAAGATAATAATTATTTCTATTTATAAATTTATTTCAAGCCGTCTTATGTTTTGTGTGGGACTTTTAATAATAAACTTCGCTAAATTCAACCGATTTTATTATTTCCTAACCACATTAAAAAAAAATGTAAATAGATATTATGTATTAAAATTTAAAAGAAAAGAAAAAAAGAGGTGTTAATTAATTAGTGTTACCTTCACGAGCTAGCTCTGGTGTTCCACCGTTATCCATAACTCCACCTACTTAAAAGCATCAGTGAGAAGTTAGCATCACTCATCTCAACCTCTTAGACTCTTCATTAATGTGATGTTTCTTCCCCAAGTAACAATGCATAATTTGGATTTAGAGGTTAGGCACGAGTAACACAACGTCTCAACCTCAACTATAATCCATAACTATCACTAGTCATCATGTCTCCAAGGACGATGTTGGTGCAGTCACGTGGACCTACTTAATAAAATTTGGTTAACTTATTTTTTTATAAGAAAAATGTTGACTTAGGATGCACTCCATTTGTCTTTATTTCAATTTCCTCTATTATTATATAGTTTTAAAAATATAAATATATAAGTGTAATATTAAATGAGTGCAAATTACTTTTATACACTTTAAAATATTTTAAAAATCTAATAATGGAAGAAATAGAAAAAAATTACTTTTATACACTTTAAAATATTTTAAAAATTTAATAATGAAAGAAATAGAAATAAATAGAAAATAGAGAGGATTCTAAGTCAAAAATATCAAGGGCACATGTTAAGAAGTTTAAAGTGAAAATTATTTATTAAAAATAGTGAAATTAATTGTTTAATGGAAAAGTTTCCTTTTAATTTTCTTAACATGTGATCACGACCCTTTTTATATATTGAACTCTTATTTGTAAATTATTTCACACCTATGTTAATAAAAAGAGAGAATAAATGAGTGATTAGATTAGACTAATGAAAAGAAATTTACTCAATTAAAAGTCAAAGCTACTTTATAATTTGTAGAAGTATCAAGAATTCTTGCAAGGCACCATTCAAAAAAAAATTCTTGCAAAGGCTTATAGTCTTTGCTCTAGTGTACTATTGAAAATAATGTTATTGGAATAGAACTTCAAATATCAAAATCTTACACATGATTCTGTATTTATACACGAAATTATCTTTTTTTTCCTCAATTTTTTAATGTTAAAATTTATTTGTGTAACACAAAAATTGAGTTATGCATGTCCTTAACTAACATTACAACTTCATTAATTACAAAAATGTATGTTGCTAACAATTTTTTTAAACATATACTATCTCCTTAATCAGTTTCACAATTTTATTAAACAAAAAAATGTAAGTCATTAACCAATTATTTTATGTTAATGACTTGCATGTTATTTTTTATAAATTTTACTCTTATTTATAAACGATTTCACGCCTATGTTAATAATTAAAAAGAGAAAGGAGAAAGTCTCATGAGCTTAGCTCAATTCGTAGGACATCATATTTTATATGCAGGGGCCGAGGTTCGAACCCCAGTCATTCCACATATCCACCTTAAAGGTGGAGTTTCTAGCAACTAGACTACTTGACAAAAAAAAATGAGAAGGAGAATAAATGAGTGATTAGACCTATGAAAAAGAAATTTACTTATTAGCCAAAGGCTCAAAGCTATTTATTTTAGTAATTTGTAGAAGTATCAAGATATTTCTTGCAAAGCTTAGTCTTTGCTCTACTATAGTACTATACTAATACTAGAATACCAAACTTCCAATGTATTAATTGACTTTAGTTGCAAGTAAAGTTTATTTGTCCAAGTAGTACCTAAAGTTAGGGGCAATCCTATTAAGTGACTTGAAAACTGATGGAGAATCTATTAACCACTTATGCTAATAAGAAAACTTATTGCCTAAAAAGATGCTAATTAGAAAGCCGGCACTTGATGATATTTTTCCTTTTGTTATTTTTCCAATTTTTTGAGAACATCCATTTGTTATTTTTCTTAACGTGTCTTTGCACCATTAGATACATGCACATGGACATGGACATGGTAGCATCTTACATGCACTTGTGAACATTTTTATGATGGCCGCCCCAAGTGTGAACATTTTTTGCCCATGCTATTATATCTTTATGGTTGAGTTTTTTCATGAAAGGAGTAGAAAGAAAATAACACTTGTAGTCTTGTACTTGTTGTTCTATTCAAGAGAGTAGCATCAACCGTTTATTGGACATTAATTGATACTGTATAATCTCACTAGCCAAACTTAAAGCGGATGTGGAAAAAATAAGAAAATTAAATGAATAGTAAACTATTTTTTTTTGTTGGTACAAAAAATAGTAAACTATTTTAGTATTCCTTAAATGAAAACTACGACATCCAATTTGATTTCGGAGAAAAATAAAAGTAATTTTTATTCTTTGAGAAGAAAAAAAAATGCTACAAGATTCAAAGATTTGATTTTATTGGTACTACTTGATTATTTAACTCCCATTGATACCACAAAATTATCATTATAGTTCATTGTTTTAAGTAATATGCGAAAAATCAACACATTCCAATAGTTTAATTTACAGTAAGACATGTCTTCAGTTGAATATCTTACGGAATGAACTAGACTTATACAATCTGGCAAACCAATTTTAAAATTTTGATCAAAAGAAGTACCACATTTACTATTATGTAATATCAATATCTCAAGTTCAAATCTCGATCATGCGTATAAAATAGTACTTGGTGAAGCATTGAAATGGTTGAATTGCAAATAAAAACATATGAAAAAAAGATCAGTACTTCGTTGATATTTTAAAATGGCAATTATTTTAATAGAGAAAAATATTAGAAATCAAACCATTTTCGTTAAAACAGCGGAAATAGTAATAAAACTTTAGGTCCATAAAGCCATTGGCATTAAGAGAGGAAAATAACGAGGAAAAAAAAATTATTTTATTTTATTTTTCTCTATTTATTGTCTATTTATGAGAGAGAAATAGACACAAGTTAAAAACTAGGATAAATTCAAACTCGGGAAAAACATGTCACGTGATACGTTGGACTTGGCATATGACTTTGACCATTTTCATGAATTGATTTTAATAATTGCCAAATTGCCATGATCATTTGGTTTTAATATTCCTTCATAGATGGAATTGGGTCAACCAATTTGCATTTACATTACTCTATGTGAATATGTTACAGCTTGAAAGTGATAATAGTATAACAAAAATGACTTTTTTAAACATAAGTTAAGCCACTCATTCTTATGTGAAGAATGCGACTTGTTGGACTTTTGAAGGGGTTAGACTTTACATGGCCCATTTTTCACACTTACTTTTAAAAGAAAAGCTGGGAATTCCACCACTCATGGTTTTGTTTTTCTCATTCTACTTTTCTTCACAAGAAGACTTTCTTCAAGTTGTGCTTATAAACTGTGGATGAGGATCCACATACAGTTTTTTAAATAATATTCGATTGACTTATTTGAGTGAAACTGAATTCACATATATATCTTAGTATAATTTAAATTTGAGTTTTATAGCAGAAAAATATTATTAGGATGAGATTTTTTTTTGACTAAATTAGGATGAGATTTTTAAAATACTCCGATAAACATGAACCATTGATACCATATCGATAAATAATTTGAATTTGAGGCCAATGGTTGGACGACGTCTTTTAAGAATTTGAGGCTTCATTTTTATCAACTAAACTAAAAGGAAACTTAAAATGGAACTTTTTTGAGACCGTTTTTTAGCTTGAAATTTTGAAATATAAAGTTCTTTCTTGGGTTGCTTGGCCCTTGGGTCAGCCCTAATGACATGCGATTAGGTTTCTTTTTGTTGATAAATTTATTTAGAATGTGTATTGTTTTAGTCCTATATTGTATTTCTTTTGTTTTTGTTATTTTCTCTTTGTTATCAATAAGTTTTCTTTTTGTTGCTTAAAAGTATTGGTTTTATAATTTAGACTGTGTAATGTTGAGTCAGATGTTGGAACATATATCCTTCAGATGCTCTACCAGTCAGAGGCTCTACCTCTCAGATGCTCTACCAGATGGTCTATACAATGTTGTAACATTGTTTTGTGTAGACAGTTAGCAGTTAGTTAGTTAGCAGTTATTAGTTTGTTATGTACAGTTGTCATTTCAGTTAGTTAGTTAGTTTTGTTTGTCTTAGGTAGTTATGCAGTTGCTTGCACTTGAAGCAACCACCTATTGTATATAAACAAATAAGACCCTTCGTGGAAGAATAAGACTTCTAACTTTCCCTTTATCATTTTCTATTCTTTTCATAGTTTTCCATCTCTCTCATAATTCATCTCCTTCAATCTTTGTTCAAAGGGTTAGAGTGAATAACCCAACAAAGTGGTATCTGAGAGCAAGTACGATCCAAGGAATTTTTGATTCAATCTTGAGGATAGAATCTGTGATTGTGATTCAATCATGGCAGGGAAGAGTAACTTCCACGCAAATCTTCCAATTCTTGATGGAAAGAACTGGGATACATGGGTCAAACAGATGAAGGTGATATTCATTGTTCAAGAAGCTGGTGAACAAGTGAATACAGTTCTTGATCCATTACCAGCCAATGCAACAGAGCAACAAAGAACCACATTCAGAGAGGCACAAAAGAATGATAGCAAGGCTCTGTTTCTCATTCATCAATTTGTGGATTCAAAGGTGTTTGAGAAAATTGCAGATGCTACAACCTCTAAGGATGCTTGGGACATTTTGCAGAAGAGTTATGGAGGTGATGCAAAGGTCAAGAAAGTGAAATTGCAAGTCTTAAAGAGACAATTTGAACTGTTGGAGATGAAGAATGATGAAACAGTTGCAGAATACTTCACAAGGGTGGAAACTCTCACAAATCAAATGAAGAATTGTGGAAGCACACTCAGTGAAGAAGAAATGGTGGAAAAGGTACTAAGAACTTTAACCCATAAGTTTGATCACATTGTGGTGACAATTGAACAAACTAAAGACTTGAGTGAAATAAAGATGGAGGATCTTCAAAGCACTCTGGAAGCTCATGAATTGAAGCATGGTGAGAGAAATCATGGCAAAGAAGATCCGCAAGCTCTGTTTGTAAAGTTCAAGAAGTATCAAGATGAAAAGAAGAAATGGCAGAACAAGAAAGGTTCCAAGAAAGGGAAAGAAAGTGTTGAAGACAAGTCTGAATCTTCAAAGAAAGAAGGAGGGCAAAAGACAAAGAAAGATAAGAGTACCATTCAGTGTTACAATTGTAACAAGTATGGTCATTATGCAATTGAGTGTAAGGCTCCAAAGAAGAAGAAAAGTCAAGATACTGAAGAAGAGGCAAATGTTGCACAAGATGGTTCAACATCAGAAGATGATGTGAGTTTCATGGTTACAATTACTGATGAAACAGCTGAGTCTATGGTTTGGTACTTTGATACAGGGTGCTCAAATCATATGACAGGGAACAAGAGTATTTTGACTGATTTCAACAAGTGTCTCAACACAAGGATCAAACTGGCCAATGGTAATTTCATTGCAGCTGAAGGCATGGGAAATGTGGTGATTCAAAGGATCAATGGAAAGAAGGCAGTTATTGAGAAGGTCCTATATGTGCCAGTGATGAAGTGTAATCTGATGAGTGTAGGTCAATTGCTTGAGAAAGGTTTCAAAGCAGTGTTTTAAGGTGAAACACTGAAGCTCTTTGATTCAAAGTAGAGATTGATCTTGAAAACAATTCAAAGTCAAAACAGAACCTTCAAGACACAAGTTAAGACAATTAAAGTTGAATGCTTAGCTACATCTACTGAAGATAAAGACAGTGATTTATGGCACAGAAGGTATGGTCACTTGAATTTCAAAAGCTTGTCAATGCTTAATTCAAAGAACATGGTGTTAGGACTGCCTAGTGTTATAGCTCTAGTAGATACTTGCACTACATGTTTGTTAGGGAAACATCCTAGATCATCATTCAAAAGTAACTTGCCTATGAGATCTAGTGAAGTGTTAAATGTTGTGCATTCAGACATTTATGGACCAATTGATGTGTTATCAACTGGTGGAAACAAATATTTCATCACATTTGTGGATGAGTACTCAAGGATGATATGGTTGTATCACATAAAAGCTAAAAGTGAAGCTTTTGAAGTGTTTAAGAGATTTAAAACACTGGTTGAGAAACAAAGTGATAAGTCAATCAAGGTACTTAGAACAGATGGTGGACGAGAGTACACATCAAAGGAATTTGAGAATTATTGCAAAGACCAAGGCATAATTCATGAGGTTACAGCACCATATACTCCTCAGCATAATGGTCTTGCTAAGAGAAGAAATAGGAGTATTCTGGATATGGCAAGAAGTATGGTAAAGCAGAAGGGTTTGCCACATAGGTTTTGGGGTGAAGCTGTGTCTACAACTGTGTACATCCTAAACAGAAGTCCAACAAAGAAGTTGATAGACAAGGTACCTGAAGAGGTGTGGTCTAAGTGCAAACCAAGTGTGACTCACTTTAAAGTGTTTGGTTCCTTGAGTTACAAGCATGTACCTGATGCTAGAAGGAAGAAGTTGGATGACAAGAGTGAACCTATGGTTTTTGTTGGATATCATAGAACTGGTGCATATAGACTGTATAATCCCACATCAGACAAGATAGAGATCAGTAGAGATGTGAAGGTCTTGGAAAATGAAAGCTGGGATTGGAAACAGAAATCCACATCTAAGAAAACTTGTGAAGTGGACTTAAATGTTGGAACATAAGAAGCAAATGCTCCAGTAACCTTTGTTGATCAACATCAACATCAGGAGAATCGCAATGAGGAAGATGTCTCAAGTGATGAGGATAATGGAAGACACCTACCAGTAAGGACTCACATAACTACTTAGATCCCAAGAAGGTTAGCAGATTGTGATATGGTTCCAGATAATGTTGTAGACAATGAGGGGAACATTGTGAACTATGCTATGCTAGCTGACACTGAACCTCTAGATGTCAAGAGTGCACTAAAGAGTAAAGTGTGGTTAGAAGCAATGATTGATGAGTTAAAATGAATTGAGAAGAACAGGACATGCGACATGTGCAAGCTACCTTCAGATAAAAGAGCAATTGATGTGAAATGGGTGTATAAGCTGAAGCAAAATCCTGAAGGTCAAGTGATCAAGCATAAGGCAAGGCTTGTGGCCAAAGGGTTTCTGCAAAAGCAAGGATTAGACTATGATGAAGTCTTCTCTCCTGTAGCCAGACATGAGACTATAAGATTAGTGATAGCACTAGCTTGTAGCAGAAGATGGCCTATGTTCCACTTAGATGTGAAATTAGCTTTTCTAAATGGTCCATTGGAGGAAGATGTATATGTGAAGCAACCACCTGACTTTGAGTTGAAAGGCAAGGAAGATAGGGTGCTGAAACTGAACAAAGCTTTGTATGGCTTGAAGTAAGTCCCAAGAGCATGGAACAAGAGAATTGACCAATTTATTGTTATGCAAGGTTTTGTAAAATGTAGTGTTGAATATGGTGTTTATGTGAAACACAGTGATGACAAGCATATGTTAATCATATGTTTGTATGTTGATGATCTATTAGTGACTGGTAGCTCACTAACAGAGATTGAGAATTTCAAATCACAGATGAAGAGTGAGTTTGAAATGACAAATTTGGGAAAACTGACTTACTTCCTAGGAATGGAGCTCTTGGCAACTCCAAAAGGAATGATATTGCATCAAGCAAAGTATGCTACTGAGATTTTGAAGAAGTTTGAAATGCTTGATTGCAATTCAGCAGTGATACCTGCAGACACAAGGCTGAAGCTAGAAGTAAATGGAAGCAGTGAGACTGTGGACTCTACTATGTTCAGACAATTGATAGGTTCCCTAAGATACTTGTGTCAAACTAGGCCTGACATTAGCTATGCAGTATGCTATGTTAGTAGATTTATGAGCAAGCCACTGAAGTCTCACCTCTTAGCAGCAAAAAGGATACTCAGATACATCAATGGCACAATACACTATGGTGTGTTATTTCCATATTCAAGGGATAACTACAAGCTTGAATTAAATGGATTTTCTGATGCAGACTGGTGTGGAGACAAGGTAGACAGGAGGAGCACAAGTGGCTATGTGTTTAAGTTCCAAAATGCACCAGTTTCATGGTGTTCTAAGAAGCAATCAGTGATTGTTTTATCTAGCTGTGAAGCAGAGTATGTTGCAGGCTCTCTAGCTGCTTGTCAAGCTAATTGGCTGTAATCACTTCTCAGTGAAATGAAGATTATTGACAACATCACAGTAATGCTGAAGATTGACAACAAATCAGCAATTAACTTGGCAAAGAATCATGTTAGCCATGGCAAAAGCAAACACATTGAAACAAGGTTTCACTTTCTTAGAGACTAAGTTAACAAAGGCAAACTCAGCCTGGAGTATTGCTCAACTAATTATCAACAAGTTGATATGCTAACTAAAGCTGTGAAGAGAGATCAGTTCCTGAAGTTAAGAAGGGAGATGAGAATTGTCAGCTTTGACAGTCTGAATTAAGGAGGAGTATTGGTTTTATAATTCAGACTGTGCAATGTTGAGTCAGATGTTGGAACATTTATCCTTCAGATGCTCTACCAGTCAGAGGCTCTACCTCTCAGATGCTCTACCAGATGGTCTATACAATGTTGTAACATTGTTGTTCTGTGTAGACAATTAGCAGTTAGTTAGTTAGCAGTTATTAGTTTGTTATGTACAGTTGTCATTTCAGTTAGTTAGTTAGTTTTGTTTGTCTTAGGTAGTTATGTAGTTGCTTCCACTTGAAGCAACCACATATTGTATATAAACAAATAAGACCCTTTGTGGAAGAATAAAACTTCTAACTTTCCCTTTATCATTTTCTATTCTTTTCATAGTTTTCCATCTCTCTCATAATTCATCTCCTTCAATCTTTGTTCAAAGGATTAGAGTGAATAACCCAACAAAAAGAAGTACAAGTTTATATTAGGATTGGTCGGATTGAAAGGGCTTTTGAGAAAAGCATGGACCAATTAGCATGTTCACTAACCTTATCGTAAGCTACAAAACAAGAAATGTAGAAGGAAAGGCCAACAATTTGTGGTTGAGTGAGTAAGGAACCATTTGAGATTCTCCATGCTATACTTGTAGTGAGAAAGATTCATGAAATCCTAAAAATCACATTCATGTTATACCTTGTGATAAAATTCAGACTCTAATTATTTTTCATGAATTTCTTTTAGCTTATAAGAAAACAAGATACTACATGATATCCATTGCGAATATGGTCAACATATGATCAATGTTACTTAAAATGACACATGCAAATACACAAACATGGGGACAGAAAGAGAATTAAAAATGTATTACTATGACACAACACAAAATTAATTAAAATATAAAAATGCATGTCACAAATCAAAATAAAATAAACAAACAATATTAAAAAGTTAATTAAGTTGAATCCTTAATTATAGTAAAATATTTATTATAAAATATATAACTAGTAAATATTAGGCGTTTATTGTTTAATTATTGTTGTGATTTCATTTACTAATTGGTATAGAAAAAAATGAAGGACGGTCCTATAAATCGTTGTTCAACTGGCAATATGCCGAAATTATTAGGTTGGACGTTGTGACCCGAGTTTGAACCCAAAATCTCACAATTATGTGCGTTTAATTTCAATGGATTACAAGAAAAAAATGAAGTGCAACCAAGAAAAGAACCTCACATCATTAATTAACTTGTCATTTTTACATTGAGAAAATTCAAAATTTTCACACGATTTTGCACAGAAAACTTGTAAACATACACTCTCAAAGAGACAACTATATCCCAGCACCCAATAAAAAATTGTGCTGTTGTTGTGGAAAAAAGTTCAAACTAACTCCATTTTTATAATTAGGAAAATGTTAAACAGTGGCCGTCCCAGAGGCACTAATTAAGCATATTAAAATAAAAATTTTTTCTCAAAATGCATGCATTGAATACCTCAAAAGCATAAAAAATTGACTTTTCAATATTAATTTTATCTTTTATTTCGTTTTTGTCATGCTTAACAAGTGCCCCGGGGGCATTGTTTAGCATGACCCTTATAATTAATAGCTCTCAAAATTTTATAAAAAGTCAAGTTGAGGACCAAAAACAAAAACAAACAAAAAATTGTACATAGACAAAATGACAAAGTCATCATAAATTCATACACATAAGTAAGTGAGTTGCAGTTCACATCCTAATTATGAAATTCGGCCTAATAATTTTGACATTTTTTTGTCAGTTGAACTAGGACTTTTCGACAAAATAAATTTTAAAATAAGAGAATTAAAACTTTTTTTGATTTACCAAAAATGCATTTGAGCTTAATACGCATTAACTTTAAAGTTCAAGCATGTGATATTTATATTTAATAGGTGAGATATGATATGTGAGTGCATGCCTACTAAAAATATTATCAATAGTTAAGAACCTTTACCAACTATCAATTTTTTCGACAATATATTATCCAATATAATAATTGACTGGTCATAAAAAAAATTAATTTAATTAAGCTGTCCAAGAAAAGGTTCATCACACCATGTGCTTCTTCACTTCTATTATTTTTTTAAAAATAGTAACCGATTTATACCCTTTCATATTTGAATCAAATAAGAGTAGGTCAGGCTATATCATCTCATCATTAAAATTTATTTGGTATTCTTTTTTAAGTTGTAAAATTCAATAAATTTTAACAATGAAGTGATGAATATAGAAGTAATCTGTGCTTGATTCAAACATGACATCCAATAATAATTATGGATATCGAAATTAAAAAAAAAAATGAGCCTAATTTATTTTAACTAAGTGGTCAAGTTACAGTTAATTAAAGCTTTACAAGAACATATGTAAGTTAAAAGTATTTTACTAGTGGAGTGTGATTAGTTGCTTTCAGTTTTCAACTATATATATGTATAACCCAGAAAAAGACTTAATCATTATTAGTGGGGAAAGAAATAATATATAAGTAGTAGCATAAAGAGCAATCCCTCTATGGGGAATTTTTAAATATGACTTTTTCGTAGTCCAAGAGAATGCCTAGCTTTCTAGTTGGAGATAGGGAGAATATAGAATTATATGTTGCCTAATTGGACGTTTATTGATGCTACATAGCTAGCTAGCTGATTAACTTTAACCATACTAAATTAGTAAGTAGATTAGATTTGAATATTATTTTAGATTGGTGACCCCTCGTGTGAGAGTAAAGATATTGTTATTTTAGATTTGATTAAATCAATCGTCAGTTGGTTCAGTGGTGATTGACGCTGAATTTGGTAGGGTTGACCACGGTTTGATCCCTGCAATTGCGATCGGAAGAGGGCTGGAACCACTCGATGTCAGAACTGATCCCCAAACCAGATTAAACTGGTGGTGAAAATAAATAAATAAATAAAAAAGATATTGTTATATACTCCTACTACTTATGATTTATATTAAGTCTAACTTATTTTTATAAAATCAGTTAATAGGAGCGACTATAACTTATAAACACAAGTTTAAGTCATATTTATCCAATGCAGACCTCTAATATATCATGTCACATTTGAGGCCGACCTGACACACTAAAGGCATAAGTTGAATTTCGTCATAAGGTCTTTTTAAAGTTCATAAAAAAATTAGTAAAATTATTAAATTTTGATTTAAATAATGTTCTACATTTAAGAATACACAGTTGTTTATTAAATAATGTAATTAATTTCATCCAATATTTATTTTAAATTGATAATAAAGTCAGTTTATTTAGCCACTAAGTTTGATCTAGTAGTGAAGAGTTTGAATAGTTTGTTAGAGATCGTAAATTTGATCATCAACTTCATTTTAAACAATAAAAAATCAATCAATTTAATCATTGTTGAGCAATTAAATATTAATTTTAGATGAGATTTTATTAATTTAACTTTGAAATTAGTAACATGTGATGTGAGGTCTTTTGTTGTACCAAAGGAATAAAATAGATAAGGTCTCTTATAAATTAACTTTTAATTTTTTTTAAGGCCCAAGACGACTAATTGTTTTGGTGGCCTTATCTTTGGACGACTCTGATCACACTTATGACTAGACATCTAAAATATAACCCTAATCTTAATAGTTATAATTTGATAGTGCGTGGTTCCATCGATCTTAATATTATGTTTTTCAAGCTAGGTGTATGGTCACTCAAAGTAAAGTGGAGAGGGAATCAAATAAAGTGAGAATAGAAGGTTAAAGGCCTATATATATAGGAAAGGGAAATATGAATATGAGTGAGAATCTATGATCACTTTCAATAGGGAAGAGGCGTGCGGTGTGAAAAGGATAGAATAAAGTGTGGTTTTAGAAGTGAACTTGATGGCCTAGCTTTAAGATCAGAAGATACTACAAACTAATTAAATTCCCGTGTGGTTCAAGAAATGCTAAAGATATACAAAAGTTAGAAGGGTCACCAAAAGAAGCATGTAGATATAGCAATTTGCAAACTAATTATTATACACCACATTGATACCTTTCGGTAATTTGATGATTAGTATTTTCCATAATAAATATCTTAGGGTTCCTTTTGCATGTCCTACCAACTATTCACGGTAGAGAGGCAGAATACAAACATGGCCACTTGACAACTTCCACACATGCAAGAGAAAATATAGGGGTAGTTTGTGTGTGGACTGTGGATAGAATAAGGAGTTTGCGTGAAATATTTACTTTATTGTCAATTAATATAAGAAAAAGTTGAGGTTTACTGTGGGTTTTTTTTTGTATTGTTTTAGCATAAAATTCTTCAATTAAAATAGTGGATATATTGTTGCAGTTTTTCCTATTTAACTTATTTTGAAAAAATGAATGTAGCTTATTGATGAAGAATGAATTAATTTTATGGAAAATATGAAGTATGAGTTATATATATTGAGAGAATAAAGATATAATTGATAAATTGTAACTTTAATCAAAACGACAATTAAACGGAAACAAAAAAAAAACTTCTAAAATGACAGAGTAATGAATAAGTCATGAAAGGTGTGTTGTTTTAGCTTTAGAAAAAATGATTTTTTCTTTGTATTTTTAGAAACTACTTTTATGATAACTTGATTAAAAATAGTAAAAATTATTTCAACTTATCTTTTTTATGAATAAAACGAGTGATTTTGACATTAACTTAAATATTCATGTTAGATCTTTTAACATAATAAAAGTCACAATTTTTTAAAAATTGTATCACTCAAAAATGATTTTTATGGGTGCACAAATGTTTCTTACAAAAGAAATTGGTAAATATGTCTAAAATGGGAATTTAAATATGGAAGCAGACAAGACTGCACACAACAATAATCTATCCCAGTCCCAGGTTATATTATCTTTGGCCTACTTCAGTTTTCACTTATCTTCTACTCCTTTCCATTCTTTCACCTGCAGTCAACTTCATTCCAATATGATCCACAATTCAATGGGGACTACAACTAATGGGAACTCTTGATCAGCTCTTATCTCAGACAGTGGACGCTGACATAAAGCTCTCACTTATTTAATCAACAATTGGTTTTCATCAGATTATTAGTTTACCATCACCATCAAAATCAAACTTCACCATGGCCCAATAGAAGGAGGAGATACAAATAATTCCCCACTTTTTTGGAGTTATTCAAAAGATTTTGTCCAATGTTCCCTCAAGGAATATTGTTTTCACCATATACAAGTTTGATTTCTACTTTTTTTATTTGACACAATGATTTTTAGTTATTACATCAATAAGTCATATCATATTACATTTAATTTAATAGTAAACTTTATTGATTTAATTGTAGAAACAAATTTATGCATGGTACATTATTTATTTCATTTGTATATAGAATTGGCCCATTCAAAGAGACTAATATACAACAATACTATTCTATAATAGACCGTGTAAACAAAAAAAATTACTGAAAATAAAAACTAATATCTAGGAAAAGAAATATGGTAGTACCCTAATAAGAGTATGCACCACTATATGTGCAAGAAAAATAAGCCAGTCCCGTTTTATAGGAACCAAAATCATATTTAACCTTTTATATTATGGTTTAATTGTATGGATAATTATGTGTGTTGATAAAATGTATAGACAATTATGCTTGTTGAGAAAATGCATAGAAAACAGATTCAATTATCGAAACAGAATTGACGCATTCTAGAACTGCACTGCTCGTTGCATAACATGTGAACCAAGTCAGTCAGACACGTAGTGTGTAGTCCAAAACAGACTGCCTTTGTGCGGTTCAAAACACCAAAATTTGTATAAATAGGGGTGTTTGGTTCAGTTTTCCGTCACAACACAGAAAAATGGATATTTACATGGTGGAAAGACACACTCGCTTAGCTGCGGTCTACTATAACAAGGGAAAATCAAATTTGTTTAGGATCAACGTTGATGTTACGTTGTGCGATCTAAAGCACCAACTAACAACCGTCTCAAATGCCACGATGCTATTTAACTAGTGAAAGGGTCAAAATATAAACGTAGGGTGCACACAAGAATCATAGGGGGCGCAAAAAGAAATTCACTTAAACTTCACTCACTATTGGGCCAGCCCTGAGTCCAATACTTGAGCATCAATTCAAAGTGAACACGATTTCAGACTTCCAACAAAATATCATGAGTCAATTATCATTTTCTTTTGAAGACTGCAACTTCAAAGAACGTTACAAATTTGGATTCCACACAAGTGAACCGAGGTTTAGTACACGAGAAATATGTACCTGATCAGACTTTCGACACATCAAATTACTCGCAATCTGTAAATATTAAATATACAATAGCAAATGCTAAAGTGAAATGTTCAAAAAGATTGCCTGCTGCAACTTCAACACAACTAAGCACATGGTGTTTCCTTCCCTCTAACCCCTCCGGAGCAATAAGATCAATATATAAATAGATTGCACACAAGCCTCGTTAGCCTTTCATGCATACAGTGTTTCATCAGTGCCTTGAACGGTTTCTTGTCCTGAAATGTCAACTTTCTGAATCAGTAAATCATGATTGAGATTGAGGAACAATCCTCGACGGGCAGAAAATGAAAGACAATAATTTTACCTGGGAGAACGGGAATAAGGAGAGCGAGAACGGGGAGGGGAACGGGTGCGAGTAGGGGACCGAGAACGAGTGCGAGAAGGGGACCGTGAACGCGTGCGAGAAGGGGACCGCGAACGCGAGCGAGATCTTGAGTGATATCTTCTGGAACCCCTGCTTCTACTTGGACTTCTACTACGCCTGTATCTTCTGCGGTTGATCATAATATTAATTAACCAAAGGGAAAAACAAAGCAAGGCTCTATTAGTCTATTTGCTAAAATAACACAGTTTTATTAACAGGTAACTGTTCACTATTCCCCAATGTTGAGAAGTCCCTAACACCGTGATGGTTAAGATGTTCTGCTAAAGTTGTACAAACTACAAACCCTAGAATATACAAGGTATGATAAAATACCTTGGTGGGGAACGACTGTAACTCCTGCTGCGGCTGCGACGTCTATACCTACTCAATCGACTAGTTTCAGCAAGCTTTTCCTGCCTCTGTCGCTCCTGTTCTCTTTTCTTGGCTAGTTCTGCAGCAGTATCTTTTTTAACTGCAAAAGAAAAAGAATGCCCAACATCAGAAAATGTTGAAGTTTATTTGATTTGATTTGCGGTTGAGCTAAAATATTCAAACAGTCATACTTTGTTTGTTTAGTTGCTTGTTCATGATCCTTTTCAACCTCTCTTGAGGAGTTTCTTTCTTCTCCCCTGGTTGAGGTTTTAAAAGACCTCCAGAACCACTTGCCTTTAACTTTGATAGTGCTGAGCCTGAAGATGTGCTGTGGAAAAGAGAATAGCAATAAGCATATAAATAAAAAAGTAAATAAAAAAGGTGAAACAAATACCCATTGTAATAACAAAAACCGATGAACTTTTTTCCTAAACAATATAGTTCTACTATGGTTCTGAACAGATGGTGCTACAAAAACCATTTTAATAAAAATTCCATTCACATTGACATATACACTGTTGGGTGATGGTATACCTTACGGATGGCTTCAAGACTTTAGGACCCTTTTCAATAGATACACCAGAAGCAGGATCGACATGCAATGCTTCGAGTATGCAACCAGATGATGACCTGCAAGACAGTAGAGGTATCAGATAAAATAATTGTAATATTTCCATGCAGCTACAGATAACTATGCATAATTCATATCAGGGAACAATGAGCTTAAAATAGGAAGCCTCCTTCGTCTTCCTCTTGGCAGCTACCCTGACAATCCTAGACCTGATCTATTCTAAACCACAAAAATTTGGCTCAGGCAACAATATGGGTGATATAGTGCGCAGAGAAAAGACGGTCCAAACTATCTTGGCAAATATTAAAGGTCCAGTGCTCCGACCGGTTTAATGTATCAACTTGAGATGTAGGAGATCGCGGTGGAGAAAATCCTTCACGCCTGGTTCCATCTGCTTCTCCAGAGCCCCCAAATTCAGTTATGTATTCTATTTTAGGGGTCCTTGGTTTGCTTCGGAGAATATCATCAGAATGACTGCTACGTGAATAACGCCTTGCATACGACGGGGAGTAGGAACGTGATCTGGACCTTGACCTGTAAATTGAAATTTTTGAAAATATCAAATAAATTTCCATCATAAGAATGAGTAAAATAGAAAATGACTATCTGTTTATGCAGTGCTAATGCTATACCTTCGAGAACGAGAATAAGCTTCGTAAGTAGGACTTTGCCTTGATTCCCTGCATGTATATATTGAGTCAATCATTAAGACTAGTATGCAAGAATAATCCGCTATCCATTTGTCAGTGGGAGCACAAGTTCACATATTCTTCGTTCAATCTGAAGCAGAAAAATATCAATGTTTTCTACCGGTAGGGGTCATGATGTAGCACACGAGTTCCAGGTATCCGTGTAGCTTCTCGCTCTCTCTCCCTTTCAATCTGAGATGCCTTCCTTCTTTCCTTACGACTCAGTTTCCTCTACAAAATTTATAATAATATATACCATATAAAATATCTACACAGTAATCTCTAAATATCAGTCAAAATATCATCCATTCTTATTATGAACATTTCCACTTACAATTGCTGGATCACCTTTGATTATCTCTTTCTGCCTTTTTTGTTCCTCCTTGGCTTTCTTATCCATGTAAACAAGCCAGCCATACCTCTTGACCCCAAATTCTTTTGCAATTATTTCCATCCCTTCATCATTGCTATCATCACTGTTAAAATCCTCATCATCCTCGTCATCTTCATCTTCCTCATCATCGTCATCTGAAATCTGGGATTCCTCTTTACCATTTGCTTCATAAGAAAACCCAACCTGTGAGTAAGATCCTTTGCTTGCAGCAGGCTGTGACACATTAGATCTACAAATGTACATGAAAACAGACAATAAGCTTATATGTCACAAAGTTTGCAAACAACACATCTTATAAAGCTTCCAATTATAGATCTACACACCAGTTCAGACAAAACAAGAATCAATAGACAAATTATTGGAAGATAGGATAACAAATTCACAATCGAAGAACAGATTGACGAATCACAAAGTCCAAGATTACTACTCCTTATCGGCCCGTTGGATTCATTGCAAACTTGCAACAAATTTGAAATGTTATATGGTTTGTGACTGTTTATAATGGAAACAATGGAGTGGGTGTGTCATGTTGGGATGCCACATGCATATTTGGAGTCGAGTGTTACCACTATAAGGATAATGTTTTGTACACAGTTGCATTTTGAATTTTCCGTAAAACAATGAACCGCTGTCTTTTATTTAGGCATATATCTAGGAAAATTAACCATAATGTTTTAGACTCACCCAACCCAAGTTTACATAAAAACAATTTTGTAGGCGTGTTAACTCATTATTGAGATCTAGAGTTGTAAACTCAGACAATTCTACGAGATAACTCGAGAGTGACAATAATGAAAATAATGACTCAAACTAATCACTAGTTCTTGGAAGAAAAATATTGTTAGCATATGTTGCTTAACCATCTGATTGTTTGCATTATTAAGAACAAAAAACAGACCCAAAACCAACAGTTACTTACTATTTTATTTTTACATACCATGCATATCCAGATATATGGATACATCAATGCTTTGCTCAGATATGACATGAAATAATTAGTTAAATATGAATGGAAGGAATCTTCCGACCTGTCTGATGCAAATGGAGCAGTAGCCTTGGCCTCCATCTCTAGATTTACATGTTGCAAAGCCTCCTCATCGGTAACTGTTACCATTAAAAACCAAGTTTGTAAATCTATCCCGGGATGTCACGTTGGCCTCTATGCTAGAACCTTTTGCATTGTATTGCTTTATTATCAGGAAAATATAATATTGAAGAAAGAGAAGAGATACAAAAAAAAAACCACAATAATCAAACTGTTTATGTTACGAGAATCAAACTTGTTGCCAAGAAATAAAAAAGTACCGACATCCTCTACGCCGATGCTTTATTAAATCCCGATAACGCTCAAAATTAACAAACTCTTCTAATTCTTCTTCCTCTTCAGTCTTTTCCTGGACACGCCTAAAACTACTATCCCGAATGAAATCAAGGAGAGCACGCCCATCAAATCTGCAAACACGTAGAATTAGCAGTCAATTATTATTTATTATTAATCAAATATATACAAAAAGAATCCAGAGGCAGTAGAAAAACAGCACACCTGTCAATCAAAATATCCTGTTTCCCATTCCACGGTATCCTGCGACAAATATGAATTATAAGGTCAACTGCCAACCATAAGCAAAACATATGTTTTGCCAAACGAAAATTCAGAGGATACATTTTATGCTTTTGCCAATTAAAGATAGGGTAATCATTATCATTATCATTATCAGACATGCATATTGATTAACTAACCATTAATTGTACTAAAATTACGCCTATGTTTGGTTTCACGTTTGGGGCAACTATAAATTCATTCTGGAGCTGTAAAATTGATTTTGACATGTTTGGTTACTCTCAATTAAAATTAATTTTGCCACCATAATTGATTCTAACTTGAAGCTGTAATTTCAAATTTGTAGCTTTTGAGTCTAAATGTGATTCTTACACTGAAATTTATTGTTCAACTCACTTTTTGTGTGAAAGTATCCGAAACAACACAAATCATTATACATTGAACTCACTTTTAGTAAAATCAATTTTGCAAAATCAATTTTTGTCACCATAGAACCAAACATACACTATGATTATGATCCGGCACACTATAAACAAATTAGTAGCATCAACAAAAACATTAACAATGCATTTTGCACAACACTAATGATATGAAAAAATTAGATAAACAAATAATCTTCAATTAAAGTTTAAACCATCTAAAAGACCCTAAATTACACAATTAATCCCAAATTTGAACAAAATTAAAATAAAATTGAACAAAATCGAAAAGGAGAAGAAACTAACAGGCCCTGTTGATCCTCAGTTGCTTGATAAAGTGCATCATCTCGATAAGCTCGACAACGAGAGCCAACGACCTGAATCGATTGTTGAGGATCACCGCGCCGTTTTGCAAGATAAACGGCTCGTCTTTGAGCTCGTTTTCGAGCCGCGTCCATCATGTCATGGACCTTCTTCTCCGACCTTCTCGCTTCGTGCCACATCTTTCTTCTTCTTTCTCACAATTATGCAGATATTGAAAAGGAAAACCCTAGTTTTGATTTCAATAGTTTCAGGGGATTTGATTTCCCACCAACCTGATGATGATGATGAATCTTCAATTTCTCTGAAAATTGTTTTTGTTTTTTGTTTTTCGTTTTCCTCTCTACGTAGCGATTTCTTTCTTGGACTGGACTTTATCTGAAGCCCAAATAATAGGAAAGCTACTATTTAGGCCCCCTCATTTACTCTCACGTCCACTGAACTTACGAAAATATCCCTCAAGATGTTTTGTAAGATACGTTCTAAAATCGGACCTGGTTGGATTGTATATTCTGAAATCGTTTAAATTGAAATTCCTTATTTTATTTTATTCTCTTGGATAAGTGGATTTTTTCCTTCTTGTTGCTTTTTTGTCGGATAGTCTAATGATTGAAAATTCACCTATTGAGGTGAATAAGTGGAAAGTCTGGATACGAACCTCATGTCTTACGTATAAAATGTGATATATCTATCAACTGAGTTATGTTTCTTCTTAATTGTTGTTTAAAATGATTTAATTTATTCAAACAATAAATTGATTTACATGGTAAGAATTTTGAATTTCTTAACCAGTTGGAGATTTTATCCACAACTTCTACATATGGATGTGTGTTTGCGTGATAGTGCCAAACAATTTGTTAAAAAGTTTTTTTTTTCTTAGGCAATAAAGTAATTCATGTGATAAGAATCTTGAGTCTCTTAATTAAATAGTCAAGATTCTATCCATGACTTCGGCTTATGGATGTGTGTGTTTGTGTGATAGTGCAAATATTGATTACATTTTGTTGCCAAGTTTTTTTTTATCTTTTTAGATAAGTTTTATTGACAAGTTGCATTTTAAATTTGTCAATATTCGTGTATTCTTCTTTGCATGACTCATTGCGAATTTTGCCAAATGAAGAAGAAAATACTTCGTATTGGAAAAGTAATTTGGTCGGTTGTTCTTTACTTATTCGGTGTGTATTGAATCTAGATTAAGTTTGATATAGTAATATGAGTGTCCTTTCACAATAGCGACTTGCACATATTAAAAAGACACTATGTACTAAAACCTCATATTCAACTAAATTTTTATGTACATTTACAATTTGGTTGCTGAGTTGATGTCATATTGATTCATAATATATAATATACAATTTTTTATACCTTTCTTTTATATGCAAATGTGTAGTTAGATTCTTAGAAGAGAGGAGAAAGTGTTATATAAACAAGGACTGAATCTTTACCGCAGCATAGCCCTCATCTAGTGTTCCAACTCAAGCCATTCAGCTACTCGAAACATTATTTTAAATTATGAAAATGTGTACGTTAATAGTGATTATAATTAGCACGGATTGCAACATAGTCATATAATTAAATCACTAAGGTTGATCCGGTGGTGAAAATTTTAAATAGTTATATATTAGACATTAGTCATAAGTTTAATTCTCATAACTCTAATAACTCTAAGTAAAAAAAAAAATGTTGCATATAACTCAAACTCGTTGGGATCCTTTCTATTTTCTATTATTTTCATTTCTTCTATTACCAAAACTTTTAAATGTTTTGGGATGTATAGAAAATATTTGGACTCACTTAATGTCACAAAAGTGGAAAGAATATGAAATGAAGAGGATCCTAACTCTATTTCTACTACTTTTTGGGTAGTCAAACAAGTGAATACCCAAAACCATAAATATAGAATTAGGATCCTCTCCATTTCCTATTCTTTTCATTTCCTCTATTACTATATAGTTTTGAAAATATAAATGTAAAAGTGGAATAGAAAGTCTAAATATATTCACTAGTAGCTCATGTCCTAATACGGGGATATGAGGTGGGATGGCCTTAGGCCTATTATTTTGGGAGGCCCCGTCAGCTTGTCTGAGTTTGTAGTGTCTGCACCCTTGACCCCATTACTAAAGCCCGATGGTGGTATACGACCTATTGCAGTAGGTACCATTTGGAGGCGTTTAGTATCCAAGGTCGCTATGAAAGGTGTTGGAAAAGATATGACCAATTATCTCAATGATTTCCAATTTGGGGTTGGAATACCATGCGGTGCAGAGGCAATTTTGCACAGTGCAAACAGGGTTCTAAGCCAGCGACATGAAGATGGTTCTTTAGCTATGCTCACAGTTGACTTCTCGAATGCTTTCAACATGGTTGATAGATCAGCACTATTACAAGAGGTGAGAGTGGGATGTCCATCTATTTCTTTGTGGGTCGAATTTCTTTATGGTCAAGCAGCGAGGTTGTACCTTGGGGATGGGCATATTATGGCATCCACTGGAGTGCAACAAGGTGACCCGTTAGGACCACTCCTTTTCGCTCTTGTACTACACCCTCTCATTCATAAAATCAGAGACAACTGCAACCTTCTTTTTCATGCCTGGTATCTTGATGATGGGACTATCATAGGGGATTCAGAGGAAGTGGCTAAATCTCTTGATATCATTAGAGAGACGGGTCTAGGATTGGGTCTTCATTTGAATATTCGTAAAACGGAGATCTTTTGGCCTTCTTGTGATGGAAGAAAACTTCATAAAGGGTTATTTCCTTCGGACATTGGGAGGCCGTTGTCTGGTGTGAAATTGCTCGGAGGTGCTGTTAGTCGAGATAAATAGCTGTCAGGGCTGTTGAGTTAATGCATCTTCTTCCTAAGCTAAGAGACCCACAAAGTGAGCTTCTTCTACTTCGGTCATGCATGGGTATTGCCAAACTGTTTTTTGGCCTTAGGACGTGCCAACCAATTTATATGCAAGAGGCAGCTATTTTGTTTGATAAAGAGCTGAGAGTGGCAGTTGAAAATATCGTGGTTGGGGGAGGTCCGTTCTTTGGAGACCTTCAATGGAGAATCACTTCTTTACCCATTAAGTTTGGAGGGTTAGGATTGTATTCAGCTGTAGAGGCCAGCTCATATGCCTTTGTGGCTTCCAGGGCCCAATCTTGGGTTTTGCAAAATCATATTTTGAGAGACATTGGAATATGTGGTATGGATTTGGACTTTAACAATGCTTTGGACGGTCTTCGGGATGCAATTCCGACTTTTGACTTTAGCAATTTTGCTAGCAAAGACACCGTCCCCCCTAAAGCCCAACATGTTTTGGCGAGTGTTCTTTTTAGTAAAATTGTTCAGGACATGGAAGTTGATTTTGTCATGACCAAAAGACAAAAAGCGGTTTTTGGGTGTTTGAAAGCGGCACATGCTCAAGATTTTCTCTTCGCTATCCCCATTGATGGTTTGGGCCAACACATGTCTCCAGTTGAGTATCGCACCATCCTTAGGTACCGCCTCATGATTCCGTTATTCCCTAAAGATGAAGTTTGCCCTGTTTGTCGTAAAACGTGTCTTGACACTTTTGGGGAGCATGCAGTTCATTGTCGGGAGCTTCCAGGCTTCAAATACAGGCATGACTTGGTCAGAGATGTGCTTTTTGATATTTTTAGGCGTGCAGGAATTTCTGTGAAGAAAGAGGCACCTGTGAATTTTTTGACTGACCCACAAGAAGGAAGATCGACACTTCGTCCAACGGATGTTCTAGTGTATGGATGGGTAGGTGGGAAACATGCTTGTGTAGATTTAACTGGAGTTTCCCCACTTATGGGACTAGGGGTTGGTGATTTTACTGTGGGACAGGCAGCCCTCAAAGCTGCTTCAAGCAAGATGAGCAAACATGAGAAAGCATGCTCTGATAATCAACACGTTTTTATACCGTTTGCATTTGACACTTTTGGCTTTCTCGCACCAGAGGCGGTAAACCTTTTGAAAAGAGTTCAAAAGGTCATGCATAGTAATGTTGTGTCGCCTAGGTCTATGAACGTAGTTTTCCAAAGATTAGGTTTTGCTATACAGAAAGGTCTAGCGGCGCAGCTTGTTGCCCGTCTATCTTTGGTTCACGTGTAATTATCTCATTATATATATGAAAATTATTTATATTGCTTTGGATTGTTAAAAAAAAAAAAAATACCTATATTATAAACTTACTCTTACTTGAAAATTTATAGGAAGATGTTTCTTCGAGCATTAATCACGTCAACATCAATGTCCTCCAACATATTCATCTCATAACAATCATTAGATCAAGGTTGAGAATGATATTTTGGTGAACATTGATGTTGATATAATTATAAATCATTTTGTATCTCAAAATTTTCGAAGAAATAACTTCTTATGAATTTTTAAATAAAAGTAAGTTTTTTTTATTTTATATTTTATAAAACTATTATTATGTATTAACCCGCATTATGTTAAATGAAATAAGTTTTTGTTTCTTATGTGTGGCCTAAAACCCATAAAATATCATAAACGAGACTGTTCACTTGTTTGATAGATGTATTTCATAAAATGTATTTCATTTAACATGATGAAATACATCTTCCAAAAATTAAAAAAAGTTTTGTATTTTGTACTTAAGATAAAGGATCAATATGCTTTGATAATTCATCTATAGGAGTATATGGCATATCCGTACGAATATGCTGAATTGATCAGCACTATATATAAGAAAAGAAAAAGATGGCGTATGTAAGTCCGATTATATTGAGATTATTTCAAGTGGCTTCATTCATGGTATGACGAGTACGTACGCACCATCAAATCAAAAATATATATATTGACAAGTTTTCCTTCGCTTTCTTTTCGATTCGATCACGAGCACCACACTTTGAAGAATCATTCCTTCGCTTTCTTTTCGATCACGAGCACTGCAACAATTGCAGTACCTTCACTTAGTCCACACGAACTTTCCTTTAGTGCTAGCTGTTCTTGGATGAAGGTTGAGGGAATTTGTGCGGTTCAGGGTTTAGAGAAATTCAGAATTTCTCAAGTACGAATTAGGGTTTTCAAAAAGTGTATGAAACTGAACTTCATAAAGCTCTATTTATAGAGTTTCTTATGTGGTCTTCAGTTCACACGAATTTGGACTTCTCAAGCCCAATATTCGTTTTTCACTAATTGCACCCCCCACAATAAGTCTCACTTATTTTTTCCGTTTTAACTGTCCTTATGTGTGTGACCCTGTAGGTTCTTATGACGTTGGTAATAATATTAATCTTAATATTATAAACAGTTAGTGGTATCTAGCAACACATCACTGTTACCCAAGTCACAAGAATGTCATGTGATCTGACTAACCTTTCTGTGATAAATATCTTGTGCATAATTACCCTTTTGTCCTCATGTCTATATTGAACACAAAGCACAGTATGTCATCCTTGTCTAGTTCAATATTGGGCCCATAGACATATCTCCCGTTATGTAGGAGGGACAAATTTCATCTAGGTCACTCATGTCCCTCAGCATGATTCGTGGGATACCCATCAACCAACTTTATAGTTATCCAGTTACGGATAACGTTTGAATGGCAACAAGGTATTACACTCCTACATCTAGGATACATAGTGGTTTCAGGTCGAAGGGTGGAATACACATGTTATCACTATGAGAATAACTTATGACATTTCATAACATTCTATGTAGTATTCTCATGGTGGGTCAATCCGATATAAAGTTACCCTTAACATTTATATCTTTGTGAAGACTTGATAACTCATTATCTATGATCAGTGAGACGTGATCATCAGTCTACCAACATAATAGTCTCTATGCTTTAACGTTATCCCATTTCACAATAAAGCTTGACTACGAATACGTTTAAGAATAGTGTTCTTATATTTAATGGATTCTCACGTTTAAGTCATACTTAATGTTCCATTAACGAATTAACTATCCTAGGGACTTTATTATTTTAACATATAAACATAATAAAGAAAAAGCCTTTTATTTGATAAGTCAATTATTCAATACATTAATTGGCCTCTAGGGCTTACACCAACAGTTCCATGAACATAGTTCGCTTGTGAGTAGCTTATCTTTCATTTAGTTAGTTCTATAGTGACAATCATATTTGTACAACCAGATAATTGTTGGGTTATTCACTCTAACCCTTTGAACAAAGAATGAGGGAGATGAAGTTGAGAGAGATTTGGAAAACTATGAAAAGAATAGAAAATGATTAAGGGAAAGTAAAAATTCTTATTCTTGCACAAAGGGTCTTATTTGTTTATATACAATACGTGGTTGCTTCAAGTGCAATCAACTGCATAACTACCTAAGACAAAACAAACAAACTAACTAACTGAAATACAACTGTACATGTCAGCTAGTAACTAACAGCTAACTAACTAACTGCTAACTGTCTACACAGAACAATGTTCCAACATTGTATATAGCATCTGAGAGGTAGAGCCTCTGACTGCTAGAGCATCTGAAGGACAGATGTTCCAACATCTGACTCAACATTGCACAGTCTGAATTATAAAACCAACACTCCTCCTTAATTCAGACTGTCAAAGCTGACAATTCTCATCTCCCTTCTTAGCTTCAAGAATTGATCTCTCTTCACAGCCTTAGTCAGTATATCAGCTTGTTGATCATCAGTTGAGCAATACTCCAGGCTGAGTTTGCCTTTGTTAACTTGGTCCCTAAGAAAATGAAACCTTGTTTCAATTTGTTTGCTTTTGCCATGGCTAACAGGATTTTTTGCCAAGTTAATTGTTGATTTGTTGTCAATCTTCAGCATTACTGTGATGTTGTCAATAATCTTCATTTCACTGAGAAGTGATTGCAGCCAATTTGCTTAACAAGCAGCTAGAGAGCCTGCAACATACTCTGCTTCACAGCTAGATAAAGCAATCACTGATTGCTTCTTAGAACACCATGAAATTGGTGCATTTTGGAACTTAAACACATATCCACTTGTGCTCCTCCTGTCCACCTTGTATCCACACTAGTCAGCATCAGAGAACCAACCAATCTCTATCTCTAGCTTTGCATTCCTTGCTGACTTTGGAAGAAAAATTCCAAATTCTAGTGTACCTGCTATGTATCTCAAAATTCTTCTGGCTACATTATTCATATGTGACTTTCTAGTATTCTCCTTGAGTCTACTCACCAAGCCTTTAACAAGGCATATATCTGGCATACTCTTATACAAATATCTCAAGCATCTAGCAACTTTCTTGATTATTGTAGGATCTTCACCATGATTATTCACTTTGATTCTACAATTTGCTTCTTTTCTTTGATTTTCTGGCTTGAGATTCATTTCCATGGCTGACTTACTTTCAACCATATTGAATCTTCTCAATATTTCTCCAGCATACTTCTTCTGATGTAGCATTAACCCTCTTGTTCTAAGCAATTTATTTCTTAAGAAACAAGATATCATGCCTACATCTGTCATAACTTTTGACTTAGTCACTGGTTTATCAACCAATAATGCACACTGCATTAATTCACCTTCTTTACTGACTCTACTGTCATCTGCAAGCTCACATTCTTGCCACCTGGCTGGAACTTGTCTTTTCCTTGTTGATATGGCTTATGTTTTTACATTAACCTCAACTTCTGATGCTTCAACCTTTGTCTCAGCATTTCAATCTTTTGTTCTTGTTAATCTGGCTCTTGTTTCTACACTAGCCTCAACTGCTGATACTTCAGCTTCTGATGCTTCAACATCTGTTTCCACATCTGATTCTCTTGCCTTTGTTGATCCGGCTCTTGTTTCTACATTAGCCTCAACAGCTGATACTTCAGCTTCTGGTGCTTCAACATCTATCTCAGCATTACTGTCACTCTCACTGTCTTCATTGATATGCACCTCATTCATTATCACATCTTCACTGATGTGCACTTTTTGATATACACTATCAGACTCCTTAGATGTGTGCTTACTTGCACCATCTGTCCTTAAAATCTTAATTGATTTATCACTCTCCTCCTTGTTGGAATAAATAAATTCAGCGTCACCTTTAGGATTTGATGGGCTTAACATCCCAACCCATGGCGCTTAGGCGCAGCCCCTTAAAGAACTCTATACTATAAGTATATTAAGTTGCGCCTTCACTAACATCAATTGCTTTTGGTGCAGTGGTAAGCGTTTGGTCCTACAAGTGGTATCAAAGCAAGGTCATGGGTTCGAATCCCCCGGCTGACACTGGGAGGGAGATTGTTGGAATAAATAAATTCAGCGTCACCCTTAGGATTCGATGGGCTTAACATCCCAACCCATGGCGCTTAAGCGCAGCCCCTTAAAGAACTCTATACTATAAGTATATTAAGTTGCGCCTTCACTAACAGCAATTGCTTTTGGTGCAGTGGTAAGCGCTTGGTCCTACACTCCTCAATTAAGACTTCACTATTTGAATTCTCAAATTCAACATGGACAGTTCTGCTTTGTGATAAAAATGCACAAAATACCATCTTATTTTCCACATTGTATACTTTCATCTGATTGTTTCCTAAGCTCAATGTGAAACCTTTCTCAACCAACTGTTCAATGCTTAGAATATTTGATGGCACATCTGGTACATACATCACACCAGTAATCAATACTTGATTACCATCATTTCCCTTGATTAACATATCACCAATTCCTTATGATTTTACTGTTCCAGTGTCGGCAAATCGAATTGTTGACTTCTTTGAAGAATCATAGTTAACAAGCCACTCCTTGTTACTAGTCATGTGATTTGAACAACATGTGTCCAAATACCATCCTTCTTGCTTACCAAATTCATCCTCTGTGGTAGGCATCATCAATAATGGACCTTGATCTGATCCATTATCATTCTCAGTCATGTGACTTCTATTATCATCATCACTTGAGTACTCATCAACAAATGTGATAAAGTATTTGTTTCCACCAGTTGATAACACATCAATTGGTCCACAAATGTCTGAATGCACAACATTTAACACTTCACTAGATCTCATAGGCAAGTTACTTTTGAATGATGATCTAGGATGTTTCCCTAACAGACATGTAGTGCAAGTATCTACTAGAGCTATAACATTAGGCAGTCCTAACACCATGTTCTTTGAATTAAGCATTGACAAGCTTTTAAAATTCAAATGATCATACCTTATGTGCCATAAGTCACTGTCTTTATCTTCATTAGATGTAGCTAAGCATTCAACTTCAATTGTCTTAACCTGTGTCTTGAAAGTTCTGTTTTGATTTTGAGCTGTTTTCAAGATCAATCTCTGCTTTGAATCAAAGAGCTTTAGTGTTTCACCTTTAAACACTGTTTTGAAACCTTTCTCAAGCAATTGACCTACACTCATCAGATTACACTTCATCCCAGGCACATATAGGACATTCTCAATAACTGCCTTCTTTCCATTGCTCCTCTAAATCACCACATTTCCCATGCCTTCAACTGCAATGAAATTACCTTTGGCCAGTTTGATCCTTATGTTAAGACACTTGTTGAAATCAGTCAAAATACACTTGTTCCCTGTCATATGATTTGAGCATCCAGTATCAAAGTATCAAACCATAGACTCAGTTGTTTCATCAGTAATTGTAACCATGAAACTCACATCATCTTCTGATGTTGAAGCATCTTGTGCAACATTTGCCTCTTCTTCAGTATTCTGACTTTTCTTTTTCTTTGGAGCCTTGCACTCACTAGCATAATGACCATACTTGTCACAATTGTAACATTGGATGATACTCTTATCTTTCTTTGTCTTTTGCCCTCCTTCTTTCTTTGAAGATTCAGGCTTGTCTTCAACACTTTCTTTCCCTTTCTTGGAACCTTTCTCTTTCTGCCATTTCTTCTTTTCATCTTGATACTTCTTGAACTTTACAAACAGAGTTTGTCCATCTTCTTTGCCATGATTTCTCTCACCATGCTTCAATTCATGAACTTCCAGAGTGCTTTGAAGATCCTCCATCTTTATTTCACTCAAGTCTTTAGTTTGTTCAATTGTCACCACAATGTGATCAAACTTATGAGTTAAAGTTCTTAGTATCTTTTCCACCATTTCTTCTTCACTGAGTGTGCTTCCACAATTCTTCATCTGATTTGTGAGAGTTTCCACCCTTGTGAAGTATTCTGCAACTGCTTCATCATTCTTCATCTCCAACGATTCAAATTGTCTCTTTAAGGCTTGCAATTTCACTTTCTTGACCTTTGCATCACCTCCATAACTCTTATGCAAAATGTCCCAAGCATCCTTAGAGGTTGTAGCATCTGCAATTTTCTCAAACACCTTTGAATCCACACATTGATGACTGAGAAACAGAGCCTTGCTATCCTTCTTTTGTGCCTCTCTTAATGTTGTTCTTTGCTGCTTTGTTGCATTGGTTGGCAATGGATCAACAATTGTATTCACTTGTTCATCGGCTTCTTGAACAATGAATATCACCTTCATCTGTTTGACCCATGTATCCCAGTTTTTTCCATCAAGAATTGGAAGATTTGCGTGGAAGTTACTCTTCCCTGCCATGATTGATTCACAATCACTGATTCTATGCTCAAGATTGAATCAAATATCCCTTGGATCGTACTTGCTCTTAGATACCACTTTGTTGGGTTATTCACTCTAACCCTTTGAACAAAGAATGAGGGAGATGAAGTTGAGAGAGATTTGGAAAACTATGAAAAGAATAGAAAATGATTAAGGGAAAGTAAAAGTTCATATTCTTCCACAAATATACAATAGGTGGTTGCTTCAAATGCAAGCAACTGCATAACTACCTAAGACAAAACAAACCAACTAACTAACTGAAATACAACTGTACATGTCAGTTAGTAACTAACAGCTAACTAACTAACTGCTAACTGTCTACACAGAACAATGTTCCAACATTGTATAGAGCATCTGAGAGGTAGAGCCTCTGACTGCTAAAGCATCTGAAGGACAAATGTTCTATCATCTGACTCAACATTGCACGGTCTAAATTATAAAACCAATAATAATATATTTACTTAATGATGTGTGTTTTGATGGTTGATTGTAAGCATAATTAACTATTAACTATATATTTGTATGAAACAATAGCTTAAATAAGATATTCTTTCTTAATGGTAACTTAGTTCAATGGTGAATGAAGCTGGATTTAGTAGGGAGAACTACAAAAAAAAATTGTTTATATGTAACTGTGATCGTTTATATGTAATGTTTACAAAAAAAAATTAATATTATTTTGTTTTATGGTTGATTTTTTTTAAAACAATTAAAAATACTAAAAATTCAGATTTTTTAATGCCAATGAGATTACGTGAAGATCAATGAAATGTTATAAGCTTATTTTCTTCAAAAAAATGAGATTACGTGAAGACCGTGGAGATCAGTGAGATGGGAACAGCGACAAAAAACTTCTTGTTCTGGGAAACGAAAACAAAAATGGGGGACAATCTTCTCAATGGTAAGACAAAGAGTGGAAAATTACACCCCTCCCCCGCTCCATTGACATCTTTAGATTGAACCACATATTTGATTATCCTTGATTGAACCACGTCTCTAGATTGATCATCCCATGTGCCGATAGAAGCGAAGCTAGAAGAGGATCAACATAGGTCGCATACCCCCAAACTTTTAAAAAAAATTTATAGGCTTAAATGCAGTTTTGGTCCCCAAGTTTCACAATTGCTTGATTTTAACTCCTCAAGCTTTAATTGCTTGATTTTAACCCCCCTAAGTTTCACAATTGCTCAATTTTAGCACACAAGTTTACATTGCTCGATTTTGACCCCTCAAGTTTACCCCATTTTGTATTTGCTAACCCCCGTTGACTTTTTTGTCAAAAAATTTTGGCTTTTAAAAAATAAATAAAATATGTTTTCAAATTAACAATGTTATAAAATAATATTTGCTTTTATAAAAATGTATTAAAAATTGTTTTTTAATAATTTTTTGTTTTAAAAAAATGTTTGCAAAGTTTTTTAAAAGTAGTTCATAATTTTTATTTTTTTTGCTTTTTATTATAACAAAATTATTTATAAATAACGTATAATAAAAAAAATTTAAAAAAACAATTTGTAATTTTTTTTTACTAACATTTTTTTTAAATATTAAATATTAATTTATTTTTAAAATGTCACATAACCAATTTGTAAGACAAAGAGTGGAAAATTACACCCCTCCTCCGCTCCATTGACATCTTTAGATTGAACCACATATTTGATTATCCTTGATTGAACCACGTCTCTAGATTGATCATCCCATGTGCCGATAGAAGCGAAGCTAGAAGAGGATCAACATAGGTCGCATACCCCCAAACTTTTAAAAAAAAATTATAGGCTTAAATGCAGTTTTGGTCCCCAAGTTTCACAATTGCTTGATTTTAACTCCTCAAGCTTTAATTGCTTGATTTTAACCCCCCTAAGTTTCACAATTGCTCAATTTTAGCACACAAGTTTACATTGCTCGATTTTGACCCCTCAAGTTTACCCCATTTTGTATTTGCTAGCCCCCGTTGACTTTTTTGTCAAAAAATTTTGGCTTTTAAAAAATAAATAAAATATGTTTTCAAATTAACAATGTTATAAAATAATATTTGCTTTTATAAAAATGTATTAAAAATTGTTTTTTAATAATTTTTTGTTTTAAAAAAATGTTTGCAAAGTTTTTTAAAAGTAGTTCATAATTTTTATTTTTTTTGCTTTTTATTATAACAAAATTATTTATAAATAACGTATAATAAAAAAAATTTAAAAAAACAATTTGTAATTTTTTTTTACTAACATTTTTTTTAAATATTAAATATTAATTTATTTTTAAAATGTCACATAACCAATTTGTAATTAAAAAAGTTAACGGGGAGCTAGCAAATGCAAAAAGAGGTAAACTTGGGGGTCAAAATCGAGCAATTGAAACTTGAGGGGATAAAATCGAGCAATTGTGAAACTTAGGGGGTTAAAATCAAGCAATTGAAATTTGGGGGGTCAAAATCAAGTAATTGTGAAACTTGAGAGGCCAAAACTGCATTTAACTCTTTTTTATATTAGTAAGATATTATATTATTGTTTTAATTTCACTTTTGATATTTTTTTTATTAAACTCAAAAAATGGTCCCTTCTTAATTCAACATTTTAGGTATTTTATATTTGTTGTAAATTTGGTCTCAACTCATATTTTTCCCTTTAAAAATGGTTATTTTTTGTGTAAAAAATGTGATTAATTGCGTCAATGTTGAATTTATAGACAAAATATCTCTTTTAAGACTACAATTCGTCTTTTTTGACACCAAAAGTCACTACTTTTGTAAGAGCTAAATAATGGGCACGTTATGTCGATTTCGTGCCAAAAATACCATATTCGAACAGAACTGAAGAGGAGAATATCTCAAAGATTACTAGCTGTGTTATGGCTTCAAATTGCTTGGGTGGAAGTTTATCCAATTAGGCAATCCAAAAAGAAATTAAAGTTAAAAAATGTGAAATTGTATCAAATGACCCATGACCCACCAACTTGCTACGATCCGACCACAACGAAGAAATATACATTCGAGTGGGTCGGCTTCGGTTGTTTCAACTTTTCATGCTCAACCCTAGATTTTGTGACAAAACATATGGGTTGAGAGTTGAGACCAAATTTACAACAAATGTGAAATTAAACTAGATGCAACAAAATGTACGACTTTAAAAATGCAGACCATTTTCGTAAATTTGATAAAATATAAGAAAAAGAAAAATGTAATTAAGCATATATCCTCTCTTATTTGGTTAAACTTTCTTTATTTAATATAATGAGACTTTTTTTACTTAATATATTAATTTTATACTGTTAATTTTTTTATGAGACACTGATTAAAAAAATTTAACCAAGTAAAATGCAAAATTCACTTTTGTATACATTGTCCATTTGAATTTTGTTTTTATTAAATTATACTTTTAATCTTTATTTCCCTTAACTTAATTTCTACCTTTGTCTTTTCGCTTTGTACGACATACATTTTCTAATGGTGATTTTTTTTTGACTAAAAATAAGGATTCATTTGTTAAATTGAAAATACATAGATCATTACAAATTCAAGATTGCTAAAAACTGAAAAAGGTGAATCTACAAACAAACTTGCCTTACTTAGGTTAATAGCATACAACGGCATCATGAAAGTGCCTACAAATATGACAAAATAAAAGTCACCGGAACATTCATACTCCCGGATTTGCAACGTTGACGTCCAAGTCTTTAAAGTCTTCAAATCTGTAATGAGTTGATGTAGATATGCCAATTTGAATCAACGAAACACCGCAATGAAAAACCAACAAACGCCGCACAAGACGACCACAAACACAACGTCGCACAAGACGACTACGAACACAACGCCGCACAAGACGACGACAAACTTAAAAAAGAAGCAAATCTATGTGGATAATCACTTATTTAATTGAAAAGAAAAGGAAAAACAATTTAGAAGGGTGATTTTGGATCAAAAATTGACCCTAAAACCACTCATCCTTGGTGAATGCACAAAAAGAATAAATTATGATTTATGGGAGGGGAGAGACGGCTGCTATCAAAATTTTCTAATGGTGATTAGTCACAGTTAAAAACGTTGAAAATTTTATATCTTTACAAGAAGAAAGAAAATACTATAATTATGGTAACCTAAAAAAAATTAAGAAAATAAGAGGGAGTGTTATAATTAGAAACTTGAAACAATGCAGTTTAAGGACGTATATTCTCCAGTAAAAACAAAAAGTACGTATATTCTGTCAAAAAACATTAAAGATATTTATTCTGTCAAAAAAAAAAAAACATTAAAGATATTTATCTTCAATATGAAGCAGCTGTCAAAAAAAAAAATCTTGACCTGATCTCAGAAAGAAATTTGATTTCTCAACACATTTATGTGCTACATTTAATCAATTAATTTAAAAATCATCATCAATCAAGTAGCCCAGCTAACTTCACGTGTAATAATAATCGTGACGCAGGTATCAAATTTCACCCAAGATCTCGCGCGTATTAATTCCTTAGTCAATAAGCTAACTACCGTATTAGTATTCTCTTTCATGGTCAAATTTGATTGATTATCTCACTAAACACAAATTTGCATTCATAATGCCACAAAGAGTGCGAATGTGGCATTCATTCGTTGGCCCATTAAGTAAACAAAAATAAACAAATATACGATTTTTCCACGCCAAGCAAAGAACCAAACAAATTGATACTAATAAATAAAAAAGATTTTTCTTTCCTTTCTAGTATTTGCCAAAAATAAAATACAAAAATAAAAATAAAACAGGTAATCATTACGTGGACCAATAAGAAAGAGGTAAGGGTTTTCAACTTGATCTACCACCTCACCACACCCTTAAAGCTTGCGCTCTTCTTTCCCATTCAAAAACCGCCGAATCCAAAAAAAAATAACAAACACAAAAAAAAAACCTAATTAACCATAGCGTCCCCTAACCGATCGCGTGAGGTCCCGCGACCTCCGCCGATGTACTCCACTTCTCCAACCATGTCCGACTCTCATGGTCCGCCATCTCCACCACCTGCCTTTCTCTTCAATCGTCCACCGCTGCTTAAAAAGGAACTCAATAATCCTCTCCTTAAGCAACGATCCTGGTCGCCGGATCTTTATCGCGACGAAGCCTGGCTTCGTCGCAAAGGAATGTGGAGAAATCGTAGAAGTAGAAGCAAAAGTGTGACCGATGAAGATGTTGATGAACTTAAAGCTTGTATTGAATTAGGATTCGGATTTGAATCTTCACCTGAAGTTGAAACTAATCGCCGTCTTGTTGATACTTTACCTGCTCTTGAACTTTATCACGCCGTTAATAGAAGTTATAATGATTCTCGTTACGCTGTTAAATCTGCTACCGTAACTACTCCCTCTTCCTCCGCTGCTTCTGATCGTGACGGTGACGGCACTCCTTCTCCGATTGATAGTCCTCGCACCGCCATATTAGGCACCGGTAATTATCATCATTAAACTCTCTAGTTTCAAATTCTATATCAAATAGGTTATTTAGTTTTTTTTTTTAATTAATTAACCCTCTGGTTCTCATGAGAATGATTCTGATAATCCAGAATTAAGATAGATCTGTGCTGGTTTAATTTTGCTGATCTAGTTATTTATTTATTTATTTATTTATTGTGTTATGAAGATGATGATCCAGAAACGGTGAAGGCAAGGTTGAGACAATGGGCACAGGTTGTTGGATGTGCGGTTCGTCAAAGTTCAAGCTGAATGATTGATATGACGATGATGATGATGCTCTTGATGATGATGAAAGGGTGATTATTGAATGATTAATGGAGAAAACTAAACTAAACCATGGTTATTGAATTAACCAGACAAGTTACAACCTTATGTTTATAAATGACAAATTAATTCACTACCAAACCGAACCGGCCAAGGGCCATTAGTTAACCAAACCCAGATTGTTTTGGTACCAATAGTAGTTGGTGTTATTATTGGATATTATTTTGATTTTGTCGGTAGTTCTTGTTTTTTAGTTTTGTACTGTTCTTGTCTAAATTGTGACTGTGGTAGATTTTTATATTTTATAGTATTATTTTAGTATAATAAGATGCTAGAAGTACATAACATAGTTTTGTTTTGTGTCAGTAACATTGAAAAAGATGTTGGTTTGTTCCAAAATCCACCTGGTAAATCCTTTTTGACCGGTGCATCTAAAAAGTCTTACATTATTTAAAAATAGAAGGGAATGTTAGTTTATGTAAAATTCACACTTTTCAATTCATCAAGATAATTTTTCAATGACAAATTGTGAGGGTTTACATATTATTCGAAACGAACAACATAATTCGGAAATGTATTGCTGGGGACTTGAGGTTGGAACAGACTAAAGAACTCGTTTCCACAAAAGGACAACTACATTTTCTATCTAAGAAAGCATCTTGATAGGTTGACTCTTGGTCTCAATGGCCAAACACAAGTGAATTGAAGAGTGTGAGAATTGTATATAAACTATTTTAAGTTTCGACGCCGGAGCAAATATGAGACTTATTAGGTGTATTGTATTCTAAAGGCAAGGCTGAGAAAAGTGGAAAAAGGATAACATAAAAGCTTTGTAACTTGACTGGTTGTTTGTGTTTATTGCGTAACTGAAGGTTGAAAATTCAACTTGGAAGCGAACCTTCTAGATTGTAAATAGGAATATTGATCTATTGGGAACATTGCAATTTGCAACTATGTGGTGTCTGACTACTCGTACTTTCTAGCCTGTCATGATTCATGTTCCACTAAATTTCCAGCGGTACCGATTGCTTATGTTAGCAGGGAAATAAATAGAACTTCCGTTGACTTTGGTATTGGGACATTGTTAAGCAAAAGGAGTCACTGACAGCATTGTCATGTTATTTATAAAGGTTGTTAATTACTCCATTAGTAGTGATTAAGAAAACACCATTTGTTTGTTACAATAAACGACAATATGTAGGTAAAATATCTTCTATAGCTGCTATTATTATTGGTTTATAGGTCGTTTTAAGAAGTAAAAAAGCTCTTTGAAAAAATGTATTGCTAGTCAAAAGGTGTCATTGAGTACATTTGTGTATACAAGGGACATATCTTTCTCAGTCTAGCAAAAACAATATGAGAAAGCACCTATACATTTATAGGCTAATATTAGAAGAGAATATTATGAGATATGAGAGGGTACAAACATATTGGCAACCCAAAGTATTTTTCTAATATCACGAAAGGATCTATCTATTCTCGTGCGTTCTTTGAAATTTTCAAAGTTTTCAATAAGTTGAAAGGAATTTCTTTTTGCGCCTACTATATATTCTCGTACGTTCTTTGAAATTTTCAAAATATTCTGCTTGTTAGGTAAGTTGTGAATTCAATTCGTACTTTAAATAGCGCATCGCGTAAAAATGTGATGGTTTTGTCACAATTCCTTTATGTCATAAAAATAATATGAATGAAACATTGTAGTCGGTTAATATGCGAACTCTCCCTACACGTTTGCATTTTAAAATACGAACTCTATATATGGACCTTTAGACACAAACAATACACACAACCACCAACTTTTTCCCCTCTACTCCAAACCCTTTAAAAGTACTTGTTTTTTTGACAAAATCTTGTTTCCAACGTACAATTGAACCATCAAAGGACTCCACTGACATCACATTGAACTGATAGCATAGTTAATATTATTCTAAAATCTTCCTAATTTCATTTCTGAAGCTTTTAATCCTTCATGTCAGCAAACTTGTACGGATGCGGTTCATAATTGTTATCTTGTAAACCATTATGAAACATTTTGCTAGTTAGGTTGGGAACCTCATCGATATTGAAACTGTTTGTTTTTTTTTTTAATTTATTCAGTTATGGTTGATGTAAAATCAACCAAAGAACCGTTCCGTGAGCTTAGCTCAGTTGGTAGGACGTTGCATTTTATATACAGGAGGCCAGGGTTCGAACCATGGTCATCCCACTTATCCACCTTAAAATGGTGGAATTTCTACCCATTAGACTACTTGACCAAAAAAAAAAAAAAAATCAACCAAAGAAGCTAAATAAGTCTGATTAAAAATTTGTTACCTAGATATGGAAGCAACTGTTTATTGAGGCCTTAGCCTAATATTGAGGTTACAGCACCATGAGATGACATTTATCACATGATGACAAGAGAGATGTCTTTATTCTCACACCAAGAGTCTAGTCCCCACAGCGTGAAAATGCATCCCTTAATTACCCCACGTTTTGTTCATTTATATCCAACGTCTATCACTAAATTCAGGACATAATTAAAGTCTAGTGCTATTATCCTGCATGATAAACATTAAACAAGATATTTGTTATTCATCAAAAAAAAAAAAAAAAAACTAGATATTTGTTTGACCATTATTAGGTTGTGTAGTGGCTATATTGGGCCGTTTCTGGTTCTTGGGGGCATTCATTTTGGAAATTTCTTTTCGCACCCTTCACCTTTATAGCGTACCCCTGTGTTTCTATTTTTATCACCCTCGCATCTTAAATTTGAAAAAAAAAACACACTCCATTATTTAAAGTATGAACATTATATAGCCAGGCCCATTTCTATAATTCTGAATTAATAATTTGGGCCTAACTATTAAATGGTATAAAAGATTTGAATACCTAAAAACCATTAAGAAAATTATTTAGTATCAAAATATTCATACAAAATATGTTTTATCATATTCTTTTCAATATATAAAATGGATAAATCATTCAACATGTTTCTATATCGTATTTTTCTTCTTCCTACGAGCATTTTTAGTTGCAATTTCACTAATAATTATTTCTCAATATATAAAATGGATAAATCATTCAACATTTCTTGTGACATTGACGATCTGAAGTAGTTTTTCAATATTTTGAACTTCAATAAATTCTGCAAGATTTTTTTAATTCATCATTATCCAATCATTTCTATATTTTTTGCATCAAATAAAAATTCAAAAAATACTTTCAAATGTTTATAACAGCTCAAATCTATCTTTTAATGAAGTTATTGTTATATGAATATCAACAACCACAAAAAAATATTTTACTCTAAAAGATTCATCGAGCGACTGTATTTCCTAATCATTATTATTCTCGTCATATTGTCTTTTTCTAAAGCTATGACACTTTGTTTGAAGTGTCTGCTATATACTCATTTATCAAATGCAAGCTGCTTGTGCCAATATTCATGCTAGATTCAAAACCTTCATTTGTATATTTCTCAAAGTACATTATATATCTTCCACTTCTTTCATTGTAACTTCAATGCACGTTGATTTAGATTGCAATTTCTTACGATATATTATTATAAATATAAATCTAAAATATATTTAATTTAAAATTTTCAAAAGATATTTAGGCCTATTATTTTCAAAACCTAAGAAGTTTGATATTTATTTATTTTATTGGCATATATAATATACTCAAAAAAAAATTATTTTGGTCCCACCATTTTCAGGGGCCTAGCTAGGACGGCCTCCCTCCCTCAAATACGGCCTTGTATATAGCCACTATAATATATAGTGAACCTTATAAAAATCTTCCACATCTTCCATGAAAATATTTTAAATGAAACACTCCATAAATAATTGAGTGAATGAAAAAATATATTTTAATTTATAAAATTATAGAGTGCATGTGATTAATCGATGCTAGTGTGGTGTGATTTAACTCGCAAACCTTATCAAAATGCAAATTATGAAAAAATACAGCATGAACGTGATTAAAAATTAAAAGATATATATTGTTGACATATTAAATTTAATGATGAAAGTAGTTAAGAAAGCATGTAGTCGAAAATCGAAATAACATAACGTGGATTGTCCATCTTAAATGATACATTCAACGATAAGATTCCAATTACATCTTTGAACTAAGACATAATTAAAAAAGACATAATTGACAGATTTTTATTTAGCAAACTTGAAATTCAAATTACCACCAGCTACAAATTCATTGATCTCACATAATATTTCCCGGTATGTTCCAAAACTTTGCGGTTTTTATATTTTCTTTCTCCCATTTTATTACGTTGCAACCAATCTCAGCACCATGTAATCCATAGAGAGTAACATAGTCATGTACAAAAAATAGATGCTTATGTTTCGGAAAATTGAGACTTTAGGCAAGTTTTGTTTCTGGTATATATTGGGTGGACTTAGCTAGGGTTTGGTAAATAAATAAGTTTTCTTGGAACATTTTTAAAATAAATTCAATTAAAATTTTAAAATATTAAATTAAAAAAAAAAAGAATGAGTTAAAAATAATGGGGGAGTGAGAAGTTATGGGTAGTTATCTCTTATTCCCATGGGAATATAAGATTCCCACCATTTAACATGGTAATATAAAGTGGAAAAGTCATGTGTAAATTATATTCCTCGAAATAAAAAGTTCCTAGGCATAATTAATTTTTAAAAACTTGAAACAAACATAGGAATGAAAGATTTCCAAAATCACATTCCTTGGAATAATTTTATAATCCATGAAACAAACACCCCCTTATTGTTTTTTCTTTGCGCTCTTGCGGTAACAAATAATATTAAAGTTCTTATTTGACTTGGTGGGAGAACGGGAACATATTATGCTATTTGATCAAATATAGAAGGTGAGATCTTATACTTGGTGTTGAGTTTCATGTATGAGAAGTTGAGTTTCACATTGCTTAATAATGAGTAAAATATTAGACATAAGAGAGACGATTCATCTATACACTAATATTTTAAAGTTTTGGATGAAAATGTGGTTAAATATGACGTCTGATGTTATTGTGGTCTTAGAGCATTGAATCATTGTAACTCCAAAGGCTTGGTCTAGTGGAAAAAAAACATGTCTTGAATCTGAGAGGTCCCGGGTTCGAGCCCCACTGGTGTCTTTGGATCAGGGAGGTAAATGTAAGCGCTCTTTGAACCCTAAGGTCTTCTCTGCCTTGGACTGGGGCACAATCCTCTTACCCTAAATTTTTATTATAAAAAAAAAGAGCATTGAATCATTGTTGCTTCCAACTCTCTCAGACTTTCCAATAAGTGTAGTTTTGTTTCGGAATGCGCCAAGATCCAACACAAGCAATCCCATCATTACAAGCGCAATCCAAACTCATCACGCCGCCTTGACGGTTCAACCCACAATCACTTATTCAGTACACTGAAGACATGTTTTTTTTTTGTAGCAAATACATTCCTCACGCTTCATATGGACCGTTAAATTGATCTCAATGGCTCCCGCACTCCACATCGGCTATAAGTAACCACTCCCTCGATAAAAGCATGAAGGCTTACGCGTCAAGATACAGTTCATTCACGTTTCACTTTCATTCCACATTAACCATATATTGACTTAAACGTATGAGTGCTAATCTATTTTATAGGTACATTCGCCACCGTCAGAGAACTATAACTACCACAACCACCTCAAACCTCAATGTTAGAGTCAAATCAATTTTGTTTTGTTCGGAGCAAATTTCAATTGTTCAACTGGGACAAACAAATTAAATTTCCAAAACATAGATACCTATGACAGATACACTTACATATTACTCCCTCCGTAACACTATATAAGCAAAAATCACATTTTTAGGTACATTGTATAATCAATGTATCTAGTCTATATTCTAGACCAAATACATTAATTTTATAATGAATCTAGAAATGTGATTTTTGCTTATATAGTGTTACGGAGGAAGTACTATCTCCTAACGACATGCATGTTCATTGGTAGCAAAATTAGAATTAGATTTGTAAAATTTAAGATAAATTCTTCCTAAAGTGGAACATATACATTATTAGACACCTTTCTATAATACCCTTGTTGAAAAGTGGAACATGTACATTATTAAGGATTTGGATTCAATGTTGTTGATAAATCATACAGTTTAGTGTTATTGTGTATCTCAGCCGTCCAATTTTGATTGGGTATCTCAATCGTCCGAACTTAATCGGACGGCTGAGATTAGATACACACAACAACACCAAATTGTGTGATTTATCAACAACATCAAATCTAAGTCCGTGAATTAACATCAGTTGAATTAAGAAAATGATAAAAATGAGCTCAATATTGCAGGAGAGGATCCTACTTTTAATATTCTATGTATGTACTAATGAGAATAGATATGAATTATTTAACATGTGGAACAATATATAAGGAGGACCAATAGAGTAAGAATTAAGAAAGTAAGTGCAAGTCAAAGAGAAAAAGTTCCAAAGTGGATGGATTGGAATCACTGGATGAACGACAGCAATGGTTAATTAGCTGCCGCCGCAGCTATAAACATCAAACAGAAGTAATATTTATACTAAGGTCGTTTTTCTTCCAAATTGGATACAATTTTCTCTTTGCGTTTTCAATACGTTTTTTGGTTTGAAATGTATTAACAGATCAATCAAACATATACATCAAAATATCCGAAATTCTGCGCAGAAGAGATGCATATCTTTCTCCTGCCGTCTCTATTTATTTTTGTTGAAAAATATTTGATGTTTACATTCAAACAAATATCTAAGTCAAAACCGGACAAACTGTAACTGATATATTACGTGGTGACTTTGATGTTTCATACGTTTGTACGTTATGTAGAAGTACAATTGCAAAAGTATTCTTTCTATCTTTCTATTTTACATGGTGACTTTGATTTGTTAAAAAAAATAGTAGTAGAGAGGACAACTCTAGTTTATATTTTGTTTGATTTTAAAACTGTTTATAAATTGGACAAATTAGATGTAAGAGACAACAAGACAATTTTTTATCTAAATACAAGTTGTCTAAAATACAACATCAAAAAATAATCTTTACCCATAAAACATTGTATACGATAAATGTTATTCAAATTTTAAAAATGTGTTTTGTGTTATTCTAAGTTGTTCTGACTTGTAGTTATATAAATACAGATCAAATGGATCATATATGTCATTAATTTATTTTAGTCTATATTTTTAACAATTCTCTAAATTAATGTCTTTTCGAGCCAAAAAATACTTTTGTAAAATAATGCATAGCAAGATGTACATTCCTTAATTTGTGTAAAACTGGTAAAATGACTTACAATTTAAAATGGAAAAAATTATAAATTACCTCTAGAACTGTATATTGACATACAAATACAATGAGTTAAATAAGTAAAAGTTACAATGCAATTACTGACTATGGTGTTGATGTAGCTTGTGGCGGAGTTGCTCATAACTTTTTATCTTTCTAATTTCAACGCTTTCTAATCATTTAAATTTTGCAGCGTTTTTGGCAATTTGCATGGGTCTAAAGCAAGCTCTAAATCGTGGTTTGAAAAGAGCGATCGTTGAATCATACTCGTAGAAAGTAGTTGAACCAATAGTGAAAGGTGTGATAGAGGGCATTCATGTTCTCACATAGTTTCTGATTTGCTTGTTGAACTTACGAGTTACAAGCTTCTACACGACTATCGCGAGGTCAACAAAATTACATATATTTTTGCTAAATTCAGATTAAATAGGTCAAATGAACTTACAATTTTTTTGTAGCTCCTAACTCTGTCTCTTATATTATATTAGCTTATAAGAATGTTGTCAACTCTTTTAAATTTCATAACTGTTTTCTCGTTTTGTTAGGGTAATTAAACCCTCTTTTTTTTGTCAACTAGTCTAGTGACTAAAAATTCCACCTACAAGGAACAATTAAACTAAGTTCACGGAACAATTAACCCCTTTCTATTCACACAAAAAAAAAATTGAGTAACTTAATTAATAAATTGAAACAGAGAGAATGATTAATAAGCTATTTTTTTTTTAAAATAAGAGTGATAAATTACCTCTCAAACTATATATTAGCGTACAAATTACATTAGGTTGAAGGAGAGAAAATTAACTTAGAGTGATATTAAAGTTTTGAATAACGGACTACAATAGGTTGAATGAGTAAAATTAATTGATGGAGATATATTAAAATATCGATTAAATAATGAACAAAAGCCCCAAACCATTGAACAACTGACTCGCCCAAAACCAAGAATTCAGCCAACAATTAGTTAAAAACAAAATAAAGAGAAATAGGCATATGAGTTTAGACGGTAGAGTTGTACTCATTAATTATTTTATTGGCATCAATTCTTATTTCTTATATTTTTTTTTTTTTTATGAAAATCAAAATACCAAATTGTATTTGAAAAAAACTTGTTAGTCTCTAAAGATTTTTTTTGTCTATGGTGCAAAATTAAAGACGAAAATAGTTTGAGTAAAATGGTCAGAGATGTGCAAACTAAAAGAGTGTAGAGATTTTGGGATCAATGAGTTTTCAATAAAAGTTATGTCTTGACGATAGCCTTAGATTTTGGAGTTGGAGAGTGTGTTGCTAGATAAAGTACTATTTATACTGCATCTCAAATTGATAGATTTAGTAGCTTGTATTTGTTGACTTTTTCCCCTCTTATACATTAAATTTATTTGTTTTGCCGTTAAAAAAAATATATGAAATAACAAGACAAAAGAGTCACAAAAATATTTCATGATAGCTTGTATCAATATATTTGTTGCATGTTCCATACTTCATTCAATACAATATAATGTTATGTTGTGTGGTCATTACATTAGAGTTGAGACACAATGGTCTAAAGCAAAGAAAAATAAGAAATAATTGAAGGAGGCCACCAATTGACAAAAGATGACAAAACATATCAAAATTATATGTATAGCTGCCATGATAACCAAACAATTTAGAAATGGTGGGATAGTTAGGTGAATGCAAAGAAAAATCCTCTTTTAGTCTTTACCCACTTTGTTCCATTCTTTCTCCTCTCCTTATCCATACTATATAAAAATTCTTTGTATTCATACCTATAATGAATTCATGTCACTGTTTTTTCCCTTTCACCAACCAAAAAAACATTTTTTTTTCTTCTCTTTCGATAATATTTTGCAATTTATTTTTGTTTAAAATATATGCCAACTTTTACTTGGACTAATTATTCGTCTTTTGCATGCAAATTCACTTTACCGTTGAACTTATATTATTATTTGTTTGAAAAGGTATCCGTCCTTCAAATAGGAGTACTTGAATTTTTGTTTTTTATGTAAAGAATACGTTGTATTTATTAAATAATTAAGGTGACAACTTCTCTAATATAAGTGTGATACTAGGAAAAAACCTTAATTAAAGACACATACATGTGGTAAATTTAGAAACTCTTGCAAATTAATTTGCACAGGTAAAAACCTTCGCAAATTCTTCCGCAATTTCTCTTAGAGTATCTCTAAGAGTGATATACTTCATATTTTTTAACAATAAAATATCGACTTTGGTAAGATTTAGAATTGTATAGATTGATTTAGTCAAAATTGTTTGATTAAGATACATTAAAGTGAGTTCTATAAAATAAAAATATTAATTTCATGTATTTAAAAGTGTAAAAAATGATGAGAGAGAATTTGAAGTATAGAAGAGAGAAAAAGTAATAATATTCGCGAGTTAAACAATTTAGAGATAAAATTGAACTAAATAATATATGAGTGAGTTTACTTAAAATTATAAGTGAGTACCTTAAAATTTTACCATTAGAGAATAGAGATGCTCTTAAATTTTTTCAGATGTACCGTAGAATGTCCAACAAATCAAACATTTGAAGGGAGGTTTTACTGAAAATTCGAATACATTAAATTAATAAATTAACAATTTTTTTAATCAAAAATCTATTTGGCGATTTTATAAAAAAAAAAAAAAACTATTTGCCAAGTATCGTATTTTAGAGATCACAATTTCATAAGTAAAAATACACAAATTTCATTGTTTATAAGTATTTTACTATTACATTTTTTAATAAATAAAAAAATCCAATTAATATTCACTATTATGAGTGATAAAAATTCAAAAGAATAGTCTCATAAGTCCTAGCTTAACTGGCAAAAATGCCGAAATTGTTAGGTCAAACGTCGTGATTCGGGTTGAATTACCACTTCTTAATTATAAGACAAAAAAAAATTCAAAAAAATATCAAATTTTATTTTTTAAAAGAAAATAATGGGTAGACTCTCCATACGAGTACGTATTAAGAGATAAAAATATAGAAGGAGTGTGATGTAATAGAAGTGATAAAATTTGAAATATTATATTTTCAAATATCATTGTTGTTTTTTATATTTAATTGCTTTTAAACTTTTTGTATTAACCATAACCAACTAGTTTCATAGAGAAATAAAATTCTCCATTTATTTTTCTCTCTCTTATCCTTTTACTTTTATATTTTGCATATATTTTAAAAATACACATTAAATTTTTTTCGTAAGTTTAACTCAAATTTGTAAAAATATCATATTTTATATGTAGGAGTCAAGGTTCAAACCACGAACACTCCATTTATCCACCTTAAAGTAAAATTTCTAGTCAATATTCTTTCTGACAAAAAGAAACACACATTAAAAACACTTAAAACGGTATATTTGATGTGAAAACATCATTTTTCTTCGTTAAAGTGTAAACATCAACCACCACATGTTTTTTACATTGCCTCAATCAAAGGTTAACCTTTGACTATATGTTTTTTTTGTGTGTGAATATTTTAACTGTTATCTACCATTTTTGCCCCACCAACCACACTTCCAATTCTAATTCTTTTCGATATTTTCTAGAACAAGAAAAAATGCTAGATAATGCTAACCACACGCGTCTATACATTATCAAGCAAAGAAAAAGTAGTACGCACTCTCTACATATACATAATTTTTTTAGCACATCATATAATTAAAGAAATAAATGTGTTACAATTGGAAATTGCAATAGAAGCTTCCTTTTAGAAAATTTCTTATACGAAAATAAAACACAACTTCATTCAGGAGAAAAAGCCAACCACACCAAGCGTGTTATGATTTTCTTTCCTCCATAATATTTTATCAATTTTTTTTCTCTCACGTCTCAATAGGAAAAATAAGATTGTCAACATGATGATAGATATATCACAATTGCTATCTTCATAATCAATTGTCAATATTTTTAAGATTAACTTTTTAAATTTGTAATTAAACTATTTCATCTCAAATTAACGGTGAAAATTTTCTATTAATAAAATTGTGTTATTTTCCCCACAATAGAGAATTCAGGCCCATGTTGACATATACGAGAGAAATAAAGTGTAATAAACACGATTTTTAATGCAAAATTTTTTAAAAATTAAAATATTACTTATTTTAATGTAATTTTTTTAATTTTAGATTATTTAACACGGGTTCTAAAGTCACGGGTGTTTTAAAGGCACATGTTAATTTAATAAAGCATCATCTATGTATGTGTACGTGTGGAACCGGTTTCATTTGGTCCAAATAATAATAAAGTTTTGTGCTTCTCAAGACTTCTATAACCCACGTCACTTATTAAGGTTGGAACATGTTTGGTTTTTTCGTATCTATAAAAGAAACTCTTCCAAGCATATAATCAAAGAGAATAATATTACTCATAAAACTTTCCTATTTTCATATGGGCAATTATGTTAATTGTGAACCAAATTGATTTCATAGATGTTGCTTAAACGAATGGATTCTGATCATCAAATAAAGCCTTCTGAAAATTTAGTTCATTCTCGATTCTTCCTTTCTGGTTTTTATTGTTGGGATTGGGAATTCTTAACTGCTCTTCTTCTTTTTAGTTGCTCTTACTAGACAAAGTTTTTCTTTGGTTAATTATTTTTCTTCGTTTGTTTTGAGAAAATTATTACTAGCTAGTGATTATTAATTAGAGAAGATTAATTAGTGGAAGGGTAGATCGGGAAAATCAAAATATGTCGCAACGGTCGGTGCCGGCGCCGTTTTTGACAAAGACGTATAATATGGTGGATGATTTTGCAACGGATGATGTGATATCATGGAGTGAAAATGGTGAAAGTTTTGTTGTGTGGAAACATGCGGATTTTGCAAGGGATTTGCTACCAAAATATTTTAAGCACAATAATTTCTCTAGCTTTGTTCGCCAGCTCAACACTTATGTATGTTTTCCTATTATCCCTCTCTCCTTTTATTTCTTCATAACTTAATCCATTCTTGCATTTTACCAAGTTTGCTAGATTAGTTTAAGATGATTTTTATCATAAATGAATCGGTACAAGTGGTAAAACTTTTGGTCCCCATAAGTACGTGATTAAGTGTTTGTTCCAATGTCTTTTGTGTGTAGAAAATAGTAATTTTTTCATAGCCAATTGGTTTTTTGACCGCGTTTGTATGAATAGGTTAAGATGATTTTTATTTTTCAACTTACCAATGTTTTTGTGTAGAAAATAGTAATTTTTTCATATCTATTTTTTTTTTTTTTGGTTTCAAAACAAGGTAATTTGTTTGTTTATACTTTATATCTTTCCCCAAACAAGCAAATAGAAACTAGAAGGATTCTACCACAAATAAAAATAGGTTGAAAAAATTTCATCCAAAGTAAAATACCAAAATTGAAAATGATTACCTTTAATTTATTAATTAATTGTTGATATTACTCACGTACACTCTAAAGTGAATCACACTTTAGAGAAGCTGGATCCTTAAAATTTAAGAAAAAAATGTAACTATTTTTCAAAATATCAAACTAGTGACTGTTTTCGCAGTTTAATTTGGATACAATAAAGAAATTATAAAATCAACTATATGTGTTACTTTTGAAAATCAATTATATGGGTCAGTAAATTTATAAGTAGTTATAATTAAAGTTAAATATTTTTAGTGGTATAACGATTATGATTAACTGATAAATTTTATAGTGTATATAGATTAAATTAAAAAAGCATTTAATTTGTATAGATCGACACTAGTATACATCTTGTTTACAAATTTACAAATTATTTTACAAATTATCTTAACAAAATATAATACGATATAATTTGATTGAATGCATATGCTAATTAACATTGTTTTTGAATTTACAGGGATTTCGAAAGGTCGTGCCTGACAAATGGGAATTTGCAAACGAAAATTTCAAGCAAGGCCAAAAACACCTCCTCACCGATATCAAACGCCGCAAAACCGTACCCCAACCGTCGTCACAACCTTCCGAACCCGAAAAAACCAACGCCAACAACTCCTCTCCATCAAACTCCGCCAACGATGGAGCAGGATCCACCTCCAGCTCAACCTCTTCCCCCGATTCAAAGAATCCGGGATCAATCGAAACAACACTTCCCCATAGTGTCAATTTATCGAGCGAAAACGAGAAATTGAAAAAAGATAACGAAACATTGAGTTACGAGTTGGCACTTGCGAAGAAACAATGCGATGAATTGGTGGCTTTCTTAAAAGACGGTTTAAATGTGGGACCGGATCAAATAGATCGCATTATGAAGCAACATGGAAACTATGAATCTATTCAAAATGCGGTTGGTGAAGGTGAAGAAAATGGAAGAGATTGTTTGAAATTGTTTGGTGTTTGGTTGAAAGAAGAAGATTATACTAAGAAAAGAAAGAATAACATGAGAGGTTGTGAAGACCAATTGGGCTTTGGTGGGCCTAAGGCTAAAGTGATGAACAACAATATTGTTGACTATAGTGCTGTCAATGTTGTGAACATGATGAAAAGTGGCAAGGTTTGTAACTAAAATTAGTATGACCTTAGCTTGCCACATTTCAGAATTTAATTAACTTTTTTCTTAAAATTATTATATAGAAGAATAAGGATAAAAGTGCTATCATGAAAAATGATTAGATCACTAAGCTATCACCATCATCATGGTTGGGTAGAAAGACAAAATTTGCTACCCAATGCTTCTTTTATATGTCCAAGTTGTGTTAATTTTAATTTGATCTAGGTAATATACTTGTATGAATATTAGTATTCACGGTTGTAAAGTACACACAAATAGTGAATGTATGGCTTTTTAAATAAAGTTGTTAGTAGGCTCTCATACTAAATTTTAGTCTAATTTTTTTTTTTACATCGCAAAAGGACAAGCAAGATCAATAAATTAAATGTGAAAAATAGAAATCATAATTGTCCACAAGTCCTAGCTCAAATGGTAAAAATATCGAAATTGTTAGTATCGGACGCCATGATCGGGGTTCGATCCCTGGTCACTTCACTTTGTGTGTGTGAATTTTCAATAACTTTGTCATTTCGTCTACCAACAAAAAAAAATCATAATTTACCCGAAGTTATTTGTGAGTGAGCTACTTTTGATTATTTGAAATTCTTACTCTATCTTATATAATATTGATGATGTATATTCTGATTTCTGAATAACAATCAGAGTAAATTTAAAAGCCAAATACCATTTAGGCAAAATTGTATTTTTGGCCCCTTAAGTTTTAGAAAGTTGCGATTTTGGTCCCTTATGTTTCAAAATAGCACTTTTGGCCCCCTATATTTCAAAATAGCACTTTTGGCCCCTTATGTTTACCTCCTTTTGCAAAAGACAAAATAAACTGCACAGACAAAATAACATAATTAAAATGATATAACAAGTCAAACTTATTACATATAAGAAATTACATATAAAATGGAAGTTCAAGACACTTTTCTAAATCAAAATGACATATATAACAAATAAAGTCATTAGATAATCAAAATGACATCACAAAAAGTACGAAGGATTTTCAATATCCATTGTTTCCTATTTTTGGATTTGGGATTAGGTTATTTTTTTTACGTATAGTGAGAAAAAGATGCTGACGTGGCAGCTGAGTCGCTTAAGTGACTTGCCACATTAACTTTGACTCGATCAAAATTGACCTTTTGCAAAAGGGTAAAGATGAGGGGCCAAAAGTGTTATTTTGAAACATAGGTGACCAAAATCGCAACTACTGAAACTTATGGGACCAAAATTTCTATTTTGAAACATAGGGGCCAAAATCACAACTTTTTGAAACATAGGGGTTAGAAGTGCTATTTTGAAACATAAGGGGTCAAAATTGCAAGTTTATGAAACTTAGGAGGCCAAAAGTGCAATTTAGCCTACTATTTATATGTTTGTTTTTTTCTAAGTAATTTAGGGTCTAGAAATTCATCCTTTAAAATAAATAAGTAAAAAATTTTAAATTCGAATTTCATCTTCTACGTATAAAATGTGATCTACCAATTAAGTTATTACATATTTCTATACACATAAAGAGGAACGAAGTCCTATTTTTCTATACATAATTTTTTAATTACAAGGGTGGCATATGACCCTTAAATGCAATGATCAACTATCATCTAATCCTGCCAATATGCTCAATGAGTAATATATGTTATCTTTAATTCTTTTTCAAATGGTTAAGTACGCTATATATTTGTTTCGACTTTCACTTCTATGGTTCTTAGTTATAAAGACAACAACTGAATTATAGTATAAAATTTTCATATGCCTAGAGACATAATCTATGACTCTAAACTCATAAATAACACTTTCAAGTCATAAATCGTGAGTAACCTTGAAACAGAAGATAAACTCAACTTGCATAGTAAAAATAGTTGTCAAATTTGGCTCAATACTTTTCTATGAAATAACACCACCAACCATCATAAAAATGTATTACGATGTTAATAGGCAAGAATCAACACAACCAACAAAGTCAGAATATAAATAACTGACTACATCTAATTCTAAATTTTCTGTTTGCATATACATAACCTTATATATTTCTTGTTCCTCGAAGGAATATCTTATGAATAACTTTTTAGTTGTTCATAATTGGAAGAGATAAATTCTAAAAACTACTAACAAACTACACTAAACTAAAATCACTATCTTCGTCATTGATTTTGGTTGATTCTTACATTCATCGAATGTCATCATATATAGCTTTTACATTCTAATAAACTAATGAGTCACCAAATATGATCTATTCTCTTAGCCTAATATTGGATAATTACAATATAACACTTTCTTTACCGTTTTCAGCAATTCATACCTAAATTACCTACTATTATATTACCCTAATATTTCAACGACAAATGCAATGTTGACCCATGTGCATGACGAAGCAAAAAAAAAAAACTTACAATAATAGAAATATAAAGAATTTTCTTAAGGAGAGTCATTTCACAGGTTTTTTTAAAAGATTTTTTATTTTATTTTTAAGGTGAAACATACTCTACTCTTGATAATTTAAAAGTATTTATCCAACCATAAATGTAAATTTACATGTGAAATTCACAAGCAACTTGTAAGTTGTAACCAATTTTTATTTTACATCTTTGTCTTATTATTGGTTGATAAGTAAATACTTCAAATTATGGTAAATTAGAAAGAAAAAAAACTTTTTTAAACTTATTTTATTTTAATTTTTTATTCTGAAAGTAAATAAAAAAAATTGGTACCAAAAAACAAAGTATATACCTTTTCATTTTATTCGAATCAAAATATGTAATGTAAGGGTGCGTGAGCGCAGAAAAGTTTGTTTCTTCTCAGTTGGGAAGATGGCCATGGATAGCATCGATACTCCGTCTTCACCTTCTCAGTCTCAATATCAGATTGGGTACTTTTTCATTCTCATTCTGTTGAATCATGCCATGTTATGTTATGTTATGTAGTAACCCCTTTCTCCTTTTTCCACTTTCAGTCACCCGCGTCATTTCTACCTCGCAGTAGACAGACTCCAATTCAAAATGGTATCATCATCATCATCATCTTCATCCTCATCTTCATCTTATATCTACAATTCAATTTTATTAATTTTGATTTCTGATTACTGATTTTGAATTTGATTGCAGCAAACTTTGGTTGATCTTCTTGATTTGGTGGGTCGGCGTCCTTGTTTGCCTATTGTTGTCTGTTGCAGCACTCGTGATGACCTTGACTCTCTCTGTTCTTCTCTTTCACCTCTCCCTTTCATTTCATCTTCTGCTTTGGTACTATTCATTATCATTATATTATTACTCCATTCAATTGCATTTCCATTTAGGGTAACTTATTTGAGCTTATATACTGGTCTAAGTACTTGTGATTGTGAGACTGTTTGGTAGTACAAGATATAGGACAACTTGTTGAAGTATAAGTATCACAATAACTAGTAAAGATCCGATTTACTAGTATAAGCACTTGTGAGACTGTTTGGAAAAACTTATGCAAATAGCTTCTAGGCTTTTAGTTTATATGTGTTAAGAAGTCTCACATGGGTTGCGAGATGACCTGAATATATGTTTATAAGTGAGAGAAAACCCCACCTTACAGGCTGGTTTGTAGGATTGAGTTAACCCAACTCTCAATTCTAAGAATATGAAAAAATATTGTCTTTATTTTATTATTTGTTATAGAAATAGCTTTTATATAAACACTTATATGATAAAACTTATGCTGTAAGTGCTTAATTAAGTAGTTTATCCAAACGGACTTGAACTTGTTCACATACATACATGTGCTTTTGATTTAAGTATTGAAATAACTAGTAAGGATCTTGCACGGACTTGGGGATAAAATGACGGAAAATAAAGGTTTTAAATTGCACCATGGATCATTAGTGGAATACTTTACCTAGAATAGATAGATAGATAGATAGATAAATGTCATTGGTGTTTAGATTTCTTAATACGTGTTTTGGCCTTTGGGTATATATTTCTGTGGTTCTTTGCTGCCTTTTTGTTGTTCACTCAACTTGATTTTCTTTCTTATGTGTGGTCAGTACAGTGACCTTGCTGAAGATGAACGAGCTGTAGTTTTAGAGAAATTTTGTCAAGTGATCATGAGATGGAATCAGATTAGTCATGCTGGAGCAGAGAATGAGGATGATATTGGGAAAGATGATAGATCTCATATGATTATTGTGACTGATGCTTGCCTTCCTCTTCTTACTTCTGGGGAGTCTCCCATAAATGCCCATCTTCTCATTAACTATGAGTTACCGGTGAAAAAGGTATTACTTATTATTTTCTTTTCTGTAATTCACATTTACCTCGAGACTTTCCGCGTTCACGAGTTATCAAGAGACCCTTTGTATTTTTCACCCAAAAAACGAGTTTTCAATAGACTTTTTGTATGCTTTTCAAAATTATTTTTACTTTTTTCAATCTTCATATTGTTACTCATTGTGGTGGTGTCCCTTGTTGCTTGGGCGGAAGATCCTTTGTCGATTAATCAACTAATTTTTTTTTAAACAGCAATCAATCAACTATGTAAAACAGCAAAAGCTTCTTGCGGGATGATGTGATGTTTCTTTTGTTCCTGAATTTGTATTGTAACCTAGCTTTTGTGATGATAGTTTTTTATTCATTAGATAAATCATGTGGACTCTTAACCTCAAACCATCCTAAGGTTTATCTGTATAAGGTTTCTTCTGTTTGGAGTCACCACTTGTTATTGAGAAGAGAACAAACAAATTTGTTTCTTCAGTTAAATTTTTGTTTCTCAAGAATCATCCATCTTTATACCTAGCCGCATTTTTCTTTCAGAACAGAAGAAGAATGCTGGTCTTGTGATTTAAGTGTTGTAAAAGTGCTGTGTGTGTTTCCCTATTGTATCTTCCTCCAACTCTAACAATTCACTTCTCATTCTTCTCATAACTTTCATTTGCTGTTTTTGTGTGCAGGAAACATACGCAAGGCGCTTGGCTGCTTGTTTAACAGCTGGTCCTTTTTTGCTGCCTTGCTCTATGGTTTGTTAAGTGGTAGTTTGGATTTTTGCATCATTGATTAGATTCCTGACTAATGTGCAGATGGAATTGTTATCAATATGGTTGTTGGTGGGGAAGTGGTAACTCTAAAAAGTATCGAAGAAAGCACCGGTATTGTCATGCAAGAGATGCCAATGCAAGTAAGTTTGCTTGCTAACTCTTATGCATTATCACACAAATCTCTGTTGGTTGTCCATTTTTGCATTTAAAATTATCCATTTCATAAGCAGATAATATTGTTTTAGTTAAAGAGTCCAATGAAGAAATAGATGAAAATTTATAAATATGGATACAAGTCTTAGAGACTTTCCTTTAAGTAGCTGTAAAACAAAGTATATGAAATACAAGTTTAGCAGAAGACATTTCATAGCATAGAGGTGAAAATTGAAAAACAATAATTATAGATGTGGCACGTTTTAAGTATCTTAGATCAATCATAAAAAATTTCAGGGAGTTATAGGGAGACATTAATCATATGATTCAAGTTGGATGGATAAAATGAAGATTTTCTTTGGGTGTAATTTGTCGTAGAAAAGTATCACTCAAACAAAAAGCAAGATTTTATCACATAGTTTGTTTTATTTTGAAAAGGATTTTATCGTGTAGTTATAAAAGCTGCAATGTTTTATGGACTAAATTCTGGACAATAGTCAATAGGAGGAAAGATTAGTGTTGTATATATAAAATAAAATTAAGATTATGAATGAAGTCAAGGATAGAGACTTATCATATAGATGATATTGACATATGTGAAGACATGTAGAAGCACTTGTAAGGATAGTGGATTAAGGATAATCAATGTATATAAGACAAAGATAAGATTATGAATAAAGTCATGGGTAGAGTCTTATCATAGTTGATTTGGGCATATTTGAAGAAGACATGTAGAAGCACTTGTAAGGAGAGTGGACTAGGATAATCCAATAATTGGAGGAAGAGGTAGGCCCAAGAAAACTATAGGGCAAACCATCAATAAAGATCTAGACTTCAATGGGCAATATGTAGATATGGACCATGACAAAACATTATGGCGTTATTTGATTCTTTAACTAAGTACTAACCACACATGATGGGAAGAAGACTTTGGTAATTGTTATTTGGGTGCTACTTTTCAGTTAGATATATATGTTTTAACTAAGTATGGTTCTTTAATTGGTCTTATAGATTATATGTTTGGACATATTGCAGATTCTTGACATCTTATGATGTTTAACCTTTCTCCTTACCTGGAAGAAAACAAAGAATTTGACTGCCTGCTCTCATGAATGGTTGACGACTTGAAGATCTCCCATGACTTTGAATATTGTGTCAGGAACAACTACTTCTTTCTAGTTTCTGCACACAAAAGATACTAATAAGGTTCTTTTTTCTTTAGTTATTTTGCATGCAAGGACATCTATGATTTGTCTTTAACAACTACTAACTTTTTAATGTGGACATCTATAGAATTTTTTTTTTTTGCAAAGATAAGATGCATTTGTATTAAGCACAAGATGTGCAAGAATGTTACAGTACAATCAGGAGCTAACTAAGTTTAGCATACCTGAACGCAAAAACAACAAAAAGATGAAAACACCCAAAACACATAACCTCCTTTAATCATTTGAGCCCTTGACCCTTCAATACACCAATATTGGCAAATTACTTGATCACCATATTCTTAAACGTGAATAACACAAGTAGGATATGAACCAACCTTCAACACAATATCCATACTTCCAATGACCTACCAAATTTCACACTGCCAGCTCCAAGAATAGTTAGCCTATCACAGTTTATTTTCTCTCTTCATACTTCTTCTCTGCTACTCTTCATACTACCTAGATTGCTGCAACAGTCTTAGACATTCAAGCAGGTTCAAGCACCATTGAAAATCAGTATAATTGAGACTATTTGCTATAGTTTGCAAGCAATTTCATCATAATTTGTTTGTCTTCCACTAAATTCTCCACCCTCACAGCTCACTTCCTTGTGGTTAAATGCTTTTCCATTTCTTGTCTTCAAGATATACCAAATACAGTAAAATAATTTATATTTTATATTTACTATTATTCACGTTTCTAAAATTAGTCAATTTTATTAGTAAAAAAGAAAAGAAAAACAAGACTCCACTTTTGACTGATTGTACAAAGGAAAATGCTTAAACTTACGAAGCTAGGTTTCAACGAAACTGAAGAACGAAGAAATATGGAAAAAGGATACACTCAATCACTACAATTACATGCAATTCATCTTTATGATTTGCCTTTTTGATGCGACGATGTTGGCGGTGCTCAATTTCTCATTGTAGACTGAACAACAACGGTGGGACAAGCCGTTAGGGAGCTGATGCCTAGTTATTCACATCGACATGAAAGTCTCAGCAACCTATAAAATGGATCACAAAAAAAAAAAGTACACTCATTTAGAGAAAAATCTCAAAGTTCCTTAAAACTTCATTGAATTTAGACCAATTAGTTCTGAATGTTAATGTATTATATTTAAACTTTTTATTTTAGAAAAAATGGTAACAAGGACCTTTAAGGGGGGACTGTTGCTCCGGTAGATACAAGTAATTTCACAATTTATTCAATCACAATCGTTGATTTAAGATCAAATGGTTCAAATTACACATTAAGTACAACACAGTTAAACAATCTCAACCGTTAATTTAAATCGAATGACTGACACCAATAATTGTTTGTCAGATCCAATTCCCTTCAAGGGCATTGAAATAACCAAAAAAATATAACTTTTGAAAAAAATAATTAAATGATGTAATTATACTATTAAATATAATCCTCAAACAATACTCATTTAAGCTAAATGTTAAAATGAGATATCAAAATAAAAAGTTAAATATGACAGTTGAAGTCCCAGTAAAAGTGAAAAATCCGACAAGGAGATGCTTAGGATTGCAAAGTAGCAGAACCGAAAACCCACTACCGTGTCTGTACGTTGCTATCTAGTCACTATCCACCCACCCAACAGACCAACCAACCACCGCGATCAATTCAATTGTCAACCAAACCCATAACCCACTTTCCCCTTTCACTACTCCCAAACTCTCACACCACACACCACACCCACCAATACTTATACCCTAACACACCAAATTTCCACATACCCACCCTATCATGGCAGCCACCACCACTCCCTCCTCCTCCTCACCACCAAAACCCACCGTTGCCGTTACCGTATCCTCCCTCACAAAAAAACCCCAACCCATCCCATGGACTCACCAAGAAACCATTAACCTCATCAGAGCTTATCAAGAAAAATGGTACTCTCTCAAACGTGGTCCACTTCGCGGCAGTCAATGGGAAGAAGTTGCTGTTGTTGTCGCTGCGAGATGTGGTTACGATTACAATCATCCTTCTAAAACTGCTCTTCAATGTCGTCATAAGATGGAAAAACTCCGTCAACGTCATCGATCTGAAAAGCACCGCCTAACCGCTACTTCCTCTGCTGTTTCTTCCCGATCTTGGCAGTATTTCCGTCTTATGGATGATCTTGAACGTGGTCCTCTTCCTATCTCTGCTCGACCTGTTCTTCATGGTTTCCCTATCTCTGATGAGGATAGTGATGGTGAGAGAAGGAAAAAGCGTAGTGTTAGGTCAAGAAGTATGAATAATATTCTTAACCAGAAACCAGTTCCTACAAGACAACGTCATGAAATTGATGATGACGACGAAGAAGAGGAGGAGGATGAAGATGATGAAGATGAGGAGGAGGATGAAAAAGTGACGATGGTGAAGGGGTTAACAGCGGAATTAAGAGGTTTTGCTGAGAGGATTGTTGGATTGGAAAATATGAAGATGGAGATGATGAAGGAAACTGAAAGGTTTAGGCTGGAGATGGAGAATAAGAGGATTCGTATGATTCTTGAATCTCAATGGAGGATTGTTGATTCCATTGGAAAAGCATTTGGGTCTTCTTAGATTAGATTAAAACCATCATTTTAATCAATGTTTTATCTCTTAAATTTGTGTTATTGTCACTATATATCCCCTTAATCATAGAGGGTTATTTTATTTATCAAGAAAGGACAATTAGTGTATGTTTGTTTTGACGATCAGTTTGGCAGCTCGCGGTGTGTCACTGTGATTCTGATGTCGTTGTGTAATGTGATTTCGTCAAATTGTATACCCCCTAACGGCAGATGACAATGTGTCAATGTGATTTTGTCAAACTGTATGTTCGAAACATGTACTTGATTCGAAACATGTACTTTGTGTTGTTTGTTGTATTGTACATAAGCATTTTTAGGATGTTTTTATGAATTTGCAGTTTACATGGTTGATTTATTTGCAGAAATGAATGTAGGATATGAAATTATTGATCAAAATCAAAATAAACTCATTTATGATGCAGAAGAAACTAGCCAAGTTCTGAAAATAACACATTTATCCAACATAATACATTTTGAAATCTGAATTTTGAATGTGTGCAGAATGTTGAATGCCTCCTGCTTATAGATGGGGAGATTGGCTTCTATTTACTCTTTTGATGATGAATTTGAGCCTCTATCTTTTGCTTTACCTATTCATCAATCCTCATATTACTTTGGATAACTTTTTGCAACGGTTTCATGGTGTGAGGAAGGAAAATAAATCGTAGTAAATAGAAATTGTGTCGGGTACTGTGTTCTTTCCAATTAAACTTTTTCTATACATAAGAGTCATCATCGAATCTTTGGTAATTTATTAGAACTAATATCAATTTGATTGATTTAATAAAAATAAGAAAAATGCTATTTGTGGTCAAAGAAAAATATGCATACTTCAAATATGCATAATGTATGCATTTTTTTTTGTTAACCCGCTGTAATTAAAGTCTTTGACCTCCCCATTATACGTCTCAAGGTATCCCTGACTTAATACCTTGGGGTCTCTTGTGATTGGCTATGAAGGTACAAGAGAAAGGGTTCTTAAACTCCATGATGATAGGTTGTTGATCTAAGAGGAACGAAAGAATAATGTTTAGATGAAGGGGTATATAAATAATTTTTTTCATGGAAAAAGAAAAATATAAAACCTTATAAAAAAATTTGCAACCATAAGATTAAGATACATAGATGAAAAGTAGTTCAAAATGACTTATCCAATATTGTTGTACATAAATGCACAAGATTGTTATTTGCATGCTAATATAAGAAATTTCAAGTTCCATTGTTGAAGTTAAAGAAGAATATTGTCTTCTTGTCCAATTGAATCAGATTTTTTAACCCGAACCGCAAATAAATGTAATTTTGAATCGAATTTTTTTGCTCAAAATCAATTTAATTCGAACCACGAACACCGTTAATTATGAGAGTAACCATCATCGAGATATCCATTTTTTACACAAGGTTAGATATTGCCTCTTAAATGAACAACTTTAAGATTCAAACTCCACATAAATATTCTATGAAAGAATCTTGTTACCAACTCTCTCAATATCGATTTCAGATCCACTCCAGTCCTCTTATCAATGCTCCAATTTTCCAGTTCCTATGCTAGATGAGTGACAAGTGGAATAAAAACTAATCGATGGTTCAAATTAAAAAAAAACAAAAATTAGATGAAAAACCTATTCCTCTTCTTCTCACAATTTATTTAATTTGGAGTTTTGAAAAATCCGATGATTCGTAATTTGGAGTTTTTGATTTTAATTAAAATAATTTTAATTTTTTTTATATGTTTTATTTAATTTTTGTTTCCAATTTTTATTTTAAGAGAGAAAAAAAGTAAACACTAAAAGTAGCTTTTTTTAGTACTAGGTTAATTATTTTGCATCACACAAATTATACACAAAAGAAAATGTACTATTCAGAAGTCAAAGTGATGAAGGCAAAAGGACATAACTTCACTCTAATTATCAAAAAAAAAAAAAAAAAACACTTAGCTTCACTCTACTCTTCTTCGCTACATAAAGTTTCCACTACCACCACCAATCCACAACCACAGTCCGTACTCGCCGGCCTCACTGCCTTCTCTCTGTGGCAATCAGCCACTTCTCCGACCACGAAGGAACAAATTGCAGCCTCCAACAACCTTCAAACAATCAGGTAGTCAATATCAAATTTAGGGTTTTGAAATTTGTAGTTCCTTTTTCTTTTGCATACAGAAACACTTTCTTCTTGCATTTGCAGAACCACCAGTTTGATGTAGATGCTTTTTGGTATTCATGGATTCTAAGAAAATATGAAGAATTGTAGTGTGATGTAGATGCTTTATCCATTCAGGCCATTTTCCCTATTGTGTTGTTCTAGTACAATTTTGATTTGATTTGAGGGAAATTTCACCCTTATGAGACAATTTTTAATCAATATCTTTAAAGTAGTGAGTGTAAACCATGGTTTCTCTAGAATGATACTTTCACCCTTTTATCTAGTATAATAAGATGAATATCTTTAGAATTAGAATTAGAATTAGAATTAGAATTGATTAAAGTTCAAAAGTTTGCACCCAACTCATGTTATATTTCTATGGGTGAGTCATGTTTGTTGCCAAAACTCTCTCAATATCATGCTAGTTACAACTTACATGATATATCTATTAATCATTCAAATTCTGATCATATAACAAACTCTCTCAATATCATGTTTGTTACATGATATATCTATATATAAAAAAAAAAAAATAACATGACGCTGACAATATAAAAAGAATTTGAGATGAATTTGAAATCAATGAGTATAACAATTATTTTCACGTCAACCATAACACCCATTTTGTTTTTGCACTTATCAGAAATGGCAACACCAGGTAACGACGGTGATGACTATAACAACATCGGTTGGTCTCAACCAGTGGCGGTGGAAACAACCACAAGAACCTTAATATTATCGTCACAGATGCTCTCTTCCTCTTCGAACCCTCCTGGAGATTCACTCCAAATGCCGCTGTTACCCACTCTTCCGTACGAGCTCATAAGAGAAATTCTATGGAGGCTTCCTGTGAAATCCCTCGTGAAATTCAGGTCGGTATGTAAATTCTGGAATTTCTTAATTTCTGATCCCAATTTTATCAAGAAACACCTTTGCATGTCAACCATGCACCCACATCTAATTTTAAACTTCATGGGGCTCTCAAATGAGTTTCACATGGTTTATGATCTTTGCTCATTCCTCACCATTGGTGGCACGCAACGCGAAATCGAATACCCCTTGAACAGGGCAGACAGTTTGATTCGCTTAGTTGGCTCTTGCAACGGCATGCTTTGTTTAGTCCATGAAGAATTCTCTGTTTTGTGGAACCCTTCCATTAGAAAATATAAGATATTTCCCTCTTGTGAAAATCCACGCCAAGAGGAGGGTAAGAGCGTATATGGCTTTGGCTATGATCATTTAACTGATAATTACAAAGTTGTTTCTATGTTTATGTATCAATGTTATAGTACTAGTATTTACAAAACTGAAGTGAAGGTTCATACCTTGGGTACTGATTCTTGGAGATTGATTAAGGAGTTTCCTTTTGGAAGTTCTAATGCCCATTCACTTGGATCAGGAAAATTTGTAAGTGGCACAATTAATTGGTTGGTTTCTGTTGATCAGGATACTTCGTCGCTCATTCTTTCACTTGATTTGGCAACAGAGTCTTATCAAGAGCTTTTACAGCCCGATTACGGTGGAGAGGTAGAATTTTTTAACTTGACTTTGGGGATTTGGAGGGATTGCTTATGCATCCTTTGCCAACGTAAAACTGTTTCAGATATTTGGCTTATGAAGGAATATGGAAATAGGGAGTCTTGGACTAAATTGGTCAGTATTCCTATGGGAGTTCTCGGTGGCTCGTATATTAGTAATGTAGGTGCATATATTAATAATGTACTTTATATTTCTAAGGACGACCAAGTACTAATGGAAATTGTGAGGGACTTTAGATTGGAGTTAGTTGTTTACAATTCCAGAAATGATACTTTGAAGATTCCAGATATGAAAAGGTTAATGGGTATGTACCCGGAACTCTACGTTGAGAGTTTGATATCACCTTGTTCTTAATGTAGTATGTACATGTTGTGCTATATCAGTATCACTTGTGCATTATATTCAATTGCAACTTTATGTGAATTTAACTTCATGTTATGTATTTTTTATCACTGTTAACTTAATGGATCATTGTTACATGGGTTAGGATCAAATGACACCAAGGTGTCAAAATTTATTTGACACCAAATCTCATCCACTCATTTCATTTAATCCAATGGTTTAAAACAATCACCAAAATTATTATTATGCATCAATATCACCTAGTTAAAAACAAATCTTTGTCCTAATAAATTCATTATCAAACATTTCCTATTTAGTTTTCCAATTTTTTATTTGCTCATTAGAATGACAGACTCATATTTTTGTTTATATAATTAAAAATCATGGCAAAGTATTTCTATGGGGTATGGCCGTTGTGCACATCACAAAATGTATATAATTTTTAAGCAATATTTATTTATTTTTGACGGAATTAAGCAATATATTTGTTATAATTTATATTTCTTAAGTAATATTTAGGGCCCATTTGGATTCGGCTTATTTTTAACTTATGAAAATAGCTTATGCAAATAAAAAAAAATGGTAATTTATAAGTTTTCACTGACAAAAAATTGTATTTTTGTAAGCCATTTTCTCATAAACTACTTGAAAAGTTTATAATAATGCATAAAAGTTTGTTGTTTTGCATAATCTCAAAAATAAGTAAATCTCTGAATCAAAAAAATAAAAATAAGTAAATTCAACCAAGCCCATAGTTAGATGGTAACAAGATCGATAATTTTAATTAAATATATTTAAATTTTTATCAAAAAATAATATTTTATTTTATTCACAAAGAAAAACAATGAGAATTTGTAAAAAAGTAGATGGGATGAATAAAAAAAAAAAAAAACCAAATAGGAAATGTTTGATTATGACTTTATTATGACAAAGATTTGTTTTTAATTAGGTGATATTGGTGCATATTAATTATTTTGGTGATTGTTTTAAACCTTTGGATTAAATGAAATGAGTGGATGAGATTTGGTGTCAAAATTTATTTGATACCTTAGTGTCAAAATTTAACTTCATGTTATGTATTTTCTATTTTTTTATCACTGTTAACTTAATGGATCATTGTTATATACCGATAGAATCTACAATGAGAAATTGTTGTGTTTGTTTTGTTTATAAATTTGTTAGAGTTTGTTGGTTCTTTCATTGTGCATTTTCTCTTTAGAACTGTTTTTGCCAAATTTGTTTACTATTTGGTTTACACCAAATTTGTATATGGTTATTGTAAAGTATTTGGACAATGAAAAACACCAATTTGATTTTTCACTCATCAATCATCATTCTTTGTGCAGTTTGGAGGGCTTCTAACAATATTTTATCTAATTATTATATTTCAATATTATAGGCATATATCTTTGGCTGACCTTCTAACTTTTTCTAGCATATATATATATATATATATTTGATCCTATTGGCTTGTATGCAATAGCCATATACCTTGCAAGTATGATAATGGCAGTGTTTTGTGCACTTTTTGATAGCCCATCTGAGTCTGTTAGTATCCCTTTTACTTCCGACAGATAGCGGCCTGTTGTTTCTTTGAATAGCTGAGTATTTCATCATTATTTCGAACATAATTTTGAGGGATTATGGTTCTGTAGGATCTAGAATAAACAAACCAATAACTCACAAAACATTGGTTGATGACAAATTATTGGATATCATATCATCCTATGTAAAAGTTATCCTAGGTAAAAGCACTAAGGCAATTTCCAACAAATCTCCTCCCTGCCTTAGTTGTTGCAAAGACCATATTTTATTCATGTGATGTTCATCAATTACTCATCAATTTTTTATTTATTTTTTCTTTTTCAAACAGGCCATTACTCCGGAGGAACTTTTGAACTTCACAAACGATTATACACAATAGTAACGTGCCATTGTTTTACTTTACACAATTTTATTTATCTTTATCTTTATCTCTCTACATTGTATGTTCTGTTATTCTTCAACTTGTTGGATTGAAACCCCTATTAATTTTAGCCATTTCACCTGGTGATCTTTAATGTTATTTTTTTGTCTTATCAATTTAGTCATTTTCTATGGAAGCATCTTTCTCTAGACTCCCCACATCTTTTGCTGTTGCTTCTTATTCAGCAACTTTCTTTACACTCATCAAATCTATAAGACAAAGTCGTCACCTTATATTTGAACTTTGAACACTCCTATGGTATATAGCACCTTATAGCCTCTCTCTAACAACTGGGAAACACTTAAAAAAGTTTTGATTAATTTTAGGAACATATTAAACATCATAAATAATTTTCAAACATGAATAGCTTTCAATTGCAACTGTTCCCTCATTTTTTTTATAGCAATATAAAGGTTATTTTTATATTGCTTAACAATCTGTCAACATATAACCCTTGATAGTTTGTCTTCCATTCATCACCGTACAATATCGGTAATTTCTGCTAGTTTATGAAATTCCTGCCTTGGGGCTGATCTTTTATGTTTATCATGACAAGTGAGGGAGTGTGATTCTATCTCCGGAATGTCTTGAATTAGAAAAAGTCTTGATTTTTTTTCTTTGCTGAGAGTTGCATTTGAGTTTCTTTTAATTGCAGGCCGTGAAGGAACCCTTTGATGCAACTACAGGCAAGTCAGGGAGATGCTGTACATGATTCTGTCATTCACTGTAAATATTCTCTAGCTATACTGAAATTATTCTCTAGCTATTTTTGGATATTAGTTACTGATGTAATTGAGAAATTACAGGAGTAATGTTAGCATCTCAGGTTGTGTATATCGTGTAGATGATCAATGAAATAAACAAGTACCTTTTCATCAATTTTGTTATATATACAAAACTACAAACTAAACTACTGGTTGTTATTTTCGTATCATGATCACAAGTGAGCCCTAATCCTTTTCGTTGCAGCCACACTCACAAATGGCAAAAACCAGAACCGGTCGGTATCAGCCAGTGCAAAGAACCGTCTCGACTAGGCGGCAGAAATTGACCACCGCCACCACTACAATGTTACCAACTCTTCCATTTGAGCTCATAATAGAAATTCTATGTAATTTCCCTGTAAAATTCCTTATCAAAAACTCAAGTGTGTCTGTAAATCGTGGAATTCTCTATTTTCCGATCACAAATTCACAAGAAAACACCTTCGCAACTCAACCATGAACCCAAACCTCATTTTTAAATCCACTTTAAAATACTCACCTGAGTTCTCTCACATGGTTTATCCTCTTCGCTCATTACTCACTGATGTGACCATCAACGGCACACAGATCAACTTCCCTCTCAACACTGACGAGTATTTTAGTGCCATAGTTGGCTCTTGCAACCGTCTCCTTTGTTTCGCTCAAGGTAAGTCACCTAACCGTGGTGACAGTTGCCAAGCTATTTTACCTTAACTCGTTTTGTCTAAGTGAAATCCATACGTAAAATCATCGATTTTACTAATATTAAAATAATATTATGTTTATATTTACGATATATATATATATATATATATATATATATATATATATATATATATATATATATATATATATATATATGGGGTTTGCTAACTTAAACCTTTTCACTTTGGACAAAAAAACCAATTACCACTACTCAAACATGTTATAAATAGAAGGGTAGTTATGTCAATGTCATTTAATTAATTAAAGAAAATACTTAATTGAAGTGAGAAAGTCATGTGTCTTTCAAGCAACTCCCTCTGTCCAATGAATCAAGTGTTCCATGTTAAGCAATGTGTCCCTTTTTAAAATAAAGTTTGTGTAAATTAGTAAAGTGTGTGCAAATTAAGGAACATTTTAAATGAAAGTTACAAAATTATCCCTCAAGTTACTAGTTTTAAATAATAAATATGAATGGTTTTTTTGTCCAATGTGAAAATGTGCACCTTGCTAACTTAGACCTTCATGTTTTTAGGTGGGTCTAAGTTAGCAAACTCATATATATATATATATATATATATTCATAATATAACATATATTGCGCAATATCAATCAAGTATAACTATTAGACCAGCCGTCACACCACTTCGCAACTCTAATTTTTCTTTTGCTTTTTCTTGTTTCATCCATTAGAGAAGGGTGATTTAGGATCAATTTTGATCCGGAATCATCCCTCTTGATCGTTTTTATTTCTTTTGTATTCAAATAAGTGATACCCACATATTTTTAGGTTTTGTTTGAGTCTTCTTCGTGGTTTTTTTCATTGCGGAGTTTTGGTTTTATCTTGTCTTAGTGTGGAGTTTTGGTTTTGTCCCCGTATTAGTATGGTGAAAAAGAAAGAAGGTAAACGGGGAGGGAGCGAGGCACGAATCTACGTTGTTGCCATTGGTGGCAACTGACCCCACTCCATCCTTATTTTTTTAACTAGCAACTACATAATTTTATGTGTTGACCCATCTTCAGATTTAACGTTGTCTCCACATAAGCCCATTGACCCATTCTATGTACTAAAAAACAAACTACTACTATTTACACTAATATCATTATACTACTATAATTCCAATGGTTAACGATAAAAGTGGATGGAGGCATGGAGCTATTATAAGTTTGTTGGAATTGACTATAAAAACATTTTTTCTTGCTAACAAGTGTTTTCTGCAACTTTTTTTTAATAAGCAAAATTAAATTATAAGGTTACACCAATTCTTGTATAAAAAAAAAGTGTACACCAATTAACATAAGCATAAGCTATTAGTGTCCCTATAACATTTTTAAAAAAAATTTATACAGAAAAATTATTTATTCTAAAAGTTAAATATTTTAGTTTTCAATGCATTGACTACATTTTTATAGAAATTTACTATTTAAGATGAGTATTCCAAAAATATTCGTTAGCATTGCTTTTGCATTTGACAACTACAAATTATCAAAAAAAGTTTATCTGCTATGAGTTCATTTGTGAAGAAACAAATATGCAATTGTATGAAAAATGAATTTTTGAATAATTAACACAAACACATATGATAAACAATTTTGACCCCACTTAATAATTTTTTTGGATCGGTCCAGTTCCTTATTAGATGAAACTAAAATAATTGAAGTTGTAAAACATATTATTTAGAGAACTCATAAACTCATTTGACTTAAGGTTTTGTCGAAAGATGCAATGTATAATCTCACTTGTGTGGTCTTAGATGGTTGTCCAATGTGTTGATTCAGTCAAATTACACTCTCTTTGTCCATATTGCTTTGGTGTAAAGTTTTTGTGCTTTTTGAGGTCTAATGCCATTTGCATTCACAACATGTTCTGTACTCATTGAAGGATTCCTCAACACTTTGGTACACATATACATAATAACAAATTTAGAAGTGACGTGAGAATAAGAATCAACTCAGCAAGTAGGGCATGGTGCTGAATACACGGTTTTATAAAAAGTTCAAAAGCAATTATTCAATAGATATGCATTTCAAATTCAACTTAAACCATACAATTTATTCTAACTTACCAGTGTATATCAATGAGCAAATAACTTTAAACAAGTAGCTAGTTACAACCACAACAAAAGAATCTAGTATAAAGCAATTGCACAACTTAAGTTTAAAACTCTTGACATAAGAACAAATCTTTATTCAGATTCTACTACTTTTCCTCTACAAATCATATCTAGAGCCTTTCAATAGTGGTTAACTTATGATGATATCTATATAAACAGGTCATTATGTAGTTGCACTCATAAACCAAAATCATACTAAAGCCAAATTTATATCTTGGTATACCTTTTTTGTATCAAAAGATTATGTCGAAATTTAGTTTCCTAAAGTTTAGTGGTAGCTTTTCGGGCAAGCCAAGCTCTCCGCGAACAAATATATCCCAAAAGAACAGCTTCAACTCGAGTCGACAAACACAAACATCGAGTACCGAAATGAGTTTCCAACCAAAGAAAGATGAAATGAAATGGGTGTTTGAGAAATTTGACACCAACAAAGATGGCAAGATTAGTCTTGAAGAATACAAAGCAGCTGCAAAGGCTTTGGATAAGGGTATTGGTGATGCTGATGCAGTGAAAGCATTCAAAGCAATGGACTCTGACAAAGATGGATTCATAGACTTTAAAGAGTTTATGGAAATGTTCAATGGAGAAGGTAATAAGATAAAAGAAGAGGATATTAAGAGTGCTTTTCAAGTATTTGATATAAATGGTGATGGGAAAATTAGTGCACAAGAATTGTCTCAAATTTTTAAAAGGCTAGGTGAGAGTTGTAGCCTTAGTGCTTGTAAGAAAATGGTTAAAGGTGTTGATGGAGATGGTGATGGTCTTATTGACTTGAATGAATTTACAAGGATGATGATGAATGGCAAGAAATTATTGGCTTAAAGTGATTATGTTTATTGGTATATAGAAGAGAATAATGTTGTTTAGTGCTTCTGAAGTTTATTCTGTCTTTCTTAAATATCTAGTATTTTATTTTGAATGCTATAATATAGAAAGTTTGGTTAAATGCATGGTGATTATCATTCTTTGATAGTTACTGGTGTCATGTTTTGATACTAATAAATTGAATGTTATTTTTGTATTTCATTCTCATTCTTTGTTCTGTTACAATTGATCTCCTAAACAAAAAATTACTATTGTTTAAAACAATAAATTAAAAACACTAAAATTGAATTAGCATGGATCACTGACTGCATGACTATAAGATAATAGACTTTGGAATGAGATATAACATGATTAAACAACCATGAAAAACTGATATTGTTGGGTAAAATTCGGTTGGATTATTGCACAAGCCCAATTGAAGTGTGACATGCGATGAATTCTCTTTAGACCCCTTAATATACTCTAAAATCTCTTAACATACTTTAAAAATTTAGAGGGTATTAGAGCATATTGAGAGACTAAGTTAAAAGTTCAAATCAATGGGCTCAAATTCTCCATAGCTTATAAACATTTTTGTTGGGCTTGTCCTTAACTAGGTCGGGCCATGTTGCTACTTGCACCCTCTTTTCTTTCCTTGTTTTTAGTTGTGCTGAGCTTCAAGGCCTAGTTCAAATTCTAGTCTCATTTTTTGTGTTTGTCGTAACTATGTAATGGACTCGACTCTGAAATCAGTTGAAGAGTGTTTTTTTTTGCCCCTGACTTTTTTCGCGCGTTTCCCGAAATTTTAAAATTATCTCCCTCACTATTTAAGTAGCGAGTGCTAAAGGGGGCGAAAATCTGAAAAAACACGGTCTACGCTACTTAAATAGCTAACTCGAGGGATGGAAAATCTGGAAAAAGCACAATTCGCTACTTAAGTAGTGAACCATATAAAATCTAATATTTTTGCCTCCTTCACCTTTCCTTCACCCCTTATGAAAATATTTTTATAAGGTTCATTAGTTAAAGTGCAAACTAAGTTTGCTACTTTAGGTTTTCATTGTTCACATTTATGCAAGACTTCTTAATTTCTAATAATTTCATTACAAATGGAAATAAACATAATGTACAAAATCACAAACCATTTAAATTGCAGTTGCCGTTAATTTATGAACCTTTTTATCGCAGCAAAATGCTGGAAAATATGGTCAATGAGGTAAAAATTTCCTTTGCAATGCCAATACGGAGACCCTAAATTCGTTTATCGCAATTGCAGTTGCATACCACAATTTGAAATCATATTATCTCTAATAAGTTTCCCTCAAAGCTTTACCCCATTTGTTTAACACATATAATATAATTTTATTTGGCTCTTAAAGCATCAACCAACAATAAGAAATGACACTATATTATAATTAAATTGAAGAAAAAAATGAATCTTGTTAAGAGATTGTCATTTGGAGATTAAAATGTTTGTCCTAGTAAAAGGGTAAGTAAGGAGGCAACTTGAGTACCAAGCAATAAAACCATCTATTTGCATAATTGAAAGTTTGGAACCATCTTCAAATTTGTCATATTTTATTTGGAAAAGCCAATAAATCTGCACAGAATTTGACTTGTTAATAACGTACACTATCTCTAGTTTATTCTCAAATGGAAGCATCCTCTATACATAATTATATATTTTACTATTACATATATACATTCTCAGTACGTAATAATAAATAGAACATACTTGGAAGCTTGAGCCAATTTTTATATGTAAATTTAGCTCTTCTATTTGGTTTGTACGAAGAGAATTAATTAATTAATCACAATATTTCTATATATTTAATTATTAATTGATTTTAAACGTTCGTGTGACCTTGAGATCATGAGAAAATGCACATTTGCCTTTAGCCTTACAACTATGATACATGGTCCCCTCTTGAATGATACTACTAAGAAATTTCACAAAGGAACCTTATATATTGAAGGACCATGCATAATTAATGTAGAGACAGTATAGTAAGGTTGAATAATATTACTTTATGTACGTGAGAATAGTTAAAAAAATAGTAGTACTAGACCCTATAGTACTTACTAATATAAATAAAAGAAATTGGTGGGTGTGTGTGATATGAATTTTTGAAGCAAAGTGAATCCCAGCTAGCATAGTTAATATTACAGCTGCCCGTGTGTGTGTGTGTGAGTTTTTGGAATTTGAAAGCATAATATATATCGATCGCATGTTGTGCCGTTTTATTCTATCCATGTACAATCCGTGTGCTGTGTGTGCTTACGTACTCTAAATTCAATTAATTAATAATGGATTATGCATGGCATGTTTATTTGTTTTACTGAAACTATCATCGAAATTAGGATATGTCAATTTGGATTTGTATTCTTAAGTAGGAATTCTCGTGGGGAGTGTTATGTTTGGAGTTTCGTGACTGGGAATGAGGATGACGGAGAAAGTTTTTTCGATGGTAATTTGAATATAGGGATAAAGTTCGAATATCTCCAACCTATGGAAGAGAAAAATTTAAATATAAATGATTAAGTTACATAAACTATTATTAGAGAAATTCTTCCTTAGTCACAACCATAAATAAAATGCATTTAGGCACACAAGCACAAAAGGAAAAAATAAATATTAAATAATTTAGTCACATTATATTAATTAATTATTTGATCTTAAATTTTTTAAAGTCATGTGTGTGTGCTAACAAATCTTATTTGGTGTTGTGCTTAAGCAAATCTTTCTTCTATTATTAATCAATCCCGTTATATTTTAATTTTTTTAAATTATGTATGTGTGTCTAAGTATATTTAATTTAGACTTGTGTCTATATAAGTGTTACTCTTAGGTGAAAGTGTTGTGTTCAACTCACTTATGTGATTACTCTTAAACTACTCAATACGAATAATTCTCATATTCACCCAATTGTATCACGCACGAACATCATATTATACTAACACATTGACGAAGATAATAAAGATTGTTAATTGAAATCTTTACACGTTTGATTGTTAATTAAATTTACTAAATTTAATTTTCTTAATTGGTATCCTAAGAGCATTAGTTAGGATTTTTCTTTTCTTATTTATTCTCTTTTTCATTAAATCCACTTTTTTTCTTTACTCCAACCAGAAAGGCTTTGTTAGTTTCTGTGTTTGACTCACTTTTTTTCTTTACTCTCCAACCAGAAATGGCTTGTTAGATTCTGTGCTTGACTCATCTTTGAAGCATCATTTCATTTCCCTATTTTTGACTTTGTCCTGTTTTTATCAGTTTTGATTTTGAGACACTGGTCTTTGTTTTAGCTTTAGCTGCTACACATTCTGGTTATAACTGTACATTAGTGAATGCAGTCGTTGACAGGAATCACAAAACCTGTGACAAATTTCAAAATTTGGATCAAATATATTCACTTTTGTTGACACACTTTTGTTTATATTTTGAGACAGAGGAGTATAACGAAAAATTATTCTAAGACTTTATTTATAAGAAAAAGTTAATTTTTTGTAAATAAACTGAAATAAAAAAGAAGCAAAGGTTATCCTAATTTATTGGTCACAAATATAAATAAATATTTCTTCGGTCATTTTATTTTTGTCATATTTGTATTTTTCTGCGTCAAAATTATTGTCACTTTTTAGTGTATGTTTGATTTTGTGGTGAGAAAAAATTATATTTAATAAATTGATTATTTTGACTAAAATTTAGTTGAATCTAAAGTGATTTATGTATGGATACATCTATATAAAAATGAGTTAAACAATAAATTTGAGTGTAAAAATCAATTCTAAAATCAAAAGCTACAATTTCTAACATCAAGTAAAATCAATTATGGAGGCAAAATCAATTATGCTTTGAAAAATCAATCATATAAGAATCAATTCTACACGTTTAGAATCAATTCTTGTTTTTTTTGTTGGTAGACGAAATAATAAAGTCATTGGAAACTCACACACATAAAGTGGAGTGACCAGGGATCGAACCCCGATCATGGTGTTCAACACTAACAATTTCAATATTTCTACCATTTGAGCTAGGATTTGTGGACCGTTTAGAAACCAAACATAGTTCCTCCATTCTAAAATATAAGTAAAAATTTGTCAATATAAAAGTTGATGTATTTGGTATAAACTTTAAATAAAATATGTTAACTTTTATTGATTTATTTTTACTTATATTTCATGACGAAATGAGTTCACCGTACACCATTAAGAATCACAAACAACTTAAATGCGACATTTAATTTGGGATTACAATTATTGATTTTATTATATTTTACATATTATTGCAAAACCAACATGGTACTCCATGAGAATGGATCACAAGAAGGATTTGAACTTGTAAGCGTGGCACCAAAAAAGTCACCATAATAAATACTCCCTCCCGTTTTATATATAAGAAAAAATTGATTTTTTTGATTTATTGTAAAATTGATGTATCTAGACAATAATATAGTCTAAATACATCAATTTTACAATGAATTTAAAAAGTGAAATTTTTTTTTTTTGTCAAGTAGCCTAGTGGCTAGAAATTCCACCTTAAAGGCGGATAAGTGCAGTGTCTAGAGATTGAACTCTGGCTCCTGCATTTACAACGTTATGTCCCTACCAACTGAGCTAAGCTCACGGGACAAATGTTTCTTATTTATATATAAGACCAAAGTGAATACTCTCTCCGTCCCAAATTGAATGACACATTTTACTATATTGCACTATTCACACATATTGTTTTGACCATATATTTCTACTAATAAATAAAAATAAATATTAGCATATAAGATGTTGTTGGATTCGTCTCGATGAGTATTTTTAAAATATCAAATTTTTATAATTTTTATTATAATACTATTAAAAATATTACTCATCAAAGTTATAAATCGACATGCGTAAAACAGTCAATTGTGTCAATTAATTTGGGACGGAGGGAGTATTAATTAACAACATTTAAAATGAATATTAGATAGATTCAGTAAGCGTGACTTGCCCTATTTTAACTTATATCACAGAGCAAGTACTGGCTGAAAAAAAGCCTTCACACAACATTAGGACTTTTGGAATGTGTTTCTTTAAAACGTAGGCCCATCTCTGTCTCCAAAAATAATTACACGTTTTTTTTTCCCAATAAAATCTTACAAGTACCGTTACTCTGCAGACATTTGTTTTATCTTACCCCAACTCTTACAAATTCAATTATTCATATTCGTATAATAATATTTATTTTTAATCATATATTATAAGTATATGTTTAGAACAAGTCATACTCGTTTTTTTCACATAGACGAAATATTAGTTATTGAAAACTCATACAAACAAGTAAAGGGTGTTGGTTCGAACTTCGATCATGACTTTCAATCTAGCAATTTCAGTATTTTTGTCAATTGAGTTAATATATGTATACTACTCATCTAAGTACTAACCACAATCTTTATGTATGTTCAGAATTGAAATTTTGACTACTCTGTTAAGGTGCTTGAATTATTTGCTTTTTCTCCAACCTTAATTATAAAGCAATAATTTATTTTTATATTTACTAAATAACTGATATATTTGATTTATACTAAAGACTGAATACATCAATTATTATTTAATAAATTTAAAAGATTAACTTTTGATTAAAAAAAAACAAAGATAATTTAGTACCATTTAGATCAACTACGTACGTTTTTCTTTTTCCTATTAGGAATAAATTTATCTCGATGCAAATAGTTATCTCAAAGATTGAAACTCTCACATAATTACATTGCAAGAATATTACAATTCTAAACTTAAATAAAAATATTCAATTTAACAATTTAAATATTTTTGATTGAGTTATGTTTTATGGATGAATGCTGTAGAATAATTTCTATAGGGTATTTTTGTTCTCATTCTCTCAAATTAGCTTCAAATTATTGGCAGCCAATTAGAAAGGATAAACAAACACATGAGATAATAAATCAACTAACTAAAGCTTCTTCTTTTTCTTCTGATCCAACATTGGGAAATGAACATAACAAGAACAAATAATCAAATTAACTTAGGTTTAGATATTATCATAGCCAATAAGATGTAAGCAATTGCTAACAAAATGGGAGACCATAACGGATATCATGCCAAATCCAACAATTTTTTACTCTTCAAGAATTTGCTCATCAAATTGTGTTTGACTGGTCCATGTTACAAAAGATTTCATCACTGAGAATTAGCCACGTGTCATAACCCCATTAGGCTAACTACTTGAAAATTGTTGAATCACGTGAGTGACAACTATGTCCTTTGCTAGCTGCAATTTTTTTTTAGAAAAATAAATTAATTAAATGGTAATTCTAGTACCGTTTGTGTCCTTTCCTGCATGTTACTACAGATTTTCTTAATTCCTGGTTCTGAGTGAGGACCTAGTAATTCTACTTCAAAACATTCATCCTATAGACTACTAGCAAAGCAAGTATATATGACCTATTTCTTGAGGTATTTTAAAAAATTAATCGCTCCAAACTTAAATATAAACAAAAGTTCAAATATATTTAGTTCAATGAAGTAGCCAAAATTGATTTTAAAAGTGTATAATTGATTCTGATTTGTTTGGCTTTTTAAAAGTAGAATTAATTCGGCATCTCAGATTCATTCTACTTGAAGTTATAATTGGTTTTTACATTTAAATTTTTGTTCAACTCACTTTTGCATCAATATATCTAAACATAAATTACTTTAATGTGAAATCATTTTTGGTCAAAATCAATTTTACAGAAATAATTCTGTCAAAATCAAATTTTTTTCACCGCATAATCGAACATAGGTTTATATGTGTTAACTTTTATTTATATTAGTTGACTAATATCTATAATAAAAAAACTTGCATGAAAATGATTATATTTTGTTGGATTTTAGAGGCTGCATTTGTTTTTCTCCTTATGATTAGCAAAGTTAATTAGAAGTCTGGATACAAGTTATTTAGTTCAAATTTGATACTATCACATAATTCTGTCAAACTCACAGCTAAGTTATTTAGTACACTAGATTGGATAATGATACAGTATTTACTACTTAAGAACATCAAAGGGATTATGCCATGCCATGATGCCATGTGATTCTTTAAGTGCACAACACTTTACATCCAAACTTTAATTAATGTGAATTTATGATAAATTTTGACAAAATACTTACAGTTATGTTCTTTCATATGATAAAATTTCTTCACTTTAAAGAAAAAATTATAATTTCTTTAATTTTAAATATAAGATAAAATTAAATCAATAAAATTTTTATATATATATATGATCTAAATGAGCTAGATACATAAATTTTTCTAACTTAAAGGATCAAAGGTCAGTCAATTACCATTATGAATTTAAACAAAAGTTTGTCCATATTCATGCATTATCCGTAATTTTCTTTCCTCACACTTTTTTTTCCATAAAACTAAACGGAGCATTAAGAACATCTACAATGGAGCTCTCCATTTTTTTGTGCTTAAATGAGTCTCACATGTACACATCACTCATTTATTATTATTTTTTAATAATATTACCTAATAAACATTCCGTCCCTCCAACCCAACACATCTTCAAAAGTTCTAAATGGGTCTATCAATAACACATATCACCAATAACTACATGGTTTTAAATCGATCCCACAAAATTCATATAAGAACTAGTGCTTATTTAAGAACTCAAATTTATATTAATTCAATGATAGTGCCTATTAAAAATTAATGCTTAAAAATATATGAGATCGTGTAAGTACTTGAAAAAGTAAATTGAATGTAATAGAAATGCAATGAATCCTCTTGTGTTGTGTCACGTGGTGACATAACTTTGATCCATCAATGTCGCCAACTCATTGCCTGCATTGTTTGAGTCAAAGGATCAAAGGTCAGTCAATTACCATACCTGTGCATGCCGCTCCTCTCTGTTAACTGTTTACTCTGCCATTTTTTTTTTACTCTTCAAACTTTTTTGTTCAAAATAGTATTTTCATCCTTTATTATCAGTGCTGTTACTTTCTGTGCCACAAATCATGGTAGTATCATCTCTTTCATTAATTGGTTTTGCAGCAAGCCAGCAACACGCTAAATGTATCAGAATTACGGTGATTTACTGTAATTCTGACATATTTACTGTAATACAAAACATAAATTTTTACTAGTATTTTTTTGAATTAATTTACACACATCAATAAATTTGGTCTATAAACAAAGTTACAAAAATCACTGAAATTTATACATAACTGTAAGATTTTTAGTTGAAACTCGAATAAAGATGTCTGATTTCACAATATTGAGCTAAGATTTATGATTTTTAGTGATGAAAATTTTGATATACTCTTGGTCATTTATTGGTGACCGACAAATTACAGCTCTTGCCAATAGAACGATAGATATTGAAATTGGATAGAATTGTCCATGTTGTTAAATATAAAATAAAATAAAAAGGATAATGCATTGTTATGAATTGGATATCGAGAATGTGAGCACTACATACATAGGTTAGAAGTGCAAGTTCTTCGAATCTTCCCAAAACTTTTTGTTTTACAATAATAAACATGGCCTAAAAAGAAGAGCTATGCATTTGCATTTGAATTTGCCACTAGAATGGTGATGGATGGGATGGGTTAAAATAAATGAAAAGGTAAGAAAATAATAGAAAATATATTAGTAGCATTTTGTTTCTTTGTTGAATTGAATTGAATTAATGACACACTACACTTGTGTCCAAAGATGAGCAGAGCAGCAACATAACTGGAGAGACAGTAGATGTAGTATATGTTAAAGATCATTGACCGTCAATTAATGCCAAATTAACATGTCTTGACAAAACATCATTTCACGGCATGCCATCTAAATAATACTCAATCTGTCTCATCCGGACGGATTTTTTAATCTCTCTTAACAATTTTTTTGACGCAATATCTCTCCGCAAAATCTCTCCGTGAATTATGAATTTGGTGTCATGTTGTTTTTATTAAACGAAGTAGATAAATAAAAAATTATATTTCACTATATTTCTCTTTGTTTTCTATTTCTTTACTTTATTTCTCTACTTCTTTTACGTAGAAAATAAGTCAGGTCAAATGGTGTCTAAATCTAATGGTTCTAGTGGTGAGAATTTTTAATAGTATGTTAGAGGTTCTGAGTTCGATATTTGGATCTATTGTAAAAAAAAAAAATTATGATAATAAATTTCATTGTGAGTGGTGACCGATGCAATCAAAATGTTTTTACATAACATTATCACATATTTCACCAATTATCTCAACAAGAGCAAAAAAACCTTGTTTGCTAAAGAGTTTGTTTTACAACTTTGTATTAAATAACTTACAACAAAAGCAAAGAAAAAAAAAAAAAACATTTTTTTTAATTCACAAGCCAAATTTATCTCTTTCTTCTCCATTAGAATAATAACGAATAATATATGATGACCAGAGGTGTCTAAGCAAAAGTATCTTTAAGACCATTCACAATTGACGTATTTCTTTTAGGACTATGGTTTAGTATTTTCTCACCTAATCATATTTTAGAGTATTCTATATATGTTCTTGTGTTATAGATATCAAATGAAGTGGATTGAGTAGGTTGTTGGTTGTTAAACAAGAATATGAGGCCTTCTACGCTCAAGGATGCCACTCGTCTCTAATGCATTGCGATTGGTTGCAATCAAATTTTGACGAGTTCACACATTCAATATGTTTATGGTGGTTGGAATATGTTGGACAATTTAGATTTCAAGTTCAATATTTTTCATTTAATAGAATCTAAATTTGCTTTAAAAGTATTGTTCAATCTTGATTAAAAAATTATAGATTTTTTATGCATTGCGATTGGTTGCAGTCAAATTTTGAAGCATTTACACATTTAGTATATTTATGGTGGTTGAAAATTCGGTATTCGGCCTAATGATCGACTAATATCCGATGGGATCAATCTCACCGTCCACTTGTGGGGCTCCATTTAAAGTTAGGGTTTTTTTGCTCTGTATAGACTAGCCCTCCAAAATTGGCACCAGAAAAAATCGAATCTGGGAGAAAAATACTCTCCAAGGTCTCAAGTCAATATCACTAGGACAACCCAAATAGATTATCCTTCCGTAAACCCTAATCCCTTATATTATCATCATATCATATTATTAATTATAAGAGTGATTCCAATAAAGTAACTCACTTTTTTTTACAAGTCTATTGTTACAATTATTTTTAATTTTGTAAGTGAATCTTATAATAAAAGATGAAAGGAGTATCGATTATTTTTGTAGGTGATGTAAATACCTAGAAGAATTATATCTAAATTTGTTTTCAATTCAAAATAATATTGTGTGAATGATAATATTCCACTTCTCTTGCCTGTAAGATTTAGTTCTACTGATAATAATAATATTGTCAGGTTCAACATATTCACCCAAATTTAAACTCGAAATTTTGTAGTTGTGCGTGCGATTTTTGTGGTGATTGTCGCTTCTTCTGCAAAAAGAAAAAAACCTAGTTCTCTTATTTATGATAAATCAATCTTTTTTAATAAATAAGGGTAATATTGGGGAAAAAAGTAATGAATGTTTTATAGTATATATATAGTATAGGTGTATTTTTTGTGTGCAAATTTTAATTAATAAAATTTAAAAATTATCTCAATCAGATGTTTTATATTCGCATAAATTAAAAATCAAACTCATGTATTACATGTTGAAGAGAACTAAGCTAGTAATCATCATTCAAATAATTGTGTTACTTCAAATCAAAATGCAAACATCATATCAATCTTGTTAGTTGATGTGTTAGGCATTTCTTTTATTAAGATGTAATTCTTTGGTTGTCAATTTTTTCTTCTCATGTAACAAAAAATAACACACACATTAGATGACACCGTATATATTTATCTTTATCACTATCTCATTCTATTTTACAACTTACATACGCATTTTAAATTTAAAAAATAAACACAAAGTCATAAATATCATATTTGATATCAAAATTTTGAACTTAAAACTTTTTTCGCTTAGCCTTTTCTCTTTCTACTGTTACGAGATGCGGTATCCTCTAATGTCTTTTCTTGCACGACTTTTGACCAAAACGACGAGAGGTTTTCTCGTTGCGTCTTCCTAGTTCATTCAATGTATAGTATATGGTCCAACGGTGAAAAACATGTGTATATATATTATACACGAATATTTTACTTGTACACATTGGACAATATCCGTACCGTATAGTTTATTTTTATTCATAAAAATAAAAATAAAAATGAGATGAGATGAATAAATGAAAGGAAGATCCTTCTGTCATATATAAATACAAACACCTGCTGGTAAGTGGGGTTGTAACAGTGAGAAAGAAGGGGTCCGGGGTCCCAACTAGAATTTATTGTTTCAACTTCTCTCACACATCATTCCATTTTGTTTTTCTTTTTAATTCAAACTTTTACATGTTGTTCTAAAATCTCATGGCAAGTTTAGACATCATGTACAACTCATCCAAACAAAAGGGTCATCATAATCATAATCATAATCATAGTCATAATACTAATAATAATACTAATCATCATCATCATTGTGCTCCAATGAGTCCAAGAATTTCATTCTCAAATGATTTTGTAGATCTTCAACAAGTTATCAAACAAGAAAGAACTTCAAAATCAGATACACCACCAGTGTCTTCAGATTTTGAATTCTCTGTCACAAATTACTCAATGATGAGTGCTGATGAACTTTTCTCTAAGGGAAGATTGTTGCCTTACAAAGATAATTGCAACAATAAAAGAGTTACTACTACTCTTAAACAAGAACTTCTTCATAATGATGATGAATGTGATAGCTTTTCTTTAAGGCCTCCTAAGGGTAGGTGGAAGGGTCTTTTGGGTCTTAGAAAATCTCACATTGGCTCTAAAAAGGTTGACAAGAATGAAGCTTCTGATCTTAGAAGGCCTAATGAAGGATCTCAATTTAATTTCTCTTCTCAGGTATAATTTTATTTATTTTTCCACAATTTTATTTATTTATTTTGATTTTTTTTAATATATTTTGGGTTTTTTTTTTTTGATAAAAATTATTTTGGTGTTTTTTTATATTTAATTTAATGTAGGAGCTGGTGAATGAAGGAAGTTCAAGTTATTAAGATTTGGAAATTGGAATATAAGATATGGTTGAAGGAAGTGTTGAATTTTTAGAGGAATGGACCAAATTTTTTTTTTCTCATTTGTTTTTGTTTTTCTTGTCTTGTTGACAAGGTAGGGAAAAAAGGAAGTTCAATTTCTCTCTTTTTTTTTTTTTTTTTTACTTTTATGATTGGGTTGTTCTTTCTGTCAATTTGGATTCTTGTTTTGTTCTCTTGTAATTTCTCTTAGATCCCATAGGAATTAGGATCTGGTATTTTGGTTGTACAAATTATTTGCTTCTAGTGTTGAAATTATTTGACAACTTTTTGATGCCAAAAGAAAAATCTCCTTTATGGTGTTAGGCTTTTCACTTATCTTTTTCTTGAATGAAATTGAGAATGTAGATTGCTACGATTTGTTTTTTGTTTTTTTTTATGGCTCTTAAGTGTTTTGTTGGTATTCAAAGTGCAAACTCATTTCATGTTTTGAGAACCTATGTTTGTGTGGTTAATGATTTTGATTAACCGATTATATCTTTTGTTATAGATAATAATGTGTGTTATTTCTTACTTTTAACAAAAAATAATAATTATTGATAGTTTTTTTTTATAAAGTAGTTTAGTAGTTAGAAATTTACCTTTTGAGGTAAATAAGTGAAATATCTAAGTTTCAAACTCCGACCCTACATATAAAATATAATATTTCTACAAATTAAATTATACTCATGAGACATAATTAGCGATAGGGTATCTATCAACGAAGATTGAATCCAAATAAAACGGTCAAACTCTTATAATTCAAATATTTATTATTTGTTCAAATATTTATGGAACCCCAACCCTCCTTGTACTGCTTTTATGGAATCTAACTCTCAAATGAGAGATGTCACAATTCAATTTCTATATGAATTATTATTCGATCAAGGTATGAAAACTACTACTTGTTTAACAGGGAGGAGGAGACACAATATAGCTTTTTCATGTGTTCATGACTTATTTTCTTAAATGTTTTTTTTTTGTTTAAATGTTGTTCATGACGATTTCTATTATATCATTTTATATAGTAGAATATGTATTTCTTTATTCTTTTCTATTTTTCATCTATGTTCATTAGAATTGTCTTATGGGAACTATATTGAAGATCAACAATCGTTCACAATCATCATTTTCCATTAGTCATTATTCAAAATGAAATTTCTTTTATATAGCTGGAGATATGTTTGTTGAAAATATATCCGTTGACTTAACACATTTGCAATTATATAATTAGTCGTTTGAAAACGCGAAGCAACATATCACATTTTATCCCTTCTTAGAGGCAGAATGTTCGGATTGTATATCCGAATAGTTGTTTTGCCAATGATAGATTTCTTGCCACAAAATGAATTAATGGACAGAATACGTTTCCAATATCTACAGTAGCTCCCGCTGAAGCAATTGTAGCAGCTTCGACACCTATTAATTTTGCACAATCTAACATCTCAAATGGATTGTATTATTATACTCCATTTACTAATTGAATTGTGATCAGACACTTTATTCTAGAGTCATTGCTTGAAATGCTTAAACATTTTGATAATAATGTGATTAGAGGCTCTATTCCATCTTAAAATGTAAATGCATAATTAATTAAGAGTGTCTTTAGTCAATTATTTTGATCTTTAAATATGTTTCTTGTTTGTCAATTTAATCTCTTAAATAATTTTGATACATTCAAAAAATTATAAAAATAATGCAACTCACATTTAAAAGACTAAAATTGTTGATTACTCTGTATGGAATTTTAAACCCATCTCAAGAAAACGTACGCATGCTTGTTTGGTTTTTTCAAGAAACAATATCTCTGTGTTTCAGTAACATGTGATTTTCTGGTTTGGAGTATGCTAGATCTACATCTACAATGGAGACATTGGTTTATTAGCATTTAAGATTGGCCCAATCTATCCGTCAAAAAATATATATTTGCCCAATCTAAGAAATGAGCTTGTTTGTATATTTAATTTTTGGGCCATTCAAAAAAATAAATTGGAGAATTTTTAATTGTACCCTACATATATATAGGTATCCCAATAAGACCCTGCAAAAACAACCAAAATGCATGTGTTTTTGTGTAAAACTAATGTTTTTCTGTAGTTTTTTTTGTTGTCAAGTAGCCTTGTGGTTAGGAAATCCACCTTAAAAGTGAATAAGTGGAGTATCTCGGGTTCCTGCACATATAATGCGATATCCCTACAACTGAGCTAAGTTCATGGGGATTGTTTTTCTGTAAAGTATTCAAAGGTGACATCGTAATGTAGACAAAAAAATTATATCTTAGCAAGTAATTCTAAATTTCCGCCTTCGGATACTTGGAATGAACTTTAATTTTTTTACGCGGTTGACTGCTTCCTGACATTTGTAATAATTTCTCGCTATTCCTATTCCTTTTTCCTCTGAAGTATCTTGACGAATTTGCATGGATTTGTTCTACCGATTGTACTTTCTCTATTAAGTAAACTTAATCGAGTCTTATTGAAGATCGCATTCCTCCAATGGCGGAAGTTTTTAAATATATGGCGGAGAGGTTACAGTTGTTCCTTTGGCATGTGACTCGAGAATTTGTTAAAAACGTCATATTATCTCAATATACTTTAGAATTTAGATGCATTAATGTGTTGCCACATCATTTAATGAATATGACGCATAATGTGTTTTTAAACACAATACATAATGTGTCGATGTATTATTAGACACATGTGTAAAATAATTTTACACTTATCAATAAATTTAAGTTTGAAACTTTGAAAATCTTATCAACAACCATTCCATTATCTGAATCAGATATTCTTATCAACAAATTCAAGTGTAACTAATTAGCTATCAGCTACGGTAGTTATTAATCTGCGATTAATCAGGAATTTAGGATTATATCTTCTAAATTGACTAACTAAACACCTACACGTAGGGTTGAGAAACGTGTTTCAAATATTTCCTATTCATTAGCCTCCATTATAAATTTCCTCATTAAGTCTTTGAATTATCAACATAAACAATTTCCCTTGTATAACACGTTACACAATTCTTCAAAGTATTTATATCTTTCTCCAACAAAACAGAGTTACACAACAAACCTCAACCTAACACAAACATTATGAATTGGGTTCGTGGTCACTTGTTAGGTAGTGGAAGTTTTGCCACCGTCAACTTAGCTACACACACAAACAATTCCGAAAACTTTCCGTCTATCACCGCCGTCAAAACCTCCGATACTTACTATTCTCATTTGCTCCATAATGAGAAACAAATACTTGATCGCTTAACTTCATCGCCGCATATTATAAAGTGTTTTGGTGACAATCACACTTTCGAAGAAGGCGAAGATTGTTATAATATTTTTCTAGAATACGCCGCTGGTGGTACTCTCTTTGATCAGCTAAAGAATTACGGTGGCAAGTTACCGAAAACCCTCGTTCGTTGTTACACGAGGTCTGTCCTTGAAGGACTTAAACATGTTCATGAAAGTGGTTTCGTTCACTGTGACGTGAAGCTACAAAATATTCTTGTAATGGAGGATGGCAATGTTAAGATTTTAGATTTTGGTCTTGCAAAGGAGAAAGGTTTAAAGAATGATGGAAAATTGGAATTGAGGGGAACTCCGATGTTTATATCGCCAGAAGTAGTGAACGATAATGTTTATGAATCGCCAGCGGATATATGGGCTCTTGGTTGCGCGGTAGTGGAGATGATTACGGGAAACCCTGCATGGAATTTTAGTGGATCGAATATATGGTCCTTGTTGATTAGAACTGGGGTAGGAGAAGAATTACCATTAATTCCAGATGAATTGTCACGAGAAGGAAAAGATTTTCTTCAAAAAATATTCGTGAAGGATCCGTTGAAAAGATGGACCGCAGAGATGCTATTGAAACATCCTTTTATCTCCAATGATAAAAATGTTTCATTGGTGAGAGTTACTTAATTTTCCTACGGAATTTGAGCAGGATTTTTGTTCACCGGAAGAGAGGCTTCAACGACTAGTCGAAGATCAAAGATTTGTTAGATTGGTTAGGATATGATGTCTGCTGTTTTGTTCGATCAAATTAGGATTTTGATGAAGAGTTGATTACATTGTAAATACTTAACCTTTATCACATGTTTGATATTTAACATTGATCATGTTTTGGATTACATCTTTTATTCCATATCTTAATTTATATACATGTTTCTAATTCTCATGCGATGGTTATGAATGAACTCTTTGGCTTCACTATATAGAAACAATGAATTTTTTTTTTTTTGGTATTCACCACCAGTTTAATCTGGTTCGGGGGTCAGTTCTGGCATCAAGTGGTTCCAGTCCCCTCCTGATCACAGTTGCGGGGGATCGAACCGCGGTCCTCCCTACCAAGTTCAGCGCCAATCACCACTGAACCAACTAACGATTGGTACAATGAATTGTTTTCAAAACTACTTTAAGTTTGGATGTGTATATTAAAAACTACTTTCATAAATTAAAGTGTTTTGATTTCTCATTTCATAATCAATTATGAATTTAAGATTAACTTTGCATAAAAATAAATAAATTTAAGATTGACTTAAAAAGATAAATTTAAAAAATGATTAGTGTGAAGAATAAAAAGATAATTGTACAAAAATAAGATAAGTATAAAATTGACTAAAAAATTGTAAAAAATGTTAATATTGTGTAGAATTAATAGAGCAGACGAGATTCGAAACGGAAAACTTTTTCAAAAGCTCCATAGTAATCTTAATAATAAGCATATTATGATAGCTTATTAAAATATAGCTAGCGCAAGTAGCTTATGAAATTGAGATAACATTTTTTATTAATTTACCCAAACACTAATACAACGACTTATATCAGTAGATAAACTCACATAAGCTTAAATTAAGTCAATCCAAACGGGACCATAATTAATTAGCCGGAAAAAAAACTTAAGAAATCTGTCTTAAATTGTTTTTATAGATTATCTCAAATAGTCTTATAAAACTTATGTCCAAAGATAAGCTTAAATAAATGAATATAAATAAACCCCAATCAAAGTGGATATTGTTGAATTTGAGTTAAAACATGATTGGGATAAAAAACTAATTCTTCAAATATTCACTGTGTGAACCAATCTTTAATTTTAGTTAGAATTATGATTAATTTAGATTTTATCTGTTAAAATTGATTCAAAGATTAGATTAGATTGAATTTAAAATGTAAATAAGATTAAAAAGATTTTCCAATCATTTATCGTATAATAATTAATGACTAGTAAATATTTTTAAGTGATTAATAACAAGTACTCTATAAAAAAAAATCAAGTAAATGCTCTGTATATCAGTTTGTTACAATTAATCTATTATTATGCAATGATAGTAGTTATCTTTTAAATAGATATATATTTTTAAATATTAAAACAAAATCTAAATTAGTAAAACATATAGATTAATTTCCTTTAAAGTAGCACCGGCATATATTGTCTTTAAAATGTTTGTCCATACTATTATTAGCCTTTAATGTCTTTCTCAAAAAATTACGAGTAATCACTCAATTTAGTCCCTAAACTATCACTCTCTCACCAAGTTAGTCCCTAAAGTAATAAAAACAACTAAAAGGTCCCTAAATTATTTTCCATACATCAATTTAGTCCCTCGGTTGAATTTTTCATCCATCAATTTATTTTCCAACTAAAAGATTATCATTGAACATATTATCAACTATGGGCGGTCCTTCTTGTTGTGGTATAGTACTCATTTTTACTGTGGAACCTAGAATATTACTGGATAATAACTCATGGCAATAGTCTCATAGCTTAGCATACTGATCAATTTCAGATCCCTCAAGATTTTGTTTTGCTTGCTTAACTGATCTATAAATCATACTACTCTCCAAATGTAGATTATACTCCTCTATCATCAAGTAATAAGTCTCACTATGGCTAAGAGACGGTTGTTGTCTTAATCTCAATTTCAAATTCTCAATAACTCATTTTCTATTGGTCTGACTATTCGTGAATGTTCCTCGGCATGAGTGAATTTTATTGCCGGAGAGAATAGTGATTTGGAAGTTTCTGTCGAAGTGTGGAAGAAGAAATGATAATAGTATTTTAGGATTTTATAGAATAGTTAATATAAAAGTTAATCGAGGGACTAAATTTATGGATGGAAAATAGTTTAGGGACCTTTTAGTTGTTTTTAATAGTTTAGGGACTAAGTTGGTGAGAGAGTGATAGTTTAGGGACTAAATTGACTGATTACTCAAAAACTACCGTTAACAAAGTAACAAACATGAATTGGGTCCGTGGACACTCTCTAGTGGAGGCTTTGCCACCGTCTATTTAGCCAAACATACGTGGTGAAATGGATAGTTCAACCGATTAATTGGAAGGTCAGAATTTGAGTCCAGTCAAGGAGAAAAACAATCATAACATTGTAAATATACTAACAAATTAAAAATTTACCATTCAAAAAAATAAATAAATAAAATAGACCAAACACACAAACTACTTCAATTTCCGTATGTGACTACCGTCAAATCATGTGATCTTCACAATTGTTTTCGAAGAAACTTTATAATCATAGTGGTAAGTTTTCGGAGAAACTTGTCCGTCGTTACACGAGGTTTATTGTTGAAGGACTCCGGTACATTCACGAAAACGGTTTTGTTCACTACGACTTGAAGTTACCGAACATTCAGTCACAACATTGCATACTAATTCAGAAGTTTTCGGAGAATGCTGAAGTATAATAATATGTAGTTATTAATCAGACCTATTTAATGATTTTTTAGAAGTGATGATTGAGGGGCTTGATTACTTATTAAATACTTATACTGAAAATTTGTAAATATGTTATGTATATAGTTGAGACCCGTTTAGAAATCTCATTTAAAGAATCCACCATTATGGATGTTCTTGGAAGAAATTACAAGAAATGTGATCAAAAGAAAAAAAATGATGAGGTGTGAACAAGAAGTTCAATGTAGAAATTGTTTATGTTATTGCTTTTATATTGTTTGTGGTTTTCACTAAAATGCGATGTTTATGTCTGTGAAGCTCTCCTTTCTGCTTTTAAATGGATTCATGAACTTAACTTAGGATCGATTGATTTTGAATTAGACTCTAAAATAGTTGTTGCTCTACTTCAGATGTTCTAGAGTTTTGGGGATATTATTAGAAGTTGTCAAGCTATTTTCTCTACTTAAAAAAAAAAACTCTAGTGTGAGTTTATTCAGATACATCCAAATGAATTTATTATGCATAAGCCTTTCTTTATGCACGGTGCATAAATACTCCAGATTGCTTAAAAAACCCCCAAATTTCTAGCGCACCCCATATTGCTTAGCACACCCCCAAAGTTCTCGCGTACCCCTAGATTGCTGAGCGCACCCCCAAATGTCTTCTGTGCCCCCCAATTTTTTTCTTCCCTCCCCCAGATTTCTAGCCAAAACCATTTTGTTGTTGGAATAGTTTCAGAGGGTTGTACTCTAAAACCATTAGGTGCATAAAATGATTTTGGAGTACAACCCTACAATTATACACTTAACATATTTTTCCCTCCCCTAGATTTCTAGCCAAAACCATTTTATGCACTTAATAGTTTTTGAGTGCACACCCCTAAAATTTCTCGCGCACCCCCCCAAAATTCTAACCAAGACCATTTTGCTGTTGGAATGGTTTCAGAGGGTTGTACTCCAAAACCATTTGGTGCATAAAATGTTTTGGAGTGCAAATCTCAGAAACCATTCCCACAGCAAAATAGTTTTGGCATGATTTGGTGGGCGCGCTAGAAATCTTGAGGGCGCGAGAAATTGGGGGGTGCGCGGAAAATTTGGTGGTGCGAGATAAATTTGAGGGGTGCAAGAGAAATTCGAAAGGTGCGCTAAACAATTTTCCCTTATTTTTGCATGGTACATCATAACCACTCCCTGATATACAATTTTACCGTAGAGGACGTTATAAAAATTAGAAATTTTGAAAAATAACGTCCACTACTTAAGTAATTGACTTTATAAATATAGGGTATTTTGAGAGGTGTCCGTTACTTAAATAGCAAACAGGGATATTTTCATAATTTCGTAGAGTGCATGTGAAAATCAGTAGGATGGCAAAAGGAAATCTCTATAAATAATGTAAGATAATACGAAGTAATTTATTCACAAGCTCTTATGAAGGTAACGTGTGGCCCAAAATGAATTTATCTTTTTTTAATGAGAGAAAAATCTACCGTGTATCCCCCTATCTCTCTTGAAAAGAATTGATATCTTTAATTTACCCTCTCTTTTTTTATCATATTTATTTTACTCCTAACTGTTTTTAAATATTTATATTTATTCTACTATTGATGTTGAAAACAAAAGTTTATTTCATCAATAAATAAAACATAAGTTTTGAGTTTCAATAACAATTTTTGTCCTGTAAAACTCAACTTTTTGATAAACTGTTTTATTTTAGAAAATTTTAAAATCAAGAATTTTGAAAAAAAAAACTTTTAAAAATGTTATATTTAATGACATTGGAACGAAAAGGGATTTTTTTTGGTATTTCAAAAACTTAAAATTCCAAATTTTCAAAAATTAAATAAAAAAAGATAAGTTTAATTTCAAAACGGTGCTTTTTAAATTATGTTAACAACGCATTTTTTTATTATTTGAAATTCAAATGAATTTCACTAAGTTTATGTGTACTCTATATAATTTAGTGGAATTTATTTCAATTTCAACTTACTCAAAAATGTGTTCAATTTCAACTTATCTTAGATATATTTTATTAGGCGACAAACCATTAAGCAGATATGTTCGAATTAAATTAGAGGTTTGGTTCTCATTGTAAAAATGGACCCTTAATTAAATAAAAGTGAAAATTTTATTAAAAAAAATGAGACCCCGAATATTTTGAGACCCAGCTCTGTAGAGCTGTTCGCACCTCTTTAAGGTCGCCCCTGCCATTAAGTTGTTCATTTTCTTGCAATGCCATCTCAATATTTTGCTATTCCTAGGTTTTTATTATAATAATCCAACTTTTATTGAGAGGATCATTATGAATAAAATGCACTAAGTTGTAAGTTGCACAAACAATAAGTTGATCCAAATAGTATGAATATTGGGTCTTTTAAATAGGTGGTTGGGGTTTGTTCTTCGACTCTTCTGTATGAAGGAAATTTGGTTAAGAGAAGACAATTCACTTTGTATCCCCTTCAAATTCCGCGATTGAGATTAGTCGCCATTAAATAACTGTGAGAACTTGATACTTATAACATGGGAAATAAAATGCTCCGCACGAGGTGCTTCGAGTCAATACAGATATGTACACCTATTCTTTTTTTAAAAAAATACGTAAAAGAAGATAAATTAGCATTCTGTTTGATGAAAAATAGAGGATAGCAGATACTTTCTCCGATTTCTAACCTGTGAAAGATTACACAGGATAAGCTTGAGCAATTAATGCTTATTTTGTGGGTTTTTCAAAACTCATTGATGAATCAATTTTTTCTCTCTCTCTTTCCTATTTTTTCTAAACAATTTTTTCTCTCCTAATTTTGTTTTTCTCTCCTTTATTAACCATTACACGTTCTAATGTAAAACATAAGAAAGACATCACATTCTTCTTCAATCAGTGAAACACGTTGAAGCTAAACATTCTATTGTTAGTTTATCCTTCAACTTTGAAAAAGTTTACGAAGATATGACAACTGAAGAAGACCACCCACCAAAAAAAGGAAGAATCAAGATCACCAAGAAAAAGAAGAATCAAGATCAAACACAAAAAAAAATTGAATACTGTTTTTTATTTAAAGTCTTCTTAGCTACACTTTTGGTGTTATATCATGAAACTATAACAAAAAGGAATGAGACTTTTGTAATTGGTAGAGATAAAGTTAACGTTAAAGTACTGTTATTGCTATGTTTTGTTGTTAATGTTGTATGTCGTGCTAGTGACTGAAGTTGTTTGTTTTGTGGTGTTTTGTTATCTTTGATGTACTGATTTTTAGCATTGTATTTCTTAGTTTTTTTAGTAGGAGAGATAATATGCATTAATATGGGAGAAGTTAGGTACAAAAAATTAGGAGAGAAAAATTTGTTTAGAAAAAATAGGGAAGAGAGAGAAAAACTCATCAATGAGATTTGTAAAATCCACAAAACAATGCATTAATTACTAAAGTTTTTTTTTTTTTTTGACGAATTAATCCATATAAGCTAGCTTATAATAGATAAAATAGTTAGAATTTTTTTTTATATTTAAACTAACGTAAAAAAAACATATATTTAATTATTTTCAAGTATAATCACATGGCTTCGTAAAAAAAAAAGACTATAATTACATGGGTAAAATTGGAATTTTCTTTTATAAACTATGAGTTAATCAAATCTACTTTTTCAAAATGAACTTACAAACTTTTCTTTTTTAAATCAAAATGAACTTACAAACTATAAACCATAAACTCAAAATTTAACATCAACAAATAGAACCTAGTTATATGGGTGTAGGGAAGATTAAGATTTTTCTCTATGAGATAGAGACCGATACATTGATGGAACCTGTAATGTTCCATTTGAGTTTTGGACGGGTTTTAGTGGACCGGATATTGGACCACTTGAGTACAAGCCCACATTACAATAATAGGTACCACAACAAAAAGTTAAAGCTTTCTTTCTCAACAAAACATTCAACTCTTCTAAAAAATTAAATTATATTTTTTATTCGTTTGACTTTATATATATTATATTATGTAATTTCAGTTTATTATTCTTTTTCAAGTAAATTAATCTTATTTATTTTTAAAATATGTATTTAGATTCAAATGAATATGGCTCCTAACATTTTATTCTGTAGAAGTGTTGCCAACATTCACGTCAATATTCACTTTTTAACATTTATTCTTTAAAAATGAGTTTCACATAAAATAGAACGTTAAAGAGTAGTGTTTTGAATGGATTGTCGTTGGTGTGGCATGCAATTGTTTTGATTATTTACTAAACCTAAATACTTTATCAGAAATAAAAAATTAATCCCTTAATATTTATTTAAAGAAATGACATCTCAACAATAATTTTTTTAAAATAATTACAAACGTTGTTTCATACACATAGCTCATGGAAATAACTTCTCACATGCTTAAATATCACAAAATTATCACTCAGGAGCAACTGCTTATGCTATGACATTCAGGAATGATTTAGATTTTAACAACCATATGTGAAGGGCATTATTTGAAGTACCAAATGGTCACAAGGGGTTTTCTGAACCATAGAGAATCCAAATTCTTAAATTCATATGTTTGAACAAATGATTTACTTTTTTTATTTGATAAAAGAGAAGAAAAAAAAAGATGATAGACAATTCATCTTTTTGTAATTCATCTTTTTCTTTGCAACCCTTACATTTTATCTTTGCTCATAGAGATTATATAGTACTGTATGAATTAGTGTACAACCAAAAATAACGATTAACCCATTTATTGTGATTTTTTTTTTTCAATTTTGAAGTTAATTAGACTAGGGTCTTCATTTCAATCTTTGTAAAATTTTATAAATAAAAATAAATAACTTGGTGCATGGCGTAACATGAAGTGTCATGGATGGAGTATATAAACTATAAAGTGCAATTTTACTTTCCATTAACTATTCTACATTGAAAAACAGGTAAAAAGAATCAAATAATTCGAAGAACAAGTTGTTATTGATAAAAAAAATTAATTACGGAAAAGCTGATAAGAAAATCAAATAATATGGAGGACAAGTTGTTGCTGATGAAATTATTTAATCAAACATTATATACGAAGATTGTAAATTTGGAATTGTAAATTTGTTTTGAACCCCCGATCCGGAAGACGTGCCTTCGGCGCGACCCGTGCGGAAGCACGGGTAATACGCTAGTATATATATGGAAACCACCCAAGAGGCAAGATTTGTGAGATAATTAAGCTACCATTTATGATTTCTCATTATTACCCCTTTAACGGTAGTTATTTAATTTTTCAATTTCCACTTTTATAAAGGTTAAATTTGTCTTTTGTCATTTATATTAATTTTTTTCTATTAATTTTTTATTTATCTAAATTAATGAAAGGAGTGTTACTATTTTTTTCTTCTCCATTTCTATTCATCCGAACAATACAAGATTTCTACTCAAGTTTTCTCTTATTTTTCTCTTCTCTCATATTTCTTTTTTTATTATTTATCTCTTTCCTATTTCTCTTGACATCCAAATACATTGTAAGGGTAAAAATAAAAGAAATAATAAGCTAATTAAAATAATGTTTAGCAAGTAAACTATAAAATAAGTTATAAACTATTTTAAAAACAAATCTTTTAAATTATACTTCATCTGGTTCTTAATATAAAAAAGAATTCTTTATCAAAATAAAAATATAAAAAAGAGTTCGTTTTTATATATATTAAAATATTGACGTAGTTAGTCTATATTATAGTAAAACATAATGTTTAAGTTAATTTATTGGTCTTAGAACTTATTACTAAACTAACTACTTTTAAACTAGTAACATTCTTCACATTGCCTACTAAAATTCAATCAAGATAGTATTTAATTTTGACCATAACCATAATCCAAACAAGAAAGCCATGTGTAGAAATAAATAATACACATCGACAGAGTGAGGATGAGGAGTTTGTATTTTGAAGGAACACTTGGGAAGTCAATATTCCACGTGGGTAGGGAAGGAACAAAAGTAGCATGATAAAAAAAGTGAGAGTGAAGTAAAAAAGAATAGTGCACTAGATCCAAGAAAATTGGTTATCGTACCTTAGTGACGCCATTCTATTTATATATTGAGTGTATTGTAGTTGTTTGTGCCCATTAATTACTTTCATTAATACACCACCCTTGTAGCTACTACTAGCTTCACTATCATCACTCACTTAACACTATTGTACATTGTACTCAACAAACGGCCACTTAAATGCAATTCTTTAGCCAAATTTTTTTTTATAGACACTCAAGTTTTTCTATACAAGCAACATTTGATCGATAGTGTTAGGACGAATTTGATTGAGAAGTTCAATGGCGTGCAAAGGTTACTTCGGATCAGATGGAGATTGGTCCACTGCAACCTCCTTAGGAGGTACTCCCTTCTTCTGAAGTTACAGGACTATTTTGCCGTTATTCAGTAATTTTTCATGGCTATAACTTTATTTTATCTAATTTCAATATCGGTAATTACATTTAAAATTCTAGTTAATTAAGTTGATATATATAAAACATATGAATTCTCTGTGAGTGTCACTTCCCTATTCATGCAACACCGTTACAAATTTTGATATTATGAATTTGTATTTTCTCGAACAATTTGTCTTTTAAGAAATTCATTCACTATCTAATCCCTATTATTTAGTTTTTTATTTTGTTAACTTTCTTGTTTTCAGGAGTAGAGGGTTCCAACAATTCAAAATTCGACAGCGAGATAAGTAAAATTTGATCAAGAATTATTCCCACAAAAAATCGAACTCAAATTGTTCCCGAGTCCTATATCTTGGTTTCCTATTATTTAATTTTGTTGGTCACAATTTTAACCATACTAACTATATACTTAATTGAAGTAAACACATTTTTAAATAGTATAATTTTGGTGGGCAAAAGGGGCTTTTTAAATAGTATAATTAACCGAGTGCTACAGTTGTAAAAAATGTCTGAATTACTTCTTCACCCCCAACCCCCCTCTAGTTAGCCCCAACCCAAAACAGATACACCTCCTATTGTTTATCTTACCTTAGTCACTGACACGTATTTTCACCATTTTAGAACATTTCACTATCAAACTATTGATAAATATCAATCACCCTAAAAATTGAATAGTGGGGCTCATGCCACCCCATCCATCTCTTTCTTCTTTATGGTCCATCATTGTATAAAATTTTACTGCTGCCATCTTCTCTTTCAAGTTCTCACATACTTTTGTACCTTCAATCTTCGTTTTAGCTACGGATTACCATTTTAATTCACATTTTACATTTTTAGATTGTACTTTCCTTCTGACCTCTCCCTCCATATATTTCTTATATATGGTTGCCAATTGCAAAATTTGTGCAATTTTTTATTTTATATCTCTATATGTATATATAGGATCCTAGGAAACCACCCCTAATTATATAAATTTTTAATTTTACCAAACTCTAACATCATATGGGTTTGTCACCAATGTTCTTCATATATAGGACCCTACCCTTAATGATACCAAACTCAATATCTTAAATTCATATATAGATGCTGACTCTAGACCACAAATAAAATAATAAGTGTAGATGAAGTTTATAAAAGAAAATATAGTAATGATTTTTGGATATTTTTGGCTACATATTGTACCTAATTAAGGTTACAAAATTATGAAGTTGATTATTACTAGCTAACATGGATTTGGGGGGGACGACAATAAGAGATGTTGATTTTTTGTATGGATATGCTATGCATGCCCAATACACTATTACATCTGTGAATTACATTCTATATCATAAACTTGTCGTGAAGTGTGTCATATGCTCTACTAAAGAATATCCAACGGGGGCCCCTACTTGATGATTAGAAGATAAAACTATCTTGCATTAATTTGAATTTGCCTTTCTTTGTTTTCTTGTCTTGCCTATTCCTAGTTTGAGACGATTGTCATCAACTATTCAACAATGTGTTTTCTGTAAGACACGCACGGGCAATTGTTTGTGACCTAACTAAATGATTTTAACAAAAATGTCACACACCCCAATGTTCATATCTTATCTATAACTTGGGCGTGTAGTTGGAAGACATTGACTTCACATTAGTCAGCCATATAAATAATTAAAATTCGATCTAAAAATTTAGACGGTATAATCTTAATTGGACCATCTAGAAGTGTTGATTGCATGCAATCACAATGCATTGAATTCAAATTCACTATAACCGTATAAATTTGATATTACACACGTTTGTATGTTGAGAACATTGATGGTTTTCGATTGATATTGAATAATGGACTAAATTCAAGTTTGTATTTCAAATCATAAAATTAAAATGAGTACTTCTTTAGATCGTCTGAAAATAGGACGATCATTGATGTCTTGAATACAATAAATTTAAGTGGTAAACAATTTAAACCCAATAAAAAATAGTTACAAATTTAATATGTAATTGAAGTATGACTTTTTGCGTTTTTCTTGAATTAAGTTTCATTGGAAGTTGTAAAAAGAATTTTGATTGGTTATTGATTATGAGGAAAAGAAGAGAGATAGTAAATTTTATGAGAATAAATAAAAGTAAACCTTGAAAATAGTAAAAATTGTTTTTTTTTGCTTATAATTTGGGACAAGAAAAAATAGTTTTTTTTTCTTCTTATAATATGAGACGGAGAGAGTACTATATATACCTAGCAAGCAAGGACACTTCTCAGATTAGGCGTGTCGGTGTCGGACACGTGTCCGTGTCGGTGCCGGACACTGACACTTATGATTATACAAAATTATGTCATTTTTTTCAAATTATTATCGATGTCGATGTGTCAATATCCGTGTCGAAACCGGTGTCCGTGCTTCATAGCTATATACTATCTTCGCTAGTAGTACATTGAATTACTAGGGGTAAAATAGGGAAGTAAAAAACGTCCTTGAAAGATTTGAAAAAGTTTGCAAGAATGAAGATCCTCCTGGCGCGGATGGAAGATATGATATCTCAACAGAATCATACCAATCTGATTCAAAATAGCAATGATTATATAGGATAACGGAAAGTAGCAGTGTGTGACTCAATCAAAATTGCTTTGCTTGCTGCAAAAGTATCAAGTCGTTTCTCTCACTCCATGATCCCCAACTAACAAATCACATCATGAATTCCACACACAATAAATAAGGAATCTTAATCCTTTCACCATGTGCTACCCCTATATACCATTCCCTTAATACTTATCCTCCAAGCATAGCTTGTACGACGTGACCATCACGTTCCTACCACACCACTATACTTGGAAAATTAATCTAAAAAATTCAAAACAAAAAACGACGGCCAAATGAAGAACAACAAGGTTAATTACTAGCTAGAATTAATAGTAGGACCACAAATGTATATTCTTCCTACACTAACTATATACCATTCTTCTCTATTCAACTATGCTGTATAATATTTTATAGTGATTAATTTAATGTGAAGTGGAGTACTAGTATGTTATAAAATTTGAATTTTAATCAAGATCTACCAAAGACTTTTCCACTTTATGTATTTGTTTATGTACTACTACTTAAATACAAAGAATATGCTGAAATAACTAACAAATATTCCATTTTTTTTTTTACTTATGGACCAATTTTGTTGTACTTTGTGAAAGTATAGTGTGAATTTTGGTTTGAAGAATGGAATGGAAGACTCTTCTTCTCACATGGGGGTGAGTGAATTGAAGGTAATACCATAAACTTTCCCATCCTCTCAAACACGTGGCCGTAACTTACACGCTATTGAACGTGTCTCTGTGCCCCTCAAAATCCCAACAATCAAACAAAACAATTACCTCCACTACTCTTTCTACCCAGAAAATATTCAGTTTTTCAATCCTTCATTTTTCCATTTTCACCATGGTTAATTCTTCTTCTCTTTTTTCCCTTTCACTATTTCCATTTTTTATATGAAAATGTACATACACTGAAATCTTAATCTATAGTATATTTATATAAATAAAAAACAAAGGAAAAAGAAAGACATGCAATCATACAATCACTGACTTTGTTGTACCTTTTTAACGGCAAAGTTAAAATAAACAAACAGACACGGATTTTAAGGGAGAAAAATAGTAAAATTATGAGAGCTTATGAAATTCTGCACAAGCTTAACTTTTCACAGAACAAATTAATGAACGAGCTTAATTTTTCTTCTTCATTCACCACCATAAATAAATAACCATCACTCCCAAATGTTAAATCTGTACACTAAATAATTAAAGAGTACTCTTAAATTAACATAAAAACATAGATTAAATTCAAATTCAAATACCTAAACTAAAAAAGTAAGAAAAAAAATGTCAGCAAAGTGGAAAGTAATTCAATTTCTAACAGATACATAGAGTTTGTTACGTTACGTTAACGTTCATTGCTTCAACTGAACCCACTCGTAGCGTCCTTCCAATGGAACGTCCTTCACAATATCATAATTATACCTGAAATTAAAATAATTTTTTAGGATTAATCATAATTTAATTTGATCTGAATTTTATACTATAGTTTGAAAAATAAAGCAGCATGAGAAATTTTAACTTACTTTTCTTGAAACTTTTTCTGAATGTTTTTCTCAGCAACAGAGAAAAATTCTTCAAGCTCAAATTCTGTTGGCATATTTTTAGGAGATGAATTTTGACGATGAGAATTTGTTTCCATTGACTCAAGCTCTTGAGAATTTCCTTGAAACTCGCTTGAACGATTCATCTCTCTCCTACACTCACAAAATATTCTGTTTCAGAATTATCAAATTGTGAAATGCAAAACGCTTAATATACAAAGTTAGTTACACACACAAGAGAGAGAAAATCAGTTACAACAATTTTGATTTTTGAATTAAAATTTGAAATAAGAAAACTGTAATTAATTTAAAGAAAATTCAAATTTCAAAAACTAACCTCTGTGTTTCTTCTTCACCGCAATTGCACGTCGACGTTTCAACTTGCGCTCTCTCCACCTGTAAATAGAAACTTAATGCGTTACATTTAAATTTAATAAAAATGAGAATGAAATCATGAATAATAATGATCCAAAAAACGTGACAATTGTAGTAGTAGAAAAAGTTGCAGTGAAATTAATTAAATAAGCTGAACAAAAAGCAGTTTCAACAAATTCTCTTTAACTGCATTAAATTGTTCACTTCAGTTCAATTTCAGATTTCAGAAAACCGAAAGAAATCTTCAAATTCAATTTTTCTAACCTCTAGATCTAACGATTTGATCCTTTCTTCAGTGATTCCAACGGATCCATTGCTAGAACAACACGACGCCGGAAATTCTTCGTCGGAGATAGAACCGGAGGAACGTTCAGGTTCCGTTAAAACCGTCGGTGACTTTTTTGATAATTTACGTTTTTCGTTTCTGTTGTTGATCTTTCTTCTCTTTGGAATTCGTTGTGCAGCTGAACTTGTAGCTTGTTCTTCCATAGCTAATGCGGCTCGAGATCGTGTCCTGACACCTACCTGAGAAATCTCCATTGATGAAACTATGAAAGTACGCTGCGATTCGAATTTCTTCATACCTCACTCTCTCACTTTTTCAGGTGTTGGTGCTTTCTGCGTTTTTCTGGTTTTGTTAATTTCAGAGAGAAAGAAAGAGAAATGTTACGCGCGTGTAGTACGGAGACGATGCAAATTGTGATGATAAGAAAATGAACGGTTGGGATTGGATGATTGGTTTTTCGTAGTGGTGTGGGACTCTTGGTGTGGTGGTGGTGTGGTCCAGTCTCCGTTAATAGTGACGGGGGAATCTTAAAACGGGGAATTTGACGGCGCCGTTATGTGCCGAAATATGAACAAAGGAGAAAGTGACACGTAATTGTAACTAACGGGGAATAAAAACGGAGAAACGGTGTTTTGTTGGAACTGGATTAATTGGAAGGAGATGAATGGATGATGGGATGGGGAACGATGGCAGTACAGAGTCTACAGACTGCGTTTGGATTATTTAAGACCGTGTTTGGATTTTAGAACGCAGGTGACGCTGATTTTTGCAGTGGGAATTTAGAATTATGCGGATTGAGGTGAAAAGAAAAGAATCAGCATATATTTGCGTTTTAATTTGTTGAAGTTGAGGAATTTTCCGTTTGGTGAAGAACAGGTCTTAAGCAAAATAATTGTGTTGAAAACAGTGAATTACTGATTTATCCTCAACTGTGATTATGAAACGCAGAATTGCCATTTGCTATTCATCATATAGTTTTTTCTGTTTGGTTTGTCGTCACCACAATACTAGCCACACGAACATTTGGCGTTTTATCCCGTAGCAATCAATCATCAATTTTACTCTTCATTGCATTAATTACACTCTTTGTTTTCTTTTTTTAGTGTCAAGTTAGATGATTAGTTGTTTTAGTGATGATCGACGCTGAATTCGGTAGAAATGATCACAATTCAATTCCTCGCGATTGTGATCGGAGGGACTAAAACTACTTGATATTAGAAGTTATCCCGAATTAGATTAAATAGCACAGTAAATCGGATATCGATGATGATTTTTTCTTTTGTCATTCATGTGCTTTTAAAGGACAATGACATATATTATTAAAATTTTAATTATGGTTATGGTAACTAGAGTTTTGGAAAACTCAAAACTCAAAACTAGAGTTTTGGAGACTAATTAACGAAAGTCACTGTATTAAGCTCCTTGCGCGGATTAAATTTTTTTGTTTTAATTATAGAAACTTTGCATTTGCTATTAGAATTTTTTTAATGTTTCAAGATATTGTTTCTATTTTTATTTCTTAATATGTGCACTTCTTTTTAACTATCGGATTTCTAGAAGAAAAACCCGACATTTTGAAGGTCGGTTGAGAGATAATAAATTCTTGTCAATAATTATTTTTTTAGTAAAACGTTTAGATCCTCTCCAATAGTTTGTCTTTAAAAAAAGTTCATTTCAATTTACAGTATTTAATTATAATCTGCCTAATTATACCTTCTTTTTTTTTGACTAAAACATAACGATATTCATTCATTCAAATTTGTAAGTACATCAATCGAAATCATTACATCTTCAAATTCGCTAAAAACTAAAAAGGATGAATCTACGAACAAGTTCATACCATCCGAGTTAATAGCATAGAACGACCTTATTACACAGCCTACAATTAATATGACAAAATTAAAATGTCCGGAGTAGTCATGCCTCTGGATCTGCAACGTTGAAGACGCTAAAGTCATCAAATTTGCGCTGAATTTGATCGAAGCAAACCTGTGAACCTGAATAAAACAAACACCGTACAAAGACGGGATAGCAAAACAAACACCGTACAAGGACGGGATAAATCACAACAAAACACCGTACCAAGACGGGACTTCAAAACAAATAACAAGAAATCACAAAAAAAATACAAACAAACCTAAAAAGATGTGAAAACCACTTATTAGAATAAAAAGAAATAACAAAACGATCAAGAGAGGTGATTTCAGATCAAAATTGACCCTAAATCACCCATCTCTAATGGATGAACAAGAAAAAACTCAAGAAAACTAGGGTTGAAAAGAATAGTGGCGGCTACAGAGAGAGGAATAAATTTAAATCTAAACTAAATCTTAAATAAACAAACTTAATCATCATAATTATACTTTTTTTTTTTAATTTCTGTTTTTTGGGTACAATTCTTTAGACTTTCTAACTTGGTAAGTATAGTGAGATGACATGAGAAAGGAATTTCTGAAGAAAAAACTTTTTTTTTTTTTTTTTTGGTTTTCACCGCCAGTTTAATCTGGTCCGGGGGTCAGTTCTGGCATCAAGTGGTTTCAGCCCACTTCCGATCGCAGTTGCGGGGGATCGAACCGTGGTCCTCCCTACCAAGTTCAGCGCCAATCACCACTGAACCAACTAACGATTGGTGAAGAAAAAACTTTAGTAGTTAATCTATTGATGTATGAAAGAGTAAAACGTAATGAAAAGTTAATGTTCATTAATTTTTCTTTAGTTAAGCAAAGAAGAAAAACTACAAAAAAAATTTTGGGTACAAAAAAAATACATTAACTCCATAATAATATAGATCATAAAAAAAAATTCCATGAGCATAATTCAATTACAATATAGTAGAAAGTTGAAATTTGAATTTAAAATTCTCCACTTATTCACTTTAATTATTAAATTAACTCTTAAATTAAAAAGTGATTAACTACATGCAAAAGTCTCGGAGGACAACGAGTCAAATGCCACAAAGATAAGTGAAACAATCTGAACTCATATACAATTCTATAAAAGTATTATAATTTTGAGAAATGATATTCCTACACACTTTTACATATATTGTAATTTTTACATTTTTTAATGCTTACACAAGTTATGTAATTTTTACATATATTAAAGCTTACACAAGTTTTATGTAATTTTTTATCTTATATCTTACTTTTCTTATGAAAAAAGCAAAAAATATGTATGAACAATGTTTGTGTAGGATTTATGTAACAAAAGTTGTGTCAAAATAACATTCCTCTATAATTTTACAGAGGTCGAATTCATAGACATTTGTGGGATTATAATTTGGTTCCTTCTACCTTCTTTTTTTCTTCCCCAATGTTGTGCTAGCATTTTAAGATCATTTTGGGCTTGTTTTTTGAGAAACTTAGTCGGGTCAGAGTTTTTGTGGCCTTTGTACTTTATATTTTGTCATTTATAGAGGTGTTCGCAGTGTAGTTTGTTTCACTTTTGAGCATAAAAGTCCTAATAACCACAAGATAAAAATGTATACGATTCGGTTTGATTCAGTTGATTTTTAAAACGTCATCCAAACAAAATCAAACAAAACCAATGCGGCATGGATTTGTTTCATTTTTTCTTACTTCCACTCAATCCAAACAACCAAACAATCATCTTACATTTTACTTACTTTCTACTCACTTTCATTCCTTTGACATTCTTTTCTTGCCCTTTCTTTCCTTTCACTTTCTTTTTTAATCCAAACAAAGCATTTGTTTTCTAGTATTATTATGAAAGATCAATCAGCATAATCCATAGATATGCATTTTATTGCCTCTGTTCCACTAGTTGCATGGTTAGAAGTGATCATGTACCCATTTTGAAAGCTTGAGCATACCAAGTGTTCTAGACCGGACTCTCGAATTGGACCAAGTCCAATTTTACATCTGATCAATTTTGAAGGTGAGAAAAGCACAAGAAGAGAGTTGAATTGTGTTGACTTTTTCTAAGTGTTTGCTTTTGTCAGATTCTGAAATTCAAGTTTAGAATATGATGAAGTGTTAAAGGAGTTAACCATTTTATTCCACTTATCTTTGAAGTTTTTTATTTGTTTATGCATGTGATCAGAAGAAGAAAAACTGTACTCTGAGTCTGATAGTGATCCTTCAGAGTCTTCTGATGCTTACGCGGTCTTCAGAAGTTGAGCTCTTCATAATTACTTCTTAGTTAGATTTCAGAATATGATCCTTCAGAATCTAATCCTTCAATCTAGAGTCTGATTCTTCAGCTTCTGATCCAAAACTTCAACTTTACTTCAAAATTTTAAATGCTCTTATAAAGAAGGGAGTGTCTCCTTTCTTCAAAATGAGGCAGCCATGGAAGTTTTCTCGCGACACGTCCTCCAAACCTTTTTGGTATTCATCCCCTAAGTTTAAATTTTGAATTTATTTTTAACATAAAATTATTCCTTTATATATTTTTCTTTTTAATTTTTTTAACAAATACTATCCTAAAGACATTTGTTAACAAGACTTTGTGTGTAAATTGATCAGCCATAAGTTACTAATTTAAGAACAGAGGGGAGCAATCAGTAACATAACAGAGAAGAGCAGGGAAACATGACACACATTGTCATTTAATTTAGGACCATATATGTAACAATAGAAATTAATGTACTGCATGATGATCGAATACGGTTGAGACATATAAACATGTAGAAATTGTGCATTCATTTACACGTGGGAACGGGGAACATAGGCCAATACTTTAATGAAGGTATGCGAGCTTAACAACGTATATATATTATCCATACATGCAAAAGGTAACACTTTGATAATTTGGCAGTACCTAGTGTTAGTTTTCGATTTTGAAAAAACGATTTTTTAAAACCAGCACTGAATAAGTTATTGGCCGAGTCGCGGTTCGATACGCTCTCTTTAAGACGTTTCACGGCACTACCCAAAATTGTGCAAGGTAGACTAGCAACCGTGAAGTCCCCAGGATAAAACAGCCAAATCAAATATACCGTTAGCTACTGCACTGTAGAAAACGGCCAGAAAGACACCCTCGATGGTTTTTACAAACCAGTCAATATCGATATGCAAATATCGATTCGAAGTGAAAATAATCACTTTCTGAAACAACAAGAAATGAAATATCTTTGAGAAGAAAAAAAAGAATTCAGAGAGAAGAAAGAATTCGAAAATTCAGAGAATAAAAGCAAAAAAGAAACTGATAATTGAAGGCTGTATTTATAGAGGAAGTGAGGAACTGCTTTAGAGGATTTCGTGGGAGCCTGATCTCTCAGTCAAAGCAAAAACGTGGACCATAAAAATAGGCCACTCAGTTGTTGACCGATGAGGTGGTAGCGGAATTTGAATTCCGTTTCTGACTTGGTCGATGCACATTAAACATGTGCGAATCTGATAACGGCTAGTTGGCACACACACTTAGCAAAAATAATAATAATTATTTTAGGTATTAAAAAATTAATATATCACCAAGCCCAAGCCCAGGCCCAGGCCCGGCCCGAACCGGCCGGTCGGACGGACGACGGCGGCGGCGCGCGCGCGTGTGTGTGATATTCGATATGGTGTGCGGTCTCCCCCGTTTACAAAACTAGGTACCCCTTGGGGCGTACCCCAAGTAGTGAGCTCCCACTATATAAACACTACCACAAGGTGTGTCCTAACCAATGTGGGACTAAATGTGAACTTTTTCAAATTCACACTCATATGTGTTTATTCTATACCAAGTTCAACAAGTTGCTACATTTGCTTACTTGTTCCAACAATCCCCCTCTTGAATTTAAAAAAGTTGTTTCAGTCATAACGTTGAACGTTTCTGTAAGATTGTGCATAAGCAAAGGTGACGCTTGTCTTGAACCTTTGCATAGCAAGTAAGAGCCTGATTTAACAAGAGTGACGCTTGTCTTGAACTCTATCTCAGATTTTCCTCAAACCCGCACACAACCTTTCCTAAGGTGTCTTCTAAAGCCCGTGCTTTAATGGCCCTGCACGACTATCCCGGTTTCATGAACGATCTAGGAGTTCGCCCCAAAACTCCATAGGAACCGGCCTCAGTTCCACATTCATATAGGTGAGTCTATCTCAAGTACCCCTGAAGCAGGTACTCCTCTGATACAGAGTATAGATCTCATTAAGAGTTTCTATTACCTCATCCTTCTCGCTTCAGGTTTCATGCTTCTTATATTTGCATGATCATCCCTATTACTCATGACTTGTTGTTTACCCATTGAAACCTAATTCTTGGGATCTCCAGTCTTTTAGGTTGGGTTACCATCAGAAGTAATTCAAGTAGGCATTAGTCCCATCTTAACAGATGTATTATAGACTTTCTCTCTAGCTAGTCCTTTCGTCAAAGGATCGGCTAAATTATCATCAGTGCGTACATGATCCACTCTAACAGCACCTTTAGTGAGGAAATCTCTCACAGTGCTGTGCTTCCTTCTAATTTGACGTCTTTTACCGTTGTAGTAACGGTTCTCAATTTTAGCGATAGCCGCGGTACTATCGCAGTGGATCAACACAGCTGGCAATGGTTTTTCCCATAAGGGAATCTCAGATAGCAAGCATCTCAACCAACTTGCTTCTTCACTAGCTGTTGCTAGTGCTATCATCTCAGACTCCATGGTGGACTGAGCCAGTATAGTCTGTTTCTTAGACTTCCAAGATACAGCTCCTCCGGCTATATTGAAAATAAAGCCACTTGTTGCTTTGGAATCATCTGACAATGTGTTCCAATCAGCATCACTGTACCCTTCAAGTACGGCTGGAAATCTCTGATACTGTATTCCAAGGTTCATGGTCTTTTTAAGATATCCCATGACTCTGTTTATAGCATGCCAATGCTCATCACCAGGTCTGCTGGTAAAGCGGCACAACTGTCCCACGGCATATGCAATGTCGGGTCGAGTGCAATCAGTGACATATCTGAGACTGCCAATGATGCTCGCATACTCAGTCTGTCTAATGCTGTCACCAGTGTTCTTAAAAAGTTTTACACTGGCGTCACACGGTGTGTTTGCAGACTTACAGTCAATATATCCATATTTCTTTAGGATCTTTTCCACATAGTGAGATTGATCTATGGATATTCCTTTTTCAGTCCTAGTGATTTTGATTCCTAGAATCACACTGGCTTCTCCAAGGTCTTTCATATCAAAGTTGTTACACAACAATGATTTCACATCATTTACTGCAGACATATTTGAACCAAATATGAGCATGTCGTCTACGTAGAGACATATGATAGTGCAAATGTTATTATTAGACTTATAATAAATACATTTGTCACTTTCATTCAGTTTGAACCCATTTGATACCATTAAATTATCAAATTTCTCATGCCACTGCTTAGGGACTTGTTTAAGACCATATAGAGATTTTTCTAGCTTACAGACCTTGGTTTCTTGCCCATGTACTACAAATCCTTCAGGTTGTTCCATATAGATTTCTTCTTCAAGATCACCATTTAAAAAAGCAGTTTTAACATCCATTTGGTGTACTACTAAGTTATGAATAGCAGCAATTGAAATTAGTACCCGTATGGATGTTATTCTAGTGACCGGAGAAAAGGTGTCGAAGAAATCTATATTTTCTCTTTGCCTAAAACCTTTAGCCACAAGGCGAGCCTTGTATTTTTCAACACTACCGTCGGGTTTTAGTTTTCTTTTCAAAATCCATTTACAACCAATTGGTTTGCAGCCAGGGGGTAAGTCTACCAAGTGCCATGTCTTGTTGGATTCTAATGAATCCATCTCATCATTAATAGCTTCTTGCCATAGATCTGCATCCATCGATGACAAGGCTTCTTGAAGATTTGCAGGATCTTCATCTAATGTATGAACCGCATAATCCGGTCCATAATCTTTAGCAACTCTTACTCGTTTACTTCTACGAAGTTCTGTGTCTACTTCGTCATTGCTATTCTCATTTCGTATCACTGGTATGTGACTCTTTTCAGGAATATTACTCTGTTCAGTGCCCCCACTATTTCTCGATTTAAAAGGAAATTTATTTTCATGGAAATCTGCGTCAACAGATTCTATGATCACTTTTGCATTTAGGTCATAAAACCTATATGCTTTACTGTTTGTTGCGTACCCAATGAATACACATTCATAGGCTCTACTAGCGAGTTTAACTCGCTTCGGATCCGGTATACGGACATAGGCTAGACATCCCCAAGTTCTCAAATAAGACAAGTTTGGTTGTCTTTTCTTTAATGTCTCATATGGAGAGATCATTTCTTTAGACTTGGGAACTCTATTCAGAACAAAGCAAACAGTCAAAATAATTTCCCCCCACCAATGGGTAGCGGCACCAGAGTTCAACATTATAGCAACAACAAGTTCAGTAAGAGTTCTATTTTTTCTTTCTGCTTTACCATTCATTTCAGGGGAATATGGTGCAGTCGTTTCATGTATAATTCCATGTTGTTTATTGATCAGTGCATTTTAATGCACTTTTTAATCACTCTGTGCTATGGCAATTTTATGACTTCTCCTGCTAATTTGGTATTTTTATCATGTTTTGTGTTTAGAGTCTAGTTTTGCTATTTATTTTCGTAATAAACAGTAATTTGACACCTCCTGATTGTGCAGACCATAACTTGAGCTACGAATATCGGATTGAGGCGCGGGAAAATGCGTTGGAAAGCTAAGAGAAAGAGCTACAACTTTCATGTTGAAGTCGAAAGCCAATTTGGAGCGCAAATAAGTCAAATAATTACGTTTATGTCCCAGACGTGATTTAAAATTACCAATTTCCAGCATAACTATATTTTTCGGCCCAATTGTTTTGTGGCCCGTTTTGCTTGCTTATAAAAACCCAAAATTCAGACCTAGGTCATCTTCTTGACTGCATTCACGAAATTGTATGAACCCTAGAGCAGCCACCACTTGAATGGAGAACTAATTCCTTTTATCAATCCGTTGGTTTAAGAAACTTTGATTCATTATCTTGAGGTTTGATTCTAATGCAATTCCAATTCATGTTTCTATTTCTTTCTCTGTAAATTTCTACTTTATAACTTGCAATTCGTTTATCATTTGATGCTTAATTATATGTAATTCGGTTTGCAAGTTTACGAGATTATTCGAATTAAGTTACCGCTTGTTAAATTTAATTCGGTTAGGAATTTACAGAGTCTATAAACTTGTTATAGGATTGATTTGAATTCACGTTTTTATTTTATATTATTGATCGTGATTCTGTGACGCTTGTTTACTTTATCATAGTCAATTGAACGTTCTGTTATAAGCTTTTCAAACAGTTCGAATTCATATAAAACTAATTGACGCTTGATCAGTTAGTTTTATGATCAATCAAGGATAGAACTGAAACGAATTTATTCTTTTGCCATGAACCTAGGATAGATAATGAACGAAGTTAGACGAAACCAACGGATTGATTGCTTGCTACTTATTAATTTTCACGAATCTTTATATTCTGTTTCAACCAAACAAAACCCCCATAATTTTTACAGTTTTTGAATTGTTTCTAATATAGTTAAACTGATTGTGAGTCTTTGGGAAACGACCAAGGTTAACTACCTTGTACTACTTTTCTTAAAACATTATTTGATCACGAAACGACCGTGATCATTTATAAAATTCATTAAATAAACTAGAATTATATTCAGTTCCCCTATCACTACGAAATCTCTTGATTTTCTTATCAAACTGATTTTCTACTTCATTAACAAACACTTTAAACATATCAAAAGCATCACTTTTATTCTTCATTAGATAAACAAATGTGTAATCAGAACAATCATCTATAAAAGTGATAAAGTAACGTTTGTTATTTCTAGTCATCGTTCCATCTAGTTCACATATATCAGAATGTATAAGGTCCATAGGTTCAGTTTTCCTAATTACTGATTTATGTGAGCTTTTAGTAATTTTTGCTTGACTACAAAATTCACATTTTTCTAATTCATTAAAATTTAATTTAGGAATTAAACCTAAGTGACTTAAATGGAACGCATATTAATATGACAAAGTCTAGAATGTCAAATATTAAAATCACACAAAGAGTAAACAGAAGTAGAAATTTTATTCAAATTCAAAGCAACATCAACATTAAGTTTAAACATGCCATCAGTGGCGTACCCTTTCCCAATAAAAGTACCATTCTTAGTGATGGTATACAAATCTGCCCCAATAGTCTGACTAAACCCAGCCTTATTCAAAAGAGACCCAGAAACAAGATTCTTTTTCATCTCGGGTACATGTAAGACATCCTTCAAAATAAGAGTCTTCCCGGAGGTGAAATTCAGCACAACTTCTCCAACACCAGCAACATCTGAAGTGTGGGCATTTCCCATCTGCACTTTCTTATTTTCAGCTCTCGTGTATGTTTTAAACATAGCACGTTCATAACAGACATGGCGTGTGGCGCCAGTATCTATCCACCATCCATCAGTACCACCGACCATATTAATTTCGGTGATCATACAAGTGTAAGCCTCATCGGTTACATTCACTTGAGCATTTAAATGAGCAGGTTTCGGCCTTTTCATTCCTCTACATTTCTTTGCCGAATGACCTGGTTTCCAACAGTTGAAGCATAGGAATTCACCAGAATCATTTCTAGGAGGTGGAGGCTGTTGTTGTTGCCTAGCATATGGGGCCTTAGAAGGGTTCCCATTCTTAATTCGGTTTTGATTGCGGTTCTGATTCTTTAAAGGTTTGCCCGTAGGCTTCAGAGCCGCACCGAATTTCTTTTTGTTATTGTTGGAGACAATCAGAATTTTCTCTTCTTCTTTCTGATCCTGTTTCCGTGACTCTTCTTCAATACGAAGACGAGTAATCAGACCCTCGATGGAAAATTCTTTTGTTTTATGACGAAGCTGATTTTTAAAATCTTTCCATCCAGGGGGCAGCTTGTCAATAATAACAGCAATCTGAAATTGTTCATTGAGAGACATACCTTCAGTTATTATCTCATGAGCAATCTTCTGGAGTTCATGAGACTGTACCTCCACTGACCTTTCATCAACCATATGATATTTCAGATATCGGCTCACAGCATATTTTTTCACACCCGCCTCTTCAGTGTCATATTTCTTTTTCAAAGCCTCCCATACATCACTAGCAGTATCATAAGTTCTGTAATAATCATACAGATCATCTTCCAGACCATTAATGATATAGTTTTTGCAAACATAATCATTATCTATCCAAAGCTGTCTTTTCTTTTCAGCTTGCAGTGTTTTATCCTTAATCTGTTCTGCTGTTTCAGTTTGAGTTTTTTCTTTTCCAGCAGAAGCAGAATCATCACCGTTGGTGGTGGTTACAGAAATATCCTTTGTTCCTGAACCAGAAGCCGTAGCATCAGGAACAACAGGAATAGGTTCATTTAAAACGTAGACACATTTTTTCAGAGTTAAGAAAAAATACATCTTCTGTTGCCAACGTTTAAAATGATTCCCTTCAAACTTAAATGGTTTTTCTGTAGCACCAACAGCAGAATTACCAATAACCTCTTCAGTTGCCATGCTAATTTTGAAACGTCTTAAAATTGTTAGTTTTCGATTTTGAAAAAACGATTTTTTAAAACCAGCACTGAATAAGTTATTGGCCGAGTCGCGGTTCGATACGCTCTCTTTAAGACGTTTCACGGCACTACCCAAAATTGTGCAAGGTAGACTAGCAACCGTGAAGTCCCCAGGATAAAACAGCCAAATCAAATATACCGTTAGCTACTGCACTGTAGAAAACGGCCAGAAAGACACCCTCGATGGTTTTTACAAACCAGTCAATATCGATATGCAAATATCGATTCGAAGTGAAAATAATCACTTTCTGAAACAACAAGAAATGAAATATCTTTGAGAAGAAAAAAAAGAATTCAGAGAGAAGAAAGAATTCGAAAATTCAGAGAATAAAAGCAAAAAAGAAACTGATAATTGAAGGCTGTATTTATAGAGGAAGTGAGGAACTGCTTTAGAGGATTTCGTGGGAGCCTGATCTCTCAGTCAAAGCAAAAACGTGGACCATAAAAATAGGCCACTCAGTTGTTGACCGATGAGGTGGTAGCGGAATTTGAATTCCGTTTCTGACTTGGTCGATGCACATTAAACATGTGCGAATCTGATAACGGCTAGTTGGCACACACACTTAGCAAAAATAATAATAATTATTTTAGGTATTAAAAAATTAATATATCACCAAGCCTAGGCCCAGGCCCGGCCCGAGCCGGCCGGTCGGACGGACGGCGGCGGCGGCGCGCGCGTGTGTGTGATATTCGATATGGTGTGCGGTCTCTCCCGTTTACAAAACTAGGTACCCCTTGGGGCGTACCCCAAGTAGTGAGCTCCCACTATATAAACACTACCACAAGGTGTGTCCTAACCAATGTGGGACTAAATGTGAACTTTTTCAAATTCACACTCATATGTGTTTATTCTATACCAAGTTCAACAAGTTGCTACATTTGCTTACTTGTTCCAACACCTAGTAATAAAAATAACTCGTGTTCATGTAAAGTAAAAAGTTAATTAAAAATTACTAGTGGTGAGTATCACATAAATTAGCTTGCATTACGATGTGGATTCCTTTCATTTATATATGGATCTTGCTAACGAGTACTCTGGGATTAAGGACGGATCCAAAAACGTATTAGATCGGGGGCTAGAAATTTTGGTAAGAACAAATAGTATAGAAAATTAAATCACCATATTTTTTATTTACTAAAGCACCCATATTATTAGTTGTAGTAAGTGAGTTGAAATATAACAAATAAGAATATATTAGTAAAAAAATATTTTTTAATTCCCGTGAGCTTAACTCAGTTGGTAGGGACATCGTATTATATGTGTAGGAGGCCGGATTCGAACTCATGACACTCCACTTATTGACCTTTAAAATGAATTTTCTAGCCACTAGACTACTTGACAAAAAAATAATAATTCTTTTTTAATACTTGATATTAGACCAACGGAGTAGTAATAATGTTATAACGGGGGTTGAATCGCTCGATTGAGATAAGACAATTCTGATCTATTACAGCGTCCTGCTGTAATAACAGAAAATTCATATTCATATCTACCCTACCCGTCGTTTGGTTTCCAACTTGAGGGAGTGATTCTCAAATTAATTAACTCAATTTCGCAACTTCAGTGAATTTTGTACTACTCCATCCTAGTTCAAATCAAAGGTTACCTAACACCAATTAGCACCTTTTAATCAAACCTCAATTTAAAGAGTACACCCAGAAAATTAGGATTTTTTTTTTAGAATATTAAAATGTGTTCTTATAACACATGTTAAGAAAGTATTTTTTCCATGATAAAATATAAGTAAATTTTTATTTTTTAGATTCATTGTATAATTGATGTATTTAGTCTATATTTGTCACAGAGGAAGTAGATGTGACATTTTATAATCAAACCTTAATTTAAGTGTAGACACATAGAACGAGAACATATTTTTTCATTGGAGAATGTTAAAATGTGTTCTTAGGACACATGCTAAGGAAGTATTCTCTCCGTGATAAATTATAAGTAAAATTTCACTTTTTTAAGTTTATTACCAAAGCCCTAAAACTTCACGTAAACAACTTGCCTCATATTCTTACAGAATTGTAACATCCTTGCTGCCAATAAACACCTCATTAGTGGGGCGTCATTCATATAAAAATATCTTCTCAAGCAGAGCTAAGGTATGCAATTCAAATTCTAGAAACCTCTCATTCCTTGTTTTCATACCAAAATGCGTGTTGAAAGTGTTTACAGGTATGGGGTGGTGGCAGTTAACGAGATTATTGATCTTGCGAAGAAGACTCGAAAGGAGTGCTTGATTTTTAAAGTGGACTTTGAAAAAGCGTATGATTCGGTCAGTTGGGGTTTTCTTGACTATATGATGCGTAGATTTGGCTTTGGTATGCAATGGCGTAGGTGGGTTAGGGCGTGTATTTTCAGTGGGAATCTTTCTATCTTAGTTAATGGGAGTCCAACGGAAGAGATTAATATTCAGCGAGGGCTTAAGCAAGGGGACCCCCTCTGGCTCCATTTTTATTCTTGTTGGTGGTGGAGGGATTAAGTGCAGCTGTCAGAACTGCGGAAGAAAGGAATTTGTATACAGGGTTTAAAGTGGGTAACTCCGGGATGTCTGTCTCACACCTCCAGTACGCGGACGATACTCTCTTCTTGGGGGAGGCCACAGTGGAAAATCTTTGGTCAATTAAAGCCATCCTCCGGGGATTTGAGCTTGCTTTGGGTCTTAAGGTCAATTTTGGAAAGAGTAAAGTCATGGGGGTAAATGTTAGTGGTGAATTCCTAGGTGTGGCTGAAAGATTTCTACATTGTAGTCGGGCTTCCTTGCCCTTCACCTATCTAGGCCTTCCAGTCGGGGCTAATGCTCGAAAGTTGTCTACTTGGCAACCTCTTATTGACACAATTTCAAGGAAGTTGGGGTCTTGGAATAATAGGTGGATTAGCATGGGAGGTCGGGTGGTTCTTCTTAACTCGGTTCTTAATTCATTACCTGTTTTCTTCCTCTCTTTTATGAAGATGCCAGTAAAAGTGTGGAAGCTGATTGTTGGGCTTCAGAGGAGGTTCTTATGGGGGGGTACTGGCTGTAATAAGAGGATAGCTTGGGTGAGTTGGTCAAATATTTGCAAACCAAAGAAAGAGGGGGTGTTAGGCATTAAGGATCTTCGTTTAGTCAATAATGCCCTGCTTGCTAAGTGGCGGTGGAGGATCCTTACTAAAGGACTTGGGCTCTGGCGTGATATTATTTTGGCTAGGTATGGTTCCTTGTTCCCAGCCTCGCATCTTGCAGGTCGTCCCAATGGTGTAAGAGGGGTGTCTTTGTGGTGGAGTGATGTCTCCTTACTAGGGACTCGTGTGGACTCGCACTCATATTGGTTTTCTAAAGGAGTGACTATGCGGATTGGCAATGGGACTTCGACTTCCTTTTGGTTTGACCCTTGGGTTGATGGTGTTCCTCTTCGGACTCGATATCAATCTCTCTTTCAAGCTTCTGACCAATGTCTTGACAGAGTCGCTGATATGGGTAGTTGGGTGACAGGAGAGTGGGAGTGGGAGCTTAGATGGAAAACGGATCTTGATATGCAGGACCAAAATCTTCTTAATGGTTTGATGGAGTCCTTGCGTCGGGTGCGTTTTTCAACTACAGAAGACGAATGGTGTTGGAGGCGTGAGCCAAGTGGGTTGTTTTCGGTTAAATCAGCCTATTTAGTTCTTGAAGATGGAGCTATACTTCAAAGAACTCTCCCAGTGATTGACTTCGTAAATCTTGCTAGGGTTTGGGATTCTTGGGCCGCGTCCAAAGTGATTGTCTTTTCGTGGCAACTACTTCAGGATAGGGTTCAAACTCGGCAAAACCTTCGTAGGCAGAGGGTGATGGTAGGAGCTACTGATATTTCTTGTGTGTTTTGCGGAGCGGTTGAGGAGTCGGTAGATCACCTTTTTGTTTCTTGTGATTGGAAAGACCTATAATTAAAAACCATATAAACTTTAAGTTCTTCCATGCTCTGCATTACTAGACAAAGGAAAGACCTATAATTAAAATGCCAAAAGAGAAAAGAAAAAAAAGAAGATGATCAAAAGTGGGGAGCAAAAGCAAATTGAAGAATCTCAACATTGTCCTAAACGAGATAAGAGTTAGGCTTCAGGGTAAGGTTTCAATAAATGTCTAAGACATGTTTGTTCTATTAGTGCTCAAATGGGCCTCTAATTATTTTTTCTAAAAGCATAAATTTCCCTTTCTATGGTTGGATTGATATGAGAGTAAGGACACATTATTTTTCTTAAGGACCCCTTTTCACACTTTTTGTGGCTTTTCACCTTTTCCTTCTTTTAATTGTTTCAAAAGTCATGTGGAAATTTATGATTGCATGCACAAATGATCACAAATCAGCTGTAGCCTGTGGGGTGTCTGTCTACTCTTTTACGTTCCAGCAAATGCTTTTGAAAGTTGAAGCTTTTTCATCTTAATAATCTGATAGAGCTTTACTGCATCGATCACATGATGCCTTGTGTCATTCTTGAAGTGGAAATGGGATGGATTGCATTATTGTTTTAAAATTATTGTAGATATAAACTTAAATAGTAAGAATTATTTTAAAGAATATAATTTTAGAATACTGTAACTTGCTTAAAAAAAATACCGTAACTAAATTGATTATTCATGTCAACCATTACTGAGACATTGAACTAGTTCTATGGTTTTTTCTTTAATGGCAACTAGTTCTATGGTTGAGCACGGACCTGTGATCCGACTCGAATCCGATGTAATGGACAATACATTGAAGCATTCAGTCAGATGCGGATCTCGGGTCAACAATTGCGAAAAATTGGACATGAATGATTACATTCGGGCAAATGCGGGTTTCTAAAATTATATCTCTTCGTAACCAAAACCGATCAAACAACTATTAAGATGCAAAGTAACTAGATCTATTTTAATTTCTATTTCTTTTTTAATTGATCTATTAAAGTCTTTAAATTTACACATTTGAAACAAAGTAACTGCATCTCACCCTCTTTGTTTTTTCATTTCGTTCTTCTATTATTTATTGCATAATATTATTTACTAAATATTGAACTATTTGAAAATTAATTTTTTTTGGATAATTGAGTTTTATACATAAACAAAGTCTCAATCTAATTCACAATAAACGGACTGTTCTACCTTCCACCCATACAGTCTAACACCGGAACAAACCGAAGATGTAGATGGTCGAAATCAAGTCCAAATTAAATGGTTGCCATTTTTATTGATTCGGTGATTTCGGCCCGAAATTGATCGATGCTCAGATCTATATTGAACTCAAGTGGTTTATGAATTTCCCTTATAACAAATCAGTTAGGAGAATCCGAGTTTATTTTTTAGTAAGAATAATTTTTAACCAAATTTTATTTATCTCGAGGACGAATTTTTAGTTATGGGTCCTTTTCTCAGTAAACTAGAGAGAAAATAACGAATTTTTTTTTTGATTATTTATGCCGGTAATGGAATTTCATGTACTATATGTACGTTACCTGTTCCTCGTGACTTTTTACTCTGTTTGCTTACAGTGTTTATGTAATCATCTTCTCGTTCTATGTTTTTGAGGGGATTAAGTCAAAGAATTATTTATGATAGGCACATAATGTGAATTGGTTTGTTCTTTTCATTGATATTTGGTTTTGGTCCCATTATGTCATTTTTCTTTTTTTGGAGATGTATTATGTCAATTTTCATTTGAATGCTAATAGATCTACCATATTTTTGCAATTGCATCGGATTTATGAAATTTATGCTTTAATTTAGTGATTGAACAAATGAAAATGAGTTTTGGGAGAGGAGATATAAGATATGTTTGTTTCAGCTTTAAAAAAATAAATTTTTTCTTTGTATTTTTTAAAATAGATTTTGTAAAATCGTTTTTTAAAATATTACAAGTTTTTTTGTACTCATTTTTTTCTAAATTGAAACACTAATTTTGATATCACATAACATAAATGTATATTATTGAAGTTCAAAACATAGTCAAAATCGCAATTTTTTCAAAAAATTGTATTTAAAAAATGATTTTTGTAAAAATCTATTTGAAATAGCTTCAAAATTATGTGATTTTTTGAAATTTTGATATCTAATTATTTGTTCAATCATTTCATTTGCATTTTCATTTTAATCTGGTTCTCATTATGATGTTCTGGTGACCTATGAACTAGTAGTTTCTTCACTAGCTAGTTCAATGATCAGTTTGATTTTTAAAATATTGGTAAAAAAAAATTAAGAAGATGAATAATATATTAAATAAAATAAAATAAAAACAAACTTCAATGAAGTATAAAGTGTGTCTAATCAACAGAGATACACATTCAAAATGAGAGCAAAATAGTACTGCACCTCCCATCAAGTAACATATACAACCAAAACAACAAAAAATGACCATGGCATGCATCTTAATCCCTGAACAATAGTGCACCTCCATCTTATTATGTTAGTCTCTACTCTTAGAGAACCAATTGACTGAGTAATCTAAAATATAAATTCCTAAGTTAAAGTTTTTTTTTACTAAGTAATTTGGTGGCTAAATTCAAACCTCTTAAGTATGAAAAAGTGGAAAAAACTCCTGTTCAAACTTTCTGCAATTCAACATTTTTGAGTAAAAAAATATTCTTGCAACTATCAAATAAATTGTACTTACTAAACTTGCCAAAAATGTTTTTATACATTATCCCTTGATAATTCGGATTACTTATCCTCGACAACTAATGAGAACAAACAATATACATGTGAAGTAAAAGAATGTTTTACTCTCATATACAATATGTATGACTAAAAATTAGTTGTAGGTACCACATACAAATCTACTTATATAATTTGCTCTCATATATTATAGGATAAATACTCCAAATTATCGAGAGGTATTGTAGACCTCTTATATAAAAAGAATGTTTTACTTCAAATTATCAAGGGATATTGAGAACCTAAATATATTGACTCCAAAGAAAAAAGAGAGCCTAATAAATTCATACAACATAAAGCCTAAATATGAGTTTTTCTTCTCATGCCCCGCACTATTTCTCATGCAGCCTGCAAAATAATCGGAATATTCCCTTTGTTATTTACGTAGCAAACTCAGTTCACTGTTTACGTATAAGTGCCAGTTTTTTAACCCAGCTGCAATGCTTGTATCTGTCACACCCCTAGTTGAAATAACACTCTGGTTAAAAAAAAACTACCATTAACTACGTAAATAAGCGAACGCCCTTCAAAAAGTTTGCATTCTAAGTAGCGAACCATGATAGGTACACAAATGTGTGGTATGCAACACACCAGACAGTTTGTGTGGTCTAAAATGCATCATAATTTGTATAAATAAATGTGTGTGATTAATTTTTTCAATCATAACTCAGAAAAATGGTCATTTATCAAGTCCGAAATAACAGTCACCTAGTTTTAGTCTACTACAACAACTAAAAACCAATTTTTTTTTTCCAGGATCAACGTTGATGTTATGTTGGCTGATCTAAAGCACCAATTGGACCAAATCAACGGTCATCTCAACTATCGTGATGCAAGAAGGGTGGTCGGTGTTGAGTATCACTATCTCCCGGTTTACCAACATGAAACTTCAAAATGACGTAAATGTAAGAACCATGTTCTCTATTTTCTCTCAGTACAGTACGAAGGAGTCGATCGATTTAGATGCGACATTGGTAAGATCTGTTCAAACTTGACCCGCCGGAGGACCTTTGACGAAATCGATGCGTGCATGTTAAACTTGAGGAGGATGGAGATGAAGTAGTTAATTTATTTGATCCATAGTCTCGTTAATTAATTACATAAAAAAATATATTCATTAGACAAAAAAAATACATCAAATTTAATATAAAATGGAGACCTAATTAGACTCGTGCACCGCACGAGTCGAAGTTCTAGTCTAATATAAAACGGAGACCTAAATGAAATCTCCCTCCAAAGGATAAAAGAAGGGAAGGTTCCCAGTTCACATGGTATGTAGCCAACAATTTTTGTTTGTTTTAATTTTTGCAATTTTATACACTCGCTACTTAACTAGTGAGAAAGGTAAAATTAAAAACTCAGGAGGCGCTTAAGAAGCTCAGGGGTGCGAAAAGTGTCTCTAAACATTTAATGGTTGCAAAGCAACCCTATAGATGGGCCGGCCCTTTTGTTTTAGGACCAAGAAAATAAAAAAATAATAATAATAATGAAGAAATTTGAAAAGAAAAAAATTGAAGGGAGAAAGAAGGCGCAGCACATAGATAGACGAACGAAGAGATAAGTAGCAGAAGGAAGTGACTGAAGAAGAAAAATATGGCGATGGCGAATAGCAGCGTGTCACTGTTAAAGTCTTCTTTCATGGGAGATCAATTTCTGCGCTGCTCACGCCATCATTCTCTTCATCAACTATTCCGTTACAAACCAGGTTTCTCCTCCTTCTTCTTCCCAATCATTTCCTCCATTGAAACCTTCAAAATTCTTCTTCATTATTTTTTATCTCCTTTCTGTTACAGGAATCAATCATGTTTCGATGCAGTTACCTCGATCACTTTCTGGCTTAACTAATCTATTGTTCAATAGAAGGTAGTTACACCACACTTTTCATTTATTTATTTATTTATTTATTACTTATGGCTAATTTTAGGGTATGATTAAGTTCCACGATAAGTTATGGTATATCCACCACACCAAATTAACTTTCTCTTCTTCTCCTTCCCTCACCCGAGAAAGAAGAGTACAAAAAATAAGGCTATTCTAATGGCTGATATTTTCCGTTTATGTTTCTGTATGTTCTGGTTAGGATTATTGATTTTGTGTCATAGGAACATCGATTATTATCGGTATGTTTATTTTTAAATGCTTCCTCAAATTAAATATCCTTGGCCTGTTTGGATTGCCTTATTTGAATTTCTCTACCGACATAAGTTTTGTGAGACTGTTTGGAAGAACTTATGGAAAAGCTCGTAGCATGTATAAAAACAATTTATCTTTATTTTATCTTTTTCTATAGAAATAGCTTATGTAAGCTTATACATAAGTGCTTATCATGATAAGCACCGCTTGTGCTATAAGCTGCAAATAAGTTGTTTATCCAAACAGGCCTTATTGTGTTAGTATGTGGCAGTAGTCATGTTGCAGGAACCTATCCACTAGACTTGAACACAGATATATAATTTGTTTTTTAAAGTTAATATATTCAATGCAGAGAATCAGGGGAAAATGGTTCGATTTTTTTGATGTTTATGACACTATTCTAGTTTTTCATTCGCTGCTGTTATTTATTGTAGACTTTTTAACCAGTGCTGTTAAAAATCAGCTATAGCATATTGCAATTTGAACAAATCGTTATTATACTGCAGTACGCTATTTAGTACAAAATGTTGTTAAATAATGACTATGGTGGTGTCGGCGCTATAACACTATTGCGCAACAGAATTTGAACAACTTGCTAATTTCTGAATCTGTGATTGAGAACACTGCTTTTAACTATGTTGATTTAGGGGTATCTGTTCATCTCCCATTGTGTTCCTTTTGGTTTAAACTTTGACATGTTGTCTTTGTAGGAATATTGATGAATTGTCTAATGGCAACCGTAAACGCTTGAGACCTGGAATAGTTTCTCCGCGACGAAAAGTGCCCAAGGACATAATAAAGCCTCCATATGTAAAATCTATGGTTCCGGCAGGGATTGCGAGTGGACCTGAAGTGCATGACGAGAAGGGGATAGAATGCATGAGAGCCTCTGGTAGGCTTGCAGCACAGGTTCTTCAATATGCTGGCACTTTAGTCAAGGTGCGTTCTTTTTATCTTTGGTCAGTGGATCCCACACTCTCTAATTGTTTGTTTCCTATATAAAATCTGATTGCTTATTATATGTAAAGCAAACAAGTTATTAATACTCTGAGGATGACTAAGTGTCTTTCCTGCCCCTTGCTTTGTTTTCTGCCCATATTCTGAGGATTGCAAGTCCAAATTAACTAGGAAACATTGGAGGTTGTTATTGTTGTGATGTTGTCAAGTGCAGGAAAATGTAACCATACTTTTTTTAAAGAGCGAGATTTATGTAATCTATCAAATGTTAATAAAATTAAATTATTGCACTGATTGGTATGTTTTTATCTAAATAGAGAAAAGTTGTTTTTATGTTAGTTTTAACTTCTGTTGACAGCCAGGCATAACAACAGATGAAATTGACGAAGCAGTTCACCAAATGATAATTGATAATGGTGCATACCCATCTCCTCTTGGCTATGGTGGTTTTCCAAAGAGTGTCTGCACATCTGTGAATGAATGCATTTGCCATGGAATACCAGATTCCCGTTCCCTTGAGGTCCTTCCATACAACTCTAAATTTATACAATTATTATATATCTTCTGCGCAAAGTTTTGACACATTGTTTTATTTCAGGATGGTGATATAATCAACATTGATGTTACTGTTTATCTAAATGTAAGTTGTAATATATGTTTTTACTTGATACCTGATTTTATTACTTTCTACCCTGCTTACAACAATTATGCCCTCTTCTTGTGTGATATTGGAGGGGACGGCGGAGGCTAGGAATAATTTATTATACACACATAATGCTGTTTTGTTCTTTTAAAGCTTGGTCCTATGTCTATTTTTGTATGAATATTAAATTCATCTAGCATATTTTGAAATGCGTATGCTGCATTAATGTTGGTTGTTTCCCCCATTTTATTTGTTTTGCAATTACATTAAAGCATATGAAATTTGTGCTTTTATTTGATGACTGAACAGATGGATATGATTTGTAGGGCTATCATGGTGATACATCGACAACTTTCTTTTGCGGAGATGTCAGTGATGAAGCTAAAAAACTAGTTCAGGTACCAGTTTGTCTTCATGCCAAAAATGGCTGTGAAATGGGGCTTTTATATGTTTCATACTTCCATGCACCCTTCATTAATTCTGCATTTTAATACGATTCTCGTTATGATGTATTAGTGAACCATGAACTAGTGTCTTCACTAATTCAATGACCAGTTCAGTGTTCATAGTATGAGAATATGAAAAACCCATGCTGGATGCATCTCTTAAAATATTATTCTCTTAACTATTAGTTTAAGTTTTTAGGCTTAGAACTTTGCAATATCAGAGATAGAAAGAAAGCTACTTTACTGGTCTATATGGCATTAAAAATATTTACTATTTTAGCAGAGCAGTTACTATACAAGTATCAACGTGTAAAGCTATCCAGTAATAGACGTACAACTTATTCATTAATGGCCTTTTATTTTCATTATCTGGTCGCTAGGAGATGTTCCACTTATTCCTGAAAATTGTATATCCCGTTAAATTCATTGATTAACCCTTTGTCAAATATAATGAAATTTATTTATATTTTTTCCCATACCACGCATTCTTATTGTTTTTGGTTGTTGAGAGTCTTGAGATACTGTTCTGGAACTCTCTTATGCGGCCTTTTTTGAAGTGTTTTTTGTGTGGTTAGAAATGAGACATTGTCCTCGACTCCTCGTCATTTGTTTTATACTCATTGGAGTGGGGTTTTCCCCCTTATATTATTGATACAGGTCACTAAAGAAAGCCTAGATAAAGCGATATCAATATGTCGACCAGGAGTGGAATTTAAGAAAATTGGCAAAACAATTCAGTAAGATGTTGCTATCATTTGTTCTCTCATTGGCAAAACAATTCAGAAACTCTCAGGCATTAGGATTATGTATAATAAATATTAATTGCATTGGTTTAGACTCATGACCCTTAACTTTATAAGGTTAATAACAAAAGAAATGTCAGTTTGTATTCTTTAAATAATTCTTGTGAAAAATAATCATCCCCAACAGGGTGTAAATTATTTAAGCATGCCACCAAATTTATTATGAAGTTTCAACCTTTGTGGGTATTACTCTTAAGAGTGTATAATAATTTTTCCCTGAGATGACTCATTCAGCCCAAATCTTCATGATAAGTATTACTATTTCATACAAACTGTTTTTATAAAAATGTACACTTACTTTCTACGGACCCATAATAGTCAACCTCAACCTCTCTACAAGGACTCAGTAATCAACTTCACATTCATATAGTTGTGCCATGTCGTCTGTAACATTTTGTAGAAAAAATGTGCTAGAAAACCAGAAGAAAGAGGGAGCTTGCTTCTTTTTCCATGGCCTTCATAGTTCCCTTAACATAGGAAAGAGTTGAATAATTTCAAAACAATAATTTGAAGGAAACAAAAGCTGTATATTAGCATTTCTCAATATTGCTTTAGTATGAGTTAGTAGCTAATGACTGTGAGTTAAATTAATTTTGATTCTTGATTAATTATTCATCTTTGATATATTTTCTTTCTTTTTTTAAGTGATCATGCAGATAAATATGGATACGGTGTTGTGCAACAGTTTGTTGGCCATGGAGTTGGACGTGTTTTTCATGCTGATCCAGTTATTCTTCACTTCAGTAATTAACTTTAACTGTGTGCTTCTGTCATTATTACTTGTTAGTTTTACTTCAATTCTATGTGTACTAGCAACAAACCCTGCTTAATTTAGTAAGTTATGTTGAGAAATTATCAAATAATGTTCTGTATAGACTAATTAATTGGAGAAGCCATAGGTTTGGAAGTAAAGTTATTTTTTTTACTACAGAAAAGTTGGTAATAATCCATTAAACTTACAAAAATGTCTTATATTTTATATTCAAAAAGGGAAAAGGAAAAAGAAAATAGAGGGTCCCTTTTAGCTTATATTGTTATACATGCATTCCACCTTGGAGATATTGATTTAGCTGTTGAATTTCAAATGTCTTGTTTGGTTTTGGCTTAGCTACCTTTATTATTTTATATTACAAACATTTCATATCCTTGCTAATGTTTTCTCCAAACCTCAAAATACTTTATTGCCTGTCAGATGTGAATTCCTTTCTCTCAATGTCTCTATTCCCAATTATGCTTGTAACATTTATTATTATTATTATTTTATCTTCAGGAAACAACGAAGAGGGACGAATGATGTTAAATCAAACCTTCACGATTGGTAATTTTTTTTCATACAATGTATTTTGTTTTGAACGCATGCTTATGATTATTGTTTTTTGAGCTGGAAGCTCTGCATGTGTTTGCTCTTGTCATGTGTTGCATGAATTGGGTTTTTAACATTATATGGGTATGATTAAGTGTATATTTAAATATTTAAAAATATTGTCATTACCCTTCATTTTCAGATCATTTTAACCTCATATTATAGGAGACGTGGCCAGAAATTGTGGACCTAAACCATATTTGAGCTCTTAACATTATGATTTCAACCCCACAATTATTTCTCTTCAATGTTACAATCACATGAACAATTGATTTTTATCCCAAATTTTCCTTTCCCACAATCACTGCTTAAGCTAAGCCAAGCTCCAAGCATATCCTTGGTGTTATATCTTGTAAATGTTATTATGGGTTTTGGGGGGTTTCTTGAATGTATATCCTGCTTAAACTTTTTGAAAAACCATCAGCGGTTCATGATGTATAAACAAGGATGTGTTGCTGTGCATGTTTATCTTTCTATTATTTTTTACTAGCATGTTTAATTTTAGATAAAGCTGCATTTTATAAGTGGAATTGCTAGAAAAGATATGATTATATGATTAAAAATGATAGGATTAGAAAAAGAGTTGGGGTAGCACCTATTAAAAGATGGTTAAATTTAGCTTTAGGTGGTTTGGGCAGGTAAGGAGGAGATCTGTAGAAATAGTAGTAAGAACTAAGAATAAGAAGAGTAGATCAGACGAGGGGGAGCCCAATTGTTAGAGGAAGACAAATAAACTATAGGCAAAAGACTTTGAGTACAATGCTTTGAATCTCAACATGATTTATGATAGAACATTATGACATCACTTGATCCATATAATCTGATTTCACTGAGTGGGATAAGGATTTGTTGTTGTTGATGTTTAATTTGAGAAAAGCTCACGCCACATGAATACACACCATTAAGCTACAATTTATCACATTTTGAAGAAATTGTGATTGAGAATGGTTAACTCATGACATGGTTCTCATGAGCCAGTCATGCACTAAACAGCCTTTTAATTGAGTTAGAGTAAAAATCCTCCAAGATATATAGGTTTTGTTATATTGTTAACATAGTTTTCCCTTACCTTGTAAATTTTACAGAACCAATGCTGACTATGGGCAGCATCAATCCTGTGATGTGGAAAGACAATTGGACAGTTGTAACGGAAGATGGAAGTCTTTCAGCTCAGTTCGAACACACCATTTTGATAACACCTGATGGGGCTGAGATTATGACTCAATGTTGATGGATGCAAACTTTCAATATCTTTGCTTCACTCGCGAGAAGCTTATTATTGTGGAGATGCTATTAGTTTATTTACTTCCAGCTTCATATCAAAGTTTTTGCTGGAGATTTACCCAAGGTAAACGAAGCATGTGCCAAATGAGTAACAGTGTTGTATTGTTTCTGTATAATATTTATATAGTTTTAAATTTTTACTGTCTCCTCTTCATCAATTGATAATTAATTATATACTCACTTATTTTTCATTGTTATTATGGGGAGAAAACAATGATCACTGTATATATAGCTAGTAATTATCGGTTTGGATTTATATGTTGGCAAGGCCAAAAAAGTAGAGGATTTCCTCAATGAGGTTCACTGTATGCATCAATAAGATGAAAGTGAAAACCATTCTATATCAGGTGTAATGCATAAATTTAACGTTATATAATTTTGCACAGTTTTGGATACATCAAACGGTCCAGAAATCTCCACATGACATAGCTCATTAGAGTGCCCAAACTCAATCATAAGTATCATATTCATAGATGCTAGTAAAACAAATACTTGGGTTAAATTAATTCAACGTATAGCACTATGCAAGTCTCAAACTGATATAGTTTGATCTCTCTTCATTATAAGGTGCTGTGGTGTTTAATTGATATTTGTTTTTATTTTTGACAAAATAATTTTATGTTTTTTTTTTGACAGATTGACAAATTGATTCTTAATATTATCCTATCATGTTTATATATTTTAAAAATTCTAGTAATGAAAGAAATGGATGAATAAAATATTAGTAGTATTCATTGTCTTGTAATCGTGTTGGTGATTTGACTAGTACTATGATATGTGTAAGTTGCATTATACAATGCAGGTGACAAGGGGAGCTAATGAAACAAACAAAGGAAGTCTTTCCCTTATATATTTTTTATTCTATGACCAACTCTTTAAGAGTTCAGGTTCACTCCATTTAGCTTGTATTCCATTTAGTCCATTAGTTGCATGGATGTGTGCCATGTGTAAAGGGTTTCGTATTGAATGTGAGATTAATTGAACAAGATGTTATAAGTATAGACGATTTTCATTTTATAAATCAATTTTATAATATTAAATTAGGTTCAATTTCTAATTTTAAAAAAACTTTGTTATTTCAATTTTGTAAATATTTGTTTTTTCCCCTTAACCTATGGTTTATATTTTTCAATTCAATATGCGTTAATAATAATTCAAAGCATATTACTTCGTATCCAAGGACAACCATGGAGAAATTGCAATAGAATTGTACTTATGGCAGTAAAACATTATAAATAAGTTTGAAAATATCATTTATTTCATTCACAATAGAAAATGTTACACACTTGCATCATAATTGAAGTACATAAATTATTAATTAAGCAAATCAAATTAAAAGATATAGCTACTAAGAATGAATTGTTCAAGTGGTAAGGATCTTGATCTCTTTAAGTATGTGGTCAAAGGTTCGACTCCTGCCTCATGCGTATGGAAAAAATTCGGTATTAATCATCGTTAACGGCGGTGAAAACTTTGTATCAATATCATGGTAACCCAAGAAAAAAAATTAAAAAGATAGAGCTAGAACAGTTGATTGACATATTATCTTGTGTGATCATTTACTTGCCATTTTATGACTTGGGCTTGGCAATTTTCTCTTTTCTTATCTGAGAGAGTAACTCAGCAAAGCTGCAAGCACATAATATTTTTAGGAGTTAATTAGAGAATTTTTTTCGTCCTTTAATTAGGACTAATACAAAATAAATAAGTAATTATTATTTATAATTATAAAACGAACCTTTTGATTTCTTCCCTAATGGTGCCTTTACCTGGAACTTCATCTAATACACCTGTTTCTAGATTCACTCGGGTAAATTTTTTATTCAATAAATTGTCACCAACTTTAACTAGGTTATCCAAATTTTTTTTAGTAGATATATCTACAGAAGCTACGTCCCCTTCTAATGTATCGTCCTGTTTGAAGCAACCAATGTAAGTTTGTTACAATTTAACTAATGTAAGTTTTGTCAAAAAAATAACTAATGTAAGTTTGTAACAATTTAACTATATGATTATTAATTACTTAATATATAGGACAAATAGAATCATACAAGAAACATAGCTATAGGTTTGAATCCGTTTATCCATCATAGACATATTTTCTATGTAACTTTTCTAAGAAAAAGTGGTCTTACTATATACATAAAATATAGAAGACTAATATTATTCTTCAAAATTTAAGGATTAGGCTGTTGATTTGTCAAATAAAAAAATATTTGCTATTGATGAAATAAAGACCGCATTTTTATCCTCATCCAGTATGTCAATTTATTGTTTGCCAAAGTTTAAGTTATAATAATAAAAGATAAATTCGTCCAAAAAAATAATAAAAGATAAAGATTAAAAAATGAATTTCGTAAATAATTTTGATTTTATGGATACAGTCCAATTTTTTAATAGTTATTAACTTATTATATGGTCAAACAAAAACTCTGGCTGGCTTTCATATTAAAAAATCATTCATAAAACTAGAAAATATTAAATCTTAGAATTGAGATATAAATAGTGGTCCAGTAGATTGTGGAGGAGACTCTGCTACCATCTTAGAATTGAGAGTCGAATCTAATTCAACCTTACAAAATCGACTTATAAGGCGGAGATTGCCTCTACTTTATAAACACATATTCAGCCAACTCGCAATCGATGTGAGACTTCTTAACATTAAATAGCATAAGTCTATGTGATCTTAACTCAATTTGAGAAGAAAAATAAAATAGCATAATAAGAGAAGTATTAATTACTTGAATTCGGAGGTAGTTGTCATTAGACTGAAATGCAGTAAAAATAACAGAGTTATGGTAATCAACCATATCAGAGCTTGCTTCACTGAAACAATCTATAATTGGAGTTGCACCAGCATTGCATAACCAAGTCAAAGCACCCCATTTAGCCACCATTTTAGCATTGTACTTTTTTTCATTCTTGTTCGATCCTGTCCCTATTGAGATTACAATAAAACGATCATACTCTATACCTTTTTCACTATCCTCAGGCCTTATCATCATATCCTTGGTCACTTCTCTAATTGCAACCATAGTCTGCAAATTATTTATCACACAGTTATATGTTACAAACGTAAAATTTAAAGACCTCTTATACACTTTGCCTTAAAATTATTACAGTTATATGTATTAATCGCGGCCATGCTACGAACAAACTTTACCGGATTGTTAGCACACATGCCGCCATCAATGAGATTGTATTTTCTCATGACTGTCCCAGATTTATTTAATTTTTCAAAATAGTGAGCTGGCAAATAAGTTGGAGCCGCTGATGTAGCAATGCAAATATCTGCTAGTGGTACATTTAAACTTGAGTCAACTTTAACCTGCATAAAAATTATAACTATAAAGTCAAACTCTACTCTTACTACCACTTTAGGACATGCATGAGTGATTTTTATTAATTTTGTATATGCAAAAAATCAGAATAACGATATACACCTGATAGGATGAGAAGATGGTAGGTTGAAGTTCCTCAACATCAAAAGTTGGAATAACAACGTTAGTCAAAGTTTTACGCAAAAATGTATCTTTTGTCATTTCTTTTATTAGCTTGTGAAGATGCTTTCCGTTGTACTTAGGTCCTATCAAAGATTTTGTTGTGTTTATCAGCTTCCCAAATTTTCCACTGCACAAGAAAGAACACTTCATATTATATCCACACACATGCGCGCGCACACATATAATGTTAGCTAGCTACTAATTAATATATATATAGACTATACCATTTCTGTGGAAAAATTAATGGCAAGTTTTTAAGGTAAAATGGAACAATTTCTGTGGCAGCCATTAAAGGACGGTTATTTTTCTTTGGATCAGGAGTTGCTAACATGGCAGTAATTAGGCCACCTGTACTTGTCCCAGCAATTACATCAAAATAATCTGCAATCCTTACATGCTCACCATCTATTGCCTGTAAATTAAATTTACATATACATGTAAATATTGTGAAATATATTATATCAAAACTATAAGAAAATAATTAGTTATATATATAAGATCATATATTAATATTATTGATGAAACCTGAAGTTGAGATTCAAGGTTGGCAAGAATAACACCAGGAATGATTCCTCTGACGCCACCACCATCAATGCTAAGAACAGTAATGCGATTCACAGGCTTAATATCTTGGTGAGATATTGGGGTACTTGCCATTGATATATATATTTGTTAGAAAAATATTACAATTAATCAAATAGAACTGTGTGTGTGAGTATGGATGGAGAATTTGATGCTTTTAGGCTATGTCTATGTTTGAATTTATACCCAAAAATTACACGTTTCATAATTTTTATTACGAGGTTTTTTGACTAATCTACCAACACAACAACTCTAATTTTGTTTTTTTAACAACAAATAAAAATATTTTTAATTACTATATTTATATGTATGGTGTGTGTTTAATATGAATTTCAAAAAAATAGTTTAAGGGTTCATATTGGTGGAAAGGATAAGAGAAAAGATACCATAATTGTATCATATTTTGTTCAAGTTTAATGTATAGAGAGAATGTGAGACAACATAACATGATAAGTTAATACCGTAATTTATCTTATCATGTATTTTTATATTATCATGTATTTTTCTTTCCTGAATTTAAGCTGCGCTAAAAATCAACAGAATATGGAAAAAAATAATTACCCTATTAAGTATATTTAAAAAAATGAAATCAATAATAAAATAAATGATAAAACAATTAGATACTGTATTAAAAATTAAAAATAATAATTAAATTTTAATAAATATACATGATTTTTGACAAGTGTAATTTTGTCCTTTTCATAATCTAAAAAATCAAAATTCTAATAAAATTAAAATATTTAAAACTAAAATAATTATAAAATATTCTGAAAATAGGAATGTTAATTTAAGTTTTAGAACATGTTAATAGGAATGTTAATCATAGTATTAGAACATTTATTTAACTTGTCTAACTTATCTAATATATATATATGATCAGTTATCATGTGTGCTAGGATAATTGATATCTTGCTTATATTTTATCCTATTATTATTATTATTATTATTATTATCATTATTATTATTATTATTATTATTATTATTATTATTATTATACTTTATATATTATTTTGTCTCTATTATTGTGCAACAAATAAGTCATAAAGATAAATCTTTATATTATTTTGTCTCTATCATATGTTTTACCAACCATTTGCGTTTGTAACAATGATAGGAGGTGGTATCTGTGCAGTTTTTATTTTAAAAAAAGACCGTAATTTAGCCATAGTCATATGTGGCAAAATATTATTAAAAAAAATGGCAGTTGCTCTTTTTTTATATTTGGATGGTTAATCAGTCAAACACAGTGGTATGAAAACATGTTTCACCATTTGTAGAGTGGTGTGAAAAATTACTAGTACTAAATTACCAATAACTCATGTCACAATGAATGAAAGATTGAAATTCCTAGTTTAATCAGCAAGAAGTATGTATATGTTACTAAATTGAAGATGAAGAAGATAAATTAGAGAGATTTGAAAACTACGATGACAAAGAAGATGAACAATAAAATTTAGAGATTTTGTGATTTAGAGAATTAATTTTTTCTCAATTTTTATTTTTGTCATTGACTACATCATTTACCCGCTTGTCACATAAATGTGTCTCCTCACTGAGAACATAAGCAAGCAACACGTACCAAAAACTACCACATCAACTTTTTTAAAAAGTTGACATTAGAACTAAAATGACTAATAGATTATAGAGTTTAGGATTGTTTTGTATTTTTTATTGATTAAGAGAGTAGAGTAATAAAAAGGTGTTTATTCAAGGACTAAAATGACTATTTCTCTCAAGAAATTATATATGTACGTACATTTGAGACAAGTGTTGGAGGGTATCACAGAAGAAATTGCAATGGTTTATCTTTTAAATTCACAATTTACAGGAAGCATGTTATTATTAGTGGCAACGGCCCTAATTTCTTATAATTTGTATCGTCGTGATTCGATGATATAATTGAAAAATTATACTACAAATTAATATCAATTATTTTATGACATTTAATTTTATAAATAAGTCAATTGTTGTGAAAGAGAGAGTAACAATTAATTTTAAGAAATGATGTATTTTATAACAAGTGTAATTAGTTATTTTATACGGTATAGATAATAAAAAAATTATTCTACCAAAAAAATAAAATTAAAGGTAGTTTTATTATTTATAAATAATATCTATCTTATATCATTATTACCGCAAAAGAAGTACTATATGTTAGAGTTTCTTATCTTTTGCACGTCAAACACAAGATGTTAATTTTTTCAATTAAGTAGTTTAATAACTAGAAATTATTCCTCTTAAAATAAATAAGTTGGAGATCCTAAATTCAAACTTCAACTCCTACCTATAATAAGGTTTTCTTAATCTTCCTTTATAATTTGAGGTATTTATCAATCAATCAATTAGAACAAACCATATCCAAATTCAGATTTGTAAATCCAAAAGTTTGTTACATGTTAGTTGTGAGTATCACATACAAATTCATTTATATGAGGTGAAATATATCTCATCTAAAATATAATATCCCTACCAATTGAATTATATTAACAAATATAATACAGTTAATTATTATGCATGCATATGTCTATACTCTATACCATATTAATATGTCATCATCAATATAAAAAAAAAATTAATTATGTCATATTTTTACCCAACTTTTTTATCATATATTCGTCTATATCATGTCATAATTATCAAACGTCTGCGCTCTTTTTTTTTGACTAAATTATCAAACGTATGCTAAGCGTTCATCATAGGGTTTATCATAAGACAAAACACTCATTAGAGGAAATAACGTTCTTAATTAGTCAAAAAAAAAAAAACGTACTTAATTAATTAGTAGTATCTAATAATTAACTCTAGCCCAGACCCGGTCTCTGTTTATATAGTACTCCACAAGTATAATAATATAATAATATATGCATGAGGTTAATTATATTTCGAAGGAAGTGTTTTTTCCACAAGTATATTTCAGGAAAGTTGTTGGTTAATATCGTTGAATATATCCATACAAAGACATCATTGGCGGGTATTCTGATCCCTTTTAATTTATAATAATAATAATAATAATATTTGTAGATAATTCAAAAAAACTTATAATAATTTAGTTGAATTGATCACCTCATCTAACGAAGTCTTGCATCTGGATCCTCTTTGTTTCATCATCATTTGTTGTATGTACCGTCATTATTTCAATAATCTATTTATGTTTTTTCTCTCTCTTTAAGACTGTTATTTTTTTTTTTTTGAATCAATCTTTTTATATTTATTAAATAAAAAATAACAGGAATAATGAGTGAATAGTTCAACTAGTTTGAATTAAGGGTGAAAGAAATTAAAGAGTAGGAACGATAGAATAAAAAGGGTAGTACATGATCCAATTTCTGAAGTTTTTCTTAAATATTTTATATATCAACTAAAGTCTTTATTATAATTTAGTTGAATTGATTACCTCATCTAACTTTTACCACAGCAGCTATAAGCAAGTACAAACTACAAAGTGTGTTGTATTTGTATATAGATGGACCTTTATTTTCTGGGTCTCGAAAATATTTATACCATAGTAGATATTTTAATAAATATAAAAAGATTGATTCAAAAAAAAAAAATCAATTTTATATTAAGAGGTCAATTTTCAACGTATAAAGCTGATGTGACATAGAAAAATAATTGTTTATGTTTAGAGTTAAATAAATTTTTAGTCCCTACATTTTGCGAAATCAATACAATTAGGTAATCCACACATATGCTCCTAAAAAATTCTGCCCAATACAATTAGGTAAACCATCACACCAAATAAAATCATCGAAACCAAAAACAACATTAACAAGGTCATTAACACAATTATTTCCTCCTTTGTGTACCTCAAATATTTTTTGAAATGAAAATTTTGAATTATAGGTAGAAAATTAGACCATCTCGTTTGAAGTTTTCTAATCTAGAAAGACTGGTTGCGCGTATCAAAGAAGAAGTTGCACCTTGTCCAAAGAGGTAGAACTTGAATCCCACTTATTAGGATTAGTGGTTAGGAATTATTATTCTTTTAGGGTTGTTTTAATTTCAGTATTCAGTATATGAATTATTATCTTTTTTAAGATTGTTAGAATTTCAGTATAATTATCTTTTAAATTTAAATGATAGTAAATTTAGGATAAGTTAGTTATTAACCGAGTTTAATTATAAATTTTGTTGTAAGTCTATTTAAAGACACCCATATTTGAAATAAGGGAATCAATCGTCTTTTATGATAATAAAAGAGTTTATTTTCTTTTTCTGATGGATTCTAGAAATTTATTTGACAGACCATCAAAAAAAAAAATTATTTGACAAATTTATCGCTCGCAAACTTGTGTTTTCATTCTAAGTTTAACACTTATTAATCGTTGCATTTCCGACTGCGTCACTTTCAAGGCAAGATATTTAAATCGGAGAAAGATCCATAAACAATTCTATAATCTCTTTCTAGCCATCAATTCAAGATAGAATTAGAGACACCAAAATTATTAGCAAAAGCTCTAAAAAAAATGAGCCCCTAAAAGCTCTAAAAAAATGAACCTTTAAAATTTCTAAAATCACCCAACTTAATTGGCTTACTCCTCTTATGCTACTTCTCTAAATAAATGCACTATCACTATTGCAATATTAAGGAAATACTTGAGATGAGTAAGCCAATTAAGTTGAGTGATTTTAGGAGCAACTGAAGCATGAGAAGTAGCACCAAAATTCCAAATGTGTAAAAGCAAATATGGAACATTCAAAGAATAAATGGTGAGTGTCTTATAAAACATTGTTGCAATAGCTAAGGACCATAAGACCAATGTAATTCTCATAAATACCTTGGTTATGCCTTCGTCATAAGGACCATAAGACTATTCCAAATCACAAGCAATCCTTTTCTCAACCTTGCCCGAAAATAAGGGCCACTCAAGTAATTCAACAAGGAAAACACATCTGGATGTAAAATAAGTGCTACTTTTAGCCAATTAAAGACGCCATACCAAAACTTCGATGCAAAGGGACAATGTAAGAATAAGTGCACTGAATTTTCAACCAAGTGGTCACAAAACACACACCCAAGAGACATAATCGGAAGGACCACTCCCCTTCATAGCAAAATTTGGAAATCTATCGAGCAAAAGTTGCCAAGTGAAGGCCGTAACCTTCGAAGCAAGGTTGTTAAAATTCCGATTTAAAACCTAAAAACTATAGATTTTACGTTTCTAGGTCATCATTTCGAGTTAACTCGTAGTAGAATCCTTTTTGGGTAAAATCTTAGTCTGGAACGATTTTACATGATTTAAATCGCTCTAAAATCACTGAAATCGTGTAAAATCGTAGGTTTTAACTCTTTGAGACGATTTTACCTTCTTGTTTTTGAATAATTTTTTGGATGTTACTTGATGATTTGGTGGATAATTTGTGTAGTTTGATCCAAGTTTATGAATATTACATTTTATTATGATGATTTAGTATATTTTAGCTTTTAAGTTAAGTTGAAACTTTAAATGATTGATGCATTTATAATATTATATAAGTGTATATATGTTTTAAATATAAATATAATATTATTTTAATATGAGGTAAAATCGACGATTTTACGATTCGATTTTACGTTTCGATTTTACCTAGGCAAAACGAGTTAAGGTAAAAACTCGATTCTAACAACCTTGCTTCGAAGGTTCCTTGCTCTTCCAAATAAGTTGGAGCATGCTCTTTTTCTCCGGTGAAACACGCGCAACAGCTGTTCAGAGTTGCTAGTAGGCCGTATGTTGATTTCATTGTGAAGTGTGAACTCTCCACCGTTTCCCAGACCACGCCCCTACATGTCCAGTCAGGGGCGGAGCTAGGTTAAGGCTGGGGAGGGCCGCGGCCCGTCCCAACATTTTCATTTTTAATCGGTATATATGCGTATATATTTTTGTTAATTATTATTCAATATAAACATATACCTGTTAATATTATTCAAAACATCATGTTTGGCTGCGTGGTTAGGTGGCGCGCCCTTTTATGTCAGGGCTATAAGTCCTTTATTTTTAATTGATGTTTTTGGTCTTTGGTTTTTAATTGATTTTTTTTATTTAAACAATTGCTGCCATCACTAACAATAATAATAAATCATAAATAATAATAATAGTTGTTGTCAATTTTTTTAAGTAGTATAAAGTTTATATTAATAGTTTCTTGTAAAATTATACATAAATTATATCAAAATAATTTTATTTTTCTTATAATTTTTTTAAATCATATGATATTTTACATAAATAAAAATCTGTTGTTTATAATTTCTCGAGTTTCTATTGATTTTGAATAGATATGTGTGAACTGAAAGTGCTATTTTGCTTGAATTTCTCTTTCACGTTATATGTTATTCAGACACGTCAAAATTACAGTTTACGCATTTTTAGTCTCCTATAGAAAAAAATTCAAGCTCCGTTGCGGCCCACCCCAACTATTTATGCTAGCTCCGCCACTGTGTCCGGTTCTCCTGAAAACGAAACAGAGTTAAGCATTTGAAGGAGATTGTTTTGGAGGGCCACCTCCAAAACAAAGAGGCGGCATTGCCAAGTTAAATTTCAATTTAAACCACCAACAGCCCCGTCATTCATTTTCCTTACCGAACTCTCTTTCTGATTTGAGATCCCGAAAAGATGCGGAAATTAATCAATCCTTCAAAGGCGGCTCCCCTAATCAGTTATTATTCCAAAAACTTGGAGTCATGTCGTTACTCACCGGTCACCATCCAGGACATTTCTTGAGCAAACCAATTTACATTCAAATTATCACCCACAGAACAAATGTCCTTCCACCAACTTGAGGCAGACCAAGGGATACAACACGTCTCCATATTTTGCTCCTTAACACCTCTTTCCAAATAGCATTTCCTTATTCCACATAAATTCAGAAATCCTCAGGCATTAGGATTATGCATAATAAATGGTAATTGCATGGAGAGCCGTATCTGAAGCATAGTGAAGAGGGTGACTATCCTAGGTTTCAAAAAATAAATTCAAAATTTGGGACCGAAAATAATTTTATTTGGGATCTATTAAGCCCAACAAAAAAAATAATACCAAAATTTATTTTTGTTTGCATTTTGTTCTCTCTTGGTGTACGAATCATTGTATCAAATAAGAATTTCGGTACAACGATACTTGACATGATAGATATAATTGATGAGTTGATACAATGATATGTAAGTACAAATGATCAGATTCTCTCTTTGTGTATGTATCCCTTGTATCAAGTATCAAATTCTCTGTCGGACTGCCTTTGTACTACTCTCTCATCGTTGCACGTCTGCACTCCTCTTCTTCTCGCAATCTTGTTGTGTATCAACAGTAACACATACCTTCTTCCTCTAGTTTTCTCTCCGCAATATGCATGTTAATGTTTTATCTTATTTTCTCTTTTTGCATGCAATTTTCAATATTTTTTCTTCTTCTTTAAGGTGTGTGATTTTTCTTTCTTCTTCTTTAAGGTGTGTGATTTTTCTTTCTTCTTCTTTAAGGTGTGTGATTTTTATTTATTTAAAAAATATTGTTAAAACAAAATAATTTTGGACTTTTAATCTTTTTTTTTTAATAAAAAAATATTAAAATACAATCATAATTCATGTGGAAAGAGGCGTAACAGGGATACCCGATGCTCGTTGGGTAGGGGTTATACTTTTTATCCCCGCATGGAATTGAGATGGGTTTGGAGAAACCCGAACTTTATGGGTTTGGGGAGGGCAAAATCCGCCTCCGCCCCGCCCCGTTGCCATGCCTATATTTCCATTAAGTTTCCTTATATATTTCTTTTATTTTAAAGGCTCATATTCTTTAATTTTTAGACTAATTCAATGCTATTAAGAGTCAAACTCAAACTGATTTCATTTTATAAACACTCAAACTTTTTAGAGACAATTTTCATTTTATAAACTGATTTTGTAGGATTAAAATTTGAGTTACACTCAAATTCTCAATTTAAAAATACATTAAATAGATACTATTGCGTCGAGTTTGAATGATTGAAAAAGTCCAATCGACAACCTGACTTGCGACTAGTTGCGACCCCATAACCTAAGGTTTGTACTTTTCAATTCAACATGTGTTAATAATTAATTCAAACCATATTACTTCGTAAGCAAGAACAAATTGCAATATAATTGTACTTATGGTGCAATCAGTAAAACATTATAAAATACAATTCCTAGTATTCTTCTTAACTTTGAAATCAGCATTTATTTCATTCACAATAGAAAATGTTACACACTTGCATCATAATTGAAGTACATAAATTATTAATTAAGCAAATCAAATTAAAAAGATAGAGCTTTAACAATCAATCGACATATTGAATCTTGTGTGATCATTTGCTTGCAATTTTATGATGACTTGGACTTGGCAATTTTCTCTTTTCTTATATAAGAGAGTAACTTAGCAAACCTGCAAGCATATATAACAATATTTTTAGGAGTTAATTAGAAAATAAATTTCGTCCTTTAATTATGGCTAATACAAAATAAATAAGTTATTATAATTACAAAATGAACCTTGTGAGTTCTTCCTCAATGGTGCCTTTATCTGGAACTGTTTCAAATACACCCGTGTCTAGATTCACTCGAGTAAATTTTTTCTTCAATAAATTTTCACCAGCTTTAACCAAATTATTCAAATTCTCTTTAGTAGATACATCCACAGAAGCTACATCCCCTTGTAATGTATCGTCCTATTTGAAGCAACCAATGTAAGTTTGTAACAATTTAACTATATATGATTATTAATTAGAACATTTATATAAATATATAGGATAAGTATAAATCACCCAAGAAACATAACTATATATAGCTTTGAATCAGTTTATCCATCCTACACATATTTTCTATGATGGAATAATAAAGACCACATTTTTATCCTCATCCAGTATGTCAATTTATTGTTTGACAAAGTTTAAGTTATAATAATAAAAAATAAGGATGAGAACAAAAATGAACTTCGTAAATAATTTTGATTTTATGGATATAGTTCAATTTTTTAATAGATATTATATGGTCAAACAAAAAATCTAGGCTAGCTGGCTTTCATATTAAAAAATCATTGATAAAACTAGGAAATGCTCGCACGCTTTATGGAATCTTTATCAAAAGAGATTCAATATTCCATCCATTTGTAGTACTCCTTGCATTTCTATATACTTTTATTTTTATATATAGGAAAACATTACTCGTAGTAGTTTTTTTTTTTACGAAAAGAAATGTTAATAGCATAAAGCGAATATTAGTATTTTTTTTTTTTGTAAAATAGTTCAGTGGCTGGAAAATTCACCTTAAAATGAAGTGTCTCAAATTCAAATCCGGACTCTTGCATATATAGTGCGATATCTCTATCAATTGTGCTAAGCTCACGGGGATATTAGTATAGTTACTTAGTTTGTTCGAATAAGCGAAATGTTTTTGGTTACCTAAAGCCAAATGTTAATAGCATGTAATTGAATTTTGAACTTTAATTATATAACAAAAAAAAGAATTTTGAACTTTAGACCTTCAACACATAAATCATTTGTCTCAAACCACTTAAGCTATTTCTTGGAGGACAAGTTTTATCGTTGAATTTAAATACATCACTATCTTCATTGGCTCATTCGCTCATTATTTAAATAAGTGTAATAACAAAATAAATATATAAGTGTAATAGTAAGATAAGCATTCAAATCTGGCACCTGATGGCCATAAACTGTTTCTTCAATAAATTGTTTAGTCAATGTTTCTCAAGTACAAACAGCTCAATTGATTTTGCACGTCCATAAGTATGACAATTTTGAAATTTTAAAAAAATTGAATATATTATTTTTTAAGTAAAAAATTTTAAATTTTTTCTTAACAAGTATTATGAAAGATTATTTAATTTTTGGTAAATTCTTCTATATACATTTTATTTTAATATGTAACAACAATACACTGTTAAGACAGATCATTCTGATAGGCTCACAAGTGGTATTTATTGATTTTCGAACCTATCAGAATTATATATCTCAGCGGTGGATTAAGTGTTCACCTTAATTTTTTCATTTAAAGAAATTAAATAGCATAATAAGAGAAATGTTGATTACTTGAATTCGAAGGTAGTTGTCTTGAGATTGAAGTGCAGTAAAAAGAACAGAGTTATGGTAATCAACCATATCAGTGCTTGCTTCATTGAAACAATCTATAATTGGAGTTGCACCAGCATTGAATAACCAAGTCAAAGCACCCCATTTAGCCACCATTTTAGCATTGTACTTTCTTTCACTCTTGTTTGATCCTGTCCCTATTGATATCACAATGAAACGATCATACCCTATACCATTCCCACTTTTCCCTAGCCTTATCATATCCTTGGTTACTTCTCTTATTGCAACCATAGTCTGCAAAATTAATTATCAAAACAATCAAATTAATGCTTTCTTATAGACTTCAATATATAGCTAGTTAATAATGCAACTTTTTAAATTACACATGTTATAAACAATCCATCTCGACCATTGATTTCAGATCGAACTGTTCAAATCTTTGACTATGTGACACAATTACAACATAAAATTCACGTCCAAGTTAGACTCCAACACTAATTATGTAATCTTTTAAAAGAGCAATGAGTCTTTACAAAATTAAGGTAAATAATATTACTTTTTTTTAGATCTTATAATCTCTTTCTTTAATGCAGAACATTTTTTTTTAATATGTTTGGCCCTTGAGGTAGCTCTTACCGGATTGTTAGCACACACGCCACCATCAATGAGATTATATTCTTTGACGACTTTCCCTTGTTCATCTTTCTTTTCGAAATAGTGAGCTGGCAAATAAGTTGGAGCAGCCGATGTAGCTATGCAAATATCGGCTAGTGGTACATCCAAATTTGGCTCGGCATCAATCTGCATAAAATTATTATAAAGTCAAACTCTTACTATTCAGACGTTGATCGCTTCTTAAACATGCATGGTTGTGTTTTGCTTAATTTTGTATATCCAAAACGAGAATCAAGGTATATATACCTGATAGGATGAGAAAATGGTAGGTTGAAGTTTCTCAACATCAAAAGATGGAATAACAACATTTGTCAAAGTTTGGCTCAAAAGTGTATCCTCCGTCAAATCTCTTATCAGCTTGTGAAGATACTCTCCATTATACTTAGCTCCAGTCAAAGCTTTTGTTATGTTTATCAACGACGCAAATATTCCACTGCACATGAAAAATCAGCATTGTCAGTTGAATTCGACCTTATAAATAACTAAATTATAATCTTTTAATGTTGAACACTTTATTATATATATACACATATATATAATGTTAGCTACTAAATAAAAAAATTATACCTTTTCTGTGGAAAAATAAATGGCAAATTTTTAAGGTAAAATGGAACAATTTCTTTGGCAGCCATTAAAGGACGGTTATCCTTTGGATTTGGAGTTGCTAACATGGCAGTAATGAGACCACCTGTACTTGTCCCAGCAATTACATCAAAATAATCTGCAATCCTTACATGCTCACCATCTATTGCCTGTAAATTAAATTTACATATACGTGTAAATATTGTGAAATATATTATATCAAAACTATAAGAAAATAATTAGTTATATATAAGATCATATATATATTAATATTATTGATGAAACCTGAAGTTGAGATTCAAGGTAGTTAAGAATAACACCAGGAATGATTCCTCTGACACCACCACCATCAATGCTAAGAACAGTAATGAAATTCACAGGCTTAATATCTTGGTAAGATATTGGGGTACTTGCCATTGATATATATATTTGTTAGAAAAATATTACAATTAATCAAATAGGACTTTATGTGTGTGAGTATGGATATGAAGAACTTGATGCTTTTATAGGCTATGTTTGTGTTTCTATTTATACCCAAAATTCAAGAGTTTCAGCATCATTTACACGTTTCATAATTTTTATTACGATGAGGTTAATGACAATCTACCTACACGACAAATAAAAATATTTTTAATTATTATATCCATATTTATGGTGTTATAGGATAAGAGAAAATATATGATCGGGATGGGCTGAAACCATTTGATTCAAGAACTGACCTCCGAATCAGATTAAATTGGTTGTGAAAATCAAAAAAAAAAAAAAATATGATAATTATATAATATGTTATCTCAATTCAGTGTTTAGTGAGTCAATAAAATATAATCGAATAAGTTAATATCGAAACTTATCTCACCCTGGTTAAAATCTTTATCTTGAATTTGAGATCGACTAAAAACCAGCAGGAGGATACGATAAATTAAGTCTCAAATAGAGACCAAAGAAACGAGAATAAAAAATCAACTTAATTTTTTTTAGTAGTGTTTTTAGTAGTTACCGTACTATAAATAGAAAAATGGAGAATTTGGTGTTCCAATAACAACTGAGTTGGGCTACAAATTTATCAGAATTAAGACAAATCTCAAAGTTTATTAAGATACTTATTGATCATCAACAAAAAAGTTCTTACACTATAACTAGACTGAACAGTGAGTAATCAAACATTTTACTAATTCTATAGCCACATCAAATGCACACGTCGTTTTTTTTTCTTCCTAATTTATTAACTCTTTTTTTTTTGGTACAATCCTAATTTATTAACTTATAATTGTAGCTTATAAAAATTCAAATTTCTCATTTTCATGATTAGCTAAAAATTCAACTTCAATTTGGGTTTGTTATTTTTGAACTTATGAAAAATAAATTATGCAAATAAATAATTTTTATGTTAACTCATAAATTTTGACTAACTAAAATTATATTTTTATAAGTTATTTTTTCATAAACTATCTTGACAATTTTATAATATTACATAAAAATTTATTTATTTACATAAGTTATTTCGCATGAATTTAAAAATAAAACATCCAAACGTATCTATCCGTAGTATTTGAACCTTATATGTATGAAGCTTGAGTTTTAATTAAACTTATGTACTATTCAGATGACTTTATATTTTTTTTAGATATGACTTTATAATTTCTATTTTTAAAGTGAATCAAATATGAGTTGGAACTCGGAAGAATTATTGTAAATTTGTACTTCATTCGTCCCAAAATATAGTCACAATTTGACTATGTGCACTATTCATACAAGTTACTTTGATTATATTTTTTTTACTAATGTATCAACATAAATATTAACATATGCGATCTTGTTAGATTTGTCTCGATGAGTACTATCAAAATATCAAATTCTTAATAATACACAACTAAAAATATTAATAATCAAAATTATACATCGACAAATGTGCAATAACAAAATATGACAATTATTTTAGGACGGAGTGTTTTTTATTAGACAGCATATGTGGGCCAATCTATATACGATCAAATTTGATAGGATGGAGTATTTGACATTTGCAAAACCCAGTCAGTCTTTGGTAACGATGATGTATGTACATTGAAGAAACGCCGTATAGAAATTGCAATGGTTTACCATTAATTTTAACGTGATGCTAGTATTTTTGGTGTACTAGTTAAATAACATGTTTTATATTTTAAAAATAAGAATTTAATTTATATGTACTGTCGGTATAAAGTTATTTTACACATATGTCCAATAATATACCGACACATCATGTATGGTAATTAAAAATACATGATGGGTCACATTCATTAAATGATGTGGCAACACATTATTGAATGTATGTGCAAAAAAAAATTACACCGACAGTGCACAACAATTGAACTCTAAAAATATTGACTAAACAAATTTTAAAAGAATTTTTTAATTAATATCTCAGAAATACTAGATGATATTTTTCTTTAATTTTAAACTCACAACTTCTAGGAAACATGTTAATATTAGGAGTAACAACGACCCCTAATCTGGTATAATTAATTTTGTCTATGATTGTTTTTAAGAAGCCAAACAAAGTTATATTAGATAAATGAGCATAGTGTGTGCCTAAAAACCAACCGTTAGTACATTACAAATTAAATGAAAGCAAAATTAAAAAGACGTGAAACTTAAATAAGCAGTTGAATTATTATCCAAGATTATAAATTATAACAAAAGTTCTTTTTTCTTGCATTCACCCACCATGACCTGGACTTTGATATTGTAGTTTCATCTACGGTTGAATGATATAGTTAAAAAATATAATTAATATTACCTTAAAAATTAAAAATATTAATTATTTTATGACATTTTTTATGTAAGTCAATTATTGTGAAATCACCCTTCAACTTTTTTCACTCTTTCATCATAGGGGGTGGTTTTCGGCCATTTTTGGCCTAAAATCACCTCTCAACACCGTTTTTGTCTCTCTTTATATTTAAATAAGTGGTTATTTACATATATTTGATTCTTTGCTTTTTTTTTGTTTTTTAAGTTTTTGTCGTCTTAGTGCGGTGTTGTGTTTGTCGTCGTCTTGTGTGGCGTTTGTTGGTTTTTTGTGTTGTTTCGTTGATTCAAATTGACATATTCACTTCAACTTATTACAGATCCGATGAAAACTTTGACGTCAACGTTGCAGATCCGAGAGTATGAATATTCTGTTTACTTTTATTTTGTCATGTTTTTAGGCATTTTCATGTTGCCGTTGTATGTTATTAACCTAAGTGCTGCAAGATGGATTGTAGATCCACCTTTTTCAGTTTTTAGCAATCTTCAATTTGTAATGACCTATTTTTCAATTTGAACGAATGAATATCTTTTTTAGTAAAAAAAAAATATTGTGAGACAAGTAGAGTAATAATTATTTTTTAAGAAATGATATTTATCACAAGTACCGTACTTATTTATTTTATATAATCTAAATAATAAAAAAATTAAAAAGAGTTTTATTATTTGCAATATATACCACATATTACTTTTTTATATATAGAGCATGTATTATTATTTAGCTTATGTGAAATGTGAAATATATAATAAAAAATTATATGCTATTATTACCAAAAAAAATTGTATGATATAAAGTTTTTTAGTATCATTTTTACGCATCAAACACAAGGCATTATCATGCATACATGTCTACATATATAATATAATATCATTATTTTTCTTAGATGAAGTAGTAATCCACATAAATTATACTCACATATAATTGTGAGATCCCGGTTCGAACCCAGGTTACGACGCCCAGTCTAACAATTTCGGCATTTTTGTCAGTTGAACTAGGACGTATGAGACATATAATATCATAATTTTATCCTATTCTTTATTTTATTTTTTGTGTGTAATTTATCCGACTCTTTTGTTATATATATTCGTCTCTATCATATAGTACCATGATTACCAAACGTATGCTAAACGTTTATCACAGGGTTTATCTATCACGAAAACAAAACGTTCATCATAGGAAATAACGTTATTAATTAATCTCTAATCTCTATTTTTTATTATTTTATAAAATCTCTAATTAACTCTAGCTAGACTGGTCTCTTGGTTTCATATATAAATAAAAATTTATTTTTTAAATTTATTTAATAACTGTTGTATTTAATTTATGTAGTAGGGTCATGTTAACATGTGCCCTAAGGGCACATGATAAGCTATCTAAAAGTAGAAATTATACATTTAATGATACAAGACATTTAATGTTCAAGTAGTTGATGAATACACAAGATGCAATAAATTTTTACCATATTTGTATTCTTAACATGTGCCCTTAAGGGCACATGTTAACATTCCCCTATGTGTAGTATTATAGATTACGTATATTAAATTTTCAATAAACTTAAAAAAAATATTTGTTTATATTTAAGACTAAAGAGAGGAGTATAGTATGAGTATATATTCTCCGGTCTTAAATATAAGTAAAGTTTTTTCCTATATACATTGAATTATTTATATGTTTGATTTACATTTTATACCAAATACATATTTTAATAAAATTATAAAAGGAATTTTTGCTTATATTTAAAATAGAATTGAGTAGTATATATATATAACCACGCTATGCATGCGGTAATTATATTTGCAGCAACTTGTTGCTTAAATCGTTGTTTGTTCATCGTTGAATATCCATACAAAGATATCATTGGGCGCATTCTCATCCATTTGATTTATAATAATACATTTAGATAATTCAAAAAATGTATAATAATCTAGTTGAATTTATCACCTCATCTACCGTGGATATTTATGAACGAATAATGTAGTCATTGCTTAAATCTTTATTACAATTTTAGTTTTGCTATAACTCAATCTATAAAATTGGCTATAGCACTGGTCTCTAATTATAAATTCATATTTAAACAATGAAGCACGGACACTTCTCATATTAGGCGTGTCGGTATCGGACACGTGTCCGTGTCGGTGTCGGACACCGACACTTATGATTATACTAAATTATGTAATTCTTTCAAATTATTATCGGTGTCGGTGTGTCAGTGTCCGTGTCAAGACCGGTGTTTGTGTTAGTGTCCTGCTTCATAGTATTTAAATTTCATTCGATTAGACACGGCTTTGTGGGGAGCAGGGATGGAGCTAGTAGGTTAGCTCGGGAGGAAACAATGAATCAATGCTCCAAGATCTCAAAGAGAGAGAGACACCACATCTCCACTCAAAATATTAAGACATTAGGTTAATTGGTCACTTATCTTATAAATCCAACATTTTTCCTATACATAATCGATGTGTGACTTAATCACTCACACTTAAAATCAACAAAAACATTGTCATCAGTCATCACGTACCCTATCATATATTCTTATTCAACTATGTATCATACACTGACCATCAGATAGACCCAAGCGTTTATCCATAGAAAACAGCTTAATTTCTTTGTCTCTAATTAACTCTTTGGCTATGGACTTGGTCACTGTTTATATAAATATATGGTAATTATATTTGCAGCAACTTGTTGCTTAAGTTGTTGGTTATTGATCGTTGAATGTCCATAGGAAATCATTAGCACATTCTGATCCTTTAATTTATAGTAGTATCTTCATTTCAATCATTGCTTCATCTAAATTTGTGAACGACTAATGAAGTTAGATGTGTTTCAGAGTTTATTTAGAGAAAGGGAAAAGAGAGTTTTAAGGATAAATATCTTCATTTCAAAAACTTTATAGGGGTGTCCCATAAAAAGACCTATACAAAGCCTAGTGATTTTATAGAGGGTGAGCCCAATTACTTTCTTCTATTTCAATCTTTTTTGGTTAGGCCCAATTCTTACTCTTATTAAAAAAAGCTCTAACAATGGTAAAACATGCTAATTTTTTGTAAGAAGCTAAATTAACACATCCAAATTGACATCGAACATAAAGACCTTAAGGAGGAGCACACTCTCATATCTCAAGCCAATAATTAGTTTATTTTTACACACTACTCACCGTAGGATCCAAATCCATTAAATAGGTGGTTAAGATGGTCTTCGATTACACTTTTTTTTAGATAAACCCTTTCTTGCTAACTTTTTGTTGTCTTCTTTTTAATTGTCTTGTCATTTTGATACCTTTGGTAGATACTCGAGTCCCTTAACTATTTGGTCATATATTTGATTTTCGATCAATGCGTATGAAAACATATTTATTGGGAGAAGTCAACCCCTTAAGTGAATTTCAATTATCTCGATGAGATTAGTCTATGTAGTTCCGCACGGATGATACATTTGGTTTACCAAAAAAGAAAACTATAAATAAAGGACAATTTGATGGACATCACGATATATGTAGGGGTCGAGGGTTCAAACTTCAAACATTTCATTTATTCATCTTTAAAAGTCTGAATTTTAGCCCCAAACTTAGAAAAAAATTTGATAACTTTTATATGTAAACTTTGAAGCATTGATACTCCAAAATGACATTTGTATCATATCTCATACGTATCTAATACACCGCCGGTACGACCGTTCGTATATAATATGTAAACTCTCATTTAATTTTTGTGACACGTTCATTCAATTTCACAATTATAAATTGCCCATTTTTAAGATTGAATTTTTCCCCCCATGATTTCACTGCCAATTGTCCATTTAATTTATTTTTTTTGGTCTTAGAAGAAGTGGTAATCCACTGAAATTAAACTCACAAATAATTGTGAGATCTCGGGTTCGAACCCGGGTCACGACGTCCGGCCTAACAATTTCGGCATTTTTGTCAGTTGAACTAGGACTTAGGGGACTTGTCCATTTAATTTTACCTTAACCAATTACAATTTTTAAGTCCATTTAATTTTACCTTAACCAATTACAATTTTTAAAATTGTAATGCACTCATCTACTAAATTGAAACTACCACGAGTATTTTTGTTTGGGTTTTTGAAAGACGTGTTAGAAATTGAGGACTCTATCAACAAAAAAAATATTAAAAATTGTGTATCAAATTTAATTTTTAATTAACTGTTAGAATATATTAAGATATGTATAAATTTTATATTATATTTGTTGAGAAAATATATTTATGTTTGTTTATTTTATTCCCTATAATTAAGGGATTTAAAATTATTCACTTCGTTATAAATACCAACGTAGTAGTACTGTTTTATTATGTAAATTATGTAAATAATATAAATATATTATATTAGGTCATTATCAATATTATTCTTATTCATTATTATTTTCTTCCATTAGTTTACTTAAATTCCTCAAATTCAACATTAACAATATATATATTATATGCATATCTTATAGTTTTTGATAATTAACATATCACATTTGATACTCATACGATGTTGGTGGTTCATTATATAAGTAAACAATTTTGTAAAAATGAAAAAATTTTAACAAGTGTTTTTTTTTATAAAAAATAAAATATTCGTTATAAAAAAAATGGGAGAGAATATTGAATTTAGCTAAGATCGTCCAAGGTCCAACCAAATAAACCAATGCCTTTTCGTTCTCCGTCACACGCCTCAATCCTTGCCTCCTGTTGTTACAATGCATTTTGCTTTGCGGGTCCCACTCTACATTTATTAAACCTCACCATCACCGTCACACACGGCAATTTTATTTTAATAAGTTTATTACTCCGTATTTGAAGACCCTATGTTTCGTCTACTGATGAGGGGTTTTGGGGAATAGGCTATATGTTTTGGGTTCGATTTTAGCTCATTGTGAAAAGAAAAAACAGGTTTACTATTGTATTTTTTAATATAGTTCTTTTGGTGGTTCAAGTTTCAACGAAAATACCAATTTTTAAAACTTAAACAGATAATGAGGCAAAAGACTAATATAATAAATGAAATTTTTTTTTTATATTATAAAACTTCTTACGACATACTCCATTTGTCCTAAATTATAAGGAAAAACAAAAAACACACTTATTAAAAAAAAGTACGACATATAAATTTGAAATATGTTTTTGTGGTTTTTCTTTGGAATAAGGTGTATGAGAAGATGTAAAAACAATTTTTATTGGTTGTTATTTATTGAGAAAAGAGATAAAGAAAATTAAATACAAATTTTATCATAATAAAAAAAAACATTCTTGAAAATGATTTTTCCCCTTATCATTTGGGACGTAACTAGATAAATACCACATTATTCATAAAGGAAATATAAAAAAATACCACATTAAACATTTTAATCTCCTAAATGTGAGACTCCTAACACCTTGAAATCTACTTTTTCTTTTACTATTTATTTATTTTATTACAACCTTATCATCTATTAACCCTCACAAGATTTAAGAGATTTTTCTCCCAAAGTTCCACCAAAATTAAAACAATTTCTTAGTCAACAAAAAACAGAGTTGAACTTGAATTGAATATGGTAAATAAATACTAATAAATGAGAAAAGAAGAAAAATTAAAAATTAATAAATACAATAATATTTCTAGTAATTTTCAGAATGAGAAGAAACAAAGAAACCCAACATAGGAAAAAACGCATTCTTGTTCTTCTTCTTCTTCTTCCTGTGCTGGATTATGCTACCTAGCTTCAAAGCTGAAACCTTTCTCATTTGGGTCACACTCAAAACTCTTAATTCTTCTTCCATGTTGTTCTTTCTCTAGAACAGCAATGGTAGAAGACATGTCGTGTTTCCTCTACAAGGTACTACTTTTTACTTCCTATTTACCCTTTTTCCTATGCAAGACAATGTCTTTCTTTTCTTCTTTATCTTTTTTACCAAAGATTCTAAGCTCCCACATTCTTAGTTGAAATGTTTTAGCTTTCAAGTATGTTAAAGGGTTTTCTTTTTCAATTCTTTTTCCTTTTTAAAATTTGATTTTTTTGTGTTCATTGATATTTTATCATCAAATTATGGTGCTTTTGACCTTGATTGAAATAATTTTGACATTAATATGAGTTTAAAGTAAAGCCCTTTTAGCTCATTTTGCATGTTTTGATATAATTGATTGATTGTGTTATCTCAATTTGAGGGTTTTTTATTTATTTTTTTATCTGGACAAAATTTGAGGTTTTTATTTTAATTCTTTATCTTACCAAATGTGTGTATCTCATCTGTTTGACATAAGTCCTGCTTTTTGTGTCACATGCCTTACTGGAACAAATGCTAAGTATTCACTTCACTGGTTTCATATATTTACTTTGGATTACTCTTGTATCAGCAAATTCAGATTAATATACTATGAAGCACACTCTTCGGATTAGGCGTGTAACTGTGTCGGACATGGTGTCCGAAAAACGGCACCGACACACATGATTTCATTGAATTATGTCATTTTCTCAAATTATTATCAGGGTCAACATGTTAGTGTCTGTGTGAGTCTATGTCTGTGCTTCATAGTTAATGTATGCTCTTTTTTATGGCACTTTGACACTATTAGCTTCAACAATACCGATTTCGTTATCTCCTATATGTTTCTCTTTGGATATGAAGGATGTAGATAATCAAAGTCCGCCTATTTGGGGCAATTCTTAGGAGTGAAAGTTGCTACTTTGTTTATATTGTAATGACTTTTTTTCCGTATGTGGATGGCAGGATATTCTTGTTATAATGTCTCCGAAGAAATCCCCAATGTTTTTAAGGTGGGCAGTCTTTGTGTTTTTAATGGTCAGCGTTATTTTCATCTTCTGTGTATGTATAAAACAGTTAAGTACCGGGGCAACGACTAAATTTATGGAATCAAATGTCATTCATAACCTTACTCCGGGTAGATTGAAGCAAACACATATTCCTAACATACTACATTATCCCGAACCTTTATCCTTTAACAGGTAATGGGAAGAACGCTTTTATTAATCATTATCAGTTGGCTTTTGTTACACACATACTGACTTGAGTTATTCTATTTCAGGAATGAGTGTGCTCCTAATCCTGTCATGTTCTTTGCAATATTGTCGAATCAGAGATCGGGGAGCGGGTGGTTTGAGACCCTTTTGAATAGCCACACTAATGTAAGCTCGAATGGCGAGATATTTTCTGTTAAAGAGAGAAGGCAAAATGCTTCTTCAGTTTTGCAGACTTTAGATAGAGTATACAATTTGGACTGGCTTAGTAGTGCTTCCAAAAATGAGTGTTCTGCTGCAGTTGGCTTCAAGTGGATGCTTAATCAGGTATATCCGTATATGTACTTCTCGTTAAGTCTTCTTAGAAGTGCTGTCAACACATCCAAACCTGTATTAATATTAATGCTAGTTCATAGGCTTGGGAAGTTTGTGGCTTTTTAGCTGACACGAGACTGCTATGATACCTTTCTTAATTAAGTCATGGGATTTTATGAGGTTTGTGCTGTTATATTTGTGCATTAGTTTATGTAGTTTTGCCGCGCACATATAGACCTAAAGGCTGAAGGAATGCCTAGATTTTTCACAATACTGTTCAGAATTCATTCAACGGTCACCTTAAATATTTATTGGAAATGTAAATTATTGAACTTTTTTATACTCTTCCACGGTTCCATCTCATCGGTTGATTGAACTCCTAAACTATATAAATCATGTTCTCAGGAGCCTTTGTTTTGTTATAGTTGTTTGACTAAAAGAAAAAAACAGTTTCAGTTATTTGTGTTAACAAGTGAAGTTTTCCTCAGTGTTGATCTACATTTTCTTTCAATTGCTGACTGACAGTTATTATCATTGGATCGAATAGAGCAGTATAGTTGCACATGAATAAAGCATGAGTTCTGAAATTTGCAGTACAAGCATTATTTCATTGAAATTTTTTAATTGAAAGGACTAAGGAGACGAGATGGACTCGGAGCATTATCCTAACGTGTACAACTTTGTCAAAGAATAAAGCTCTGTTTGGATAAACAACTCAATTTAGCGTTTATAGTATTATGTATAAGCTATTTTTATAACAAAAGCTAATCTTACAAGTGTCATAACTTGTTACCATCAACTCTCCCAAATAATCTTACAAGTGTATGTCTGTAGATACTCAAGTGTCTTGTCATAATGTCTTGTTCTAAAACAATTCTTCCAACATCAGATGTTAAAATGATGTTTTTACACACAAACACACTCTATAAACTTCACATTTTAAATATTGATATTTATGTACATGATTTATATCTGTACAAGGGACTTGTTAATAGAGTGTCTGTCATACAGGTGAGTTACGACTTTTCTGCTTATGTTCTAAAGATGAGAAGACGTCACTCATAAATCACATCTGATAGATTTTACTGTTGAAGCTTTGCTCTCTTGTAGGATGTTTCATAGGACACCGTCATTTCTTTTTGGTTCCCTAAGTTTCAGGTTTTCTCATCCTTGTCTTCATGGTTTCTCATGAGACTTTTGTGATGTTGAGAAATAGTATCCAGAATATTTGATAGAGTTCTAGGATTTGTACACTTGCACTTCTTGTTGCTATTTGAATTAGTGGAATTTGGCATATGGTATATACCTCACATAGTCACATCACATCTACATGCTTTTTCTTCCTTCGCTTTCACTCGGCTTACTTCCTTCAAGTTTATGTTGATGTTTCATCTCACCTATTATTGAGTAAGTAATACAAGTATCAATAAATCTTTTGGTTTGTGCAGGGATTAATGGAGCACCACATGGAAATAGAAGAATACTTCAAGCGTAGAAATGTTTCTGTCATATTTCTTTTCAGGAGAAACCTACTACGCAGGATGGTATCTATGCTAGCCAATTCCTATGACAGTCACGCAAAGCTATTGAATGGAACACATAAATCTCATGTACATTCTGCAGAAGAGGTTTCTCCCTACACCTTTCGTTCATATTTTTCTTAATATCTGTGAAATAAAGCTTACAAAAATTGTTCTTTTAGGCTGATATTCTTTCAAAGTACAAGCCTTTCATAAATTCTACATCATTGCTTAAGGACTTGAAGGACATGGAGATAAAATCTGCAAAGGCTTTACAATACTACAATAGCTCTCGCCATATGATTCTGTACTACGAGGATCTTATGAGAAATCACACTGTAAGAACCTCAACAATATCACCACATATCTTTTAGCAGAAGTTTCCAAAAATTCCTTTGGATTATAACAAGCACCGTTTACCGCAATAGCTATATAATTCATAGTGCTAGATTCGACTTTACTTACATAGGTTTCCCAAAATATGATTGTTGAGCATTTGTCAAACATGATTTTGATTAGGATTGATTGTGCGGAATTATTTTGGTTAAAATTAAAATTTAAGTGATTTATGTTTGAATGTTTATATTTTGATAGCAATTCTGTTTGTTGCAGAAGCTAAAAGACGTGCAAGAGTTTTTAGGATTGCCAGAAAGGGAGTTAACGAGTCGTCAAGTTAAGATACATAAAGGACCATTATCAGATCATATTCAGAACTGGGACGATGTTAACAAGGCGTTGACAGGAACCGAGTATGAGAGTTTCCTTGAAGCTGACTATTAAATCTTGGTCTCTTCTAACCATAGAAACAGTTGTACATAACAGCTTCACTTCTTAATTCTTATGTAACACTGGTCCTTTAGATTAAACATATTCGGTGTCCGGCACACGTCAGTGTCTGATACGACACTTCATGAAAAGCCCTGAGTCTTCTGTTGGTGTGTTCCGTGCCGAGACATGTAAGTGCCTGATACGAAACATCATGAAAGGCCTCAAGCATTCTGTTTTGGTTTTGGAACACTACCTCAGTGTTTCTGATGCCTTTTCTTGTCACCAAAAGTCAACTCCTAATGGATGAAATGAATGCTTATGTTCATTAATCCCTTTTATTTTTCTACTCAGAGTTAACATGTATATATGTCATTGCCACCTAATTAAGTTACTCAACACACATTTTTGTGATTAGTTTATTTATTTTAGTCCTTTTTAGATTGAAAAATATTATTAGGTCTCACTAAAATTTATTCTAACCGTTTTAAATTTTTCTGACATAATGTTTGATGAATTTATATAAATTTCACTAAAAATATTCGGTTAATTTTCGACGGATTCATGATTGACAGACAGTCTTTGAGGACTATTTCTCTTTACCCCCCCCCCCCCCCCCCCAAAAGAAAAAACTCTGGATTCTATTTTCTATTTGGTTAATTTTTGTTTAAGAAATTACCCTACATGAACCTCTAAACCCTACTTTTGTTTCATCTATCTTATTCCATCGACCCAAGATAACTTACTATTTTACCCACAAGTAACAATTTTAAGTTATAGTTGATTATTAGAGTAGTTGTTGGTTGATTATGTTACCCAAAATGAGGCATCATGCCTTTCAATACAATGATCAAGACTAAAAGAGTAAAAGGAATATGTGAGTTTAATTTCAGTGGATTACCACTTCATCTAATACATAAAAAATTAAAAATAAACTACTATTTAAAATATAAAATAAACTATAAAATTATACTACTTAATTCCTCTAACATAATGATTATGTTGTTTAAATTTGTAATTGATTATTGTGATTGTGTTCTAAGTGTTTGATGAAATGTTTGAACGAACATTTGTGTATTTTTTTGTTGTTGTTTACTTATTTTAGACATGGAAGAGAATGTTGAGAGAACGGATAGGTAGAGCGTTGCTCATGGTTTGGCAAATAGAAAACTTATCGCAATTGAGGTTAAGCAGTATGGTGGAATCCATATATATGAACTTCTAGTTGTTGCACTTCTAGGTGCTGAGCTAACTTCAAGCCTTCATAGAGTCTCCATAGTTCAGCGGCCATATACCATTAGAGTCTCCATGATAAAGCTTGCGCAAAAGTTTTTGTTGAGGCAATCTTTCCGGATTTGCTCCGCCTTATAACCTTGCATATAGTAGAAACTCCTTGAGTTAAGCATAAACATACTCAAAAGGCTACGAGAAAGATTGGAGGGTGATGTCGCGTGTGTGTTGGGGGGGATTGAAGAGCCAAAGTAGGCTACCAGAACTAATAACTCCGAGGTATCATTTGCATGCAACTGATAAAGAGACTAATCCATCGAGGTAATTGAAATTCATTTAAGGGGTTGACTTGTTCCAACAAATATTTTTCAATTCACACCGGCCAAAAATTGAACTTTGTACTACATAATTAAGGGACTCAAGTATAGACATGGCAACGGGGCGGGGCGGATTGTACCATCCATGCACCCGTCCCTGCCTCCCTATACCGCCCCCGCCCCGAATCCTATCGGGGATAATAATTGACCATCCATTCCCCACAGCGGGGAACGGGTCCCCGCCCCGCCCCCACCTGTAGAAATTATCATTTTAAAAAGAAGTTTTTATTATTATTTTTTGAAAAAAAAATACTTATTTCAAAGCTTCTGTTTTTTTTAAAAAAAAAAATCATGTTTGAAAGCTCACTTTCTTTTTATGTATATTTTACTATTTCAAAAAGGGATAAATAGGTAAAAATATCGTTAAATATAAAGGTAATATGGTAATTTAAGTAGGACGGGGGCAGACGGGGCAAGTGTAAGCACACTTCGTCCCTCCGCCCGTCTTCGCATCTAGTTAGATCAGCTTTTCCCTGTTAAATTCGGGACAGGGCAAGTGGGTTTGAGTCCATTTGTCATGCCTACTCAAGTATTTAACATTTGTATCACATGTTATTGGTGAGAACATTTTTAGTTTATGTTAGTTAGAGATATTTTGAAAATGTTAAGATGAATAAAATACTTTGAGTACTAAAATTGAAAACCCTTATATTTGAGAAGCAATACCAGCCGCAAATTTGAAAGACATGGTTGGTTACTATACTAGCTCCTGTGCAAGCTAGATTCCTTATAGATTGGTTAAAATAGTGTTTTAATACCTTTATTTATTGGCTTAAGCATTACCAACAACTCTCCGTACCTATAAAAATAACACTGTCCAAGCCCCAAGGACTAAAGGAATCGACAATTTACATAGAGTCAAAGCAGCCAGCATGTGCATTACAGTTTTTGCATAGTTGCATTGCAGTTGTTTGTTACACAATGCAACTTGCACCACACAGGTTACCAATATTAATGTTCTCTCTTTTATTTTATTTAAAAGACATATCCTCTGTACAGTGACAGATACAAAATGAATTTAGATATATAATCAACAATATCACATGACCTTTTTTTAACTTTTTGTTAATTAATTGATAAACTCTCAAAATCTTAAACAGTTTGTTAATGTTGTACAGCACTTGCTAATGAGAAATACAAATAATAAATCATGTTAACCAGCTTCAAATTAATAAAATATGATGTAAACATATGTTTATGTAGTGACAAATTATAATTAGAATACAAATCGGAGAAAATACTTAGGAAGGTCGTAAGGTGAGGGGTGTCACACTTTATAAATTTATCTTTAATTAATGTAGGAACTGGTTTTTGTAATACATCCTCTCACGTCCATCACTATTAGGTTTGGTGGGTAGCCCGAAACAATAGACTCTGAGACCATTTTATAATTGTAATAGAATTTAAGAGGTATATACTTAACCATAAAAGCTAACTTGAGAGTTGAGGTTTGCACTACATTATAAAGGCTATTTTTGTCATATCTCTAGTCAATGTGAGACTTCTAACACACCCGCTCACGCCCAGCACTATTGGGTTTGGTGCGTGGAATTAACAATAACGGGTGGCCCAAATATCGGAGGTCTCCACAATAAACAACAAATGAATCTAGGATAGGCTCGGATACCATATTAGAATTTAAGAGATCTATATATATTTAACCACAAAAGTTAGCTTGAGAGTTGAGGTTTGCACTACATTATAAAAACTATCTTTGCTATATTTCTAGTCAATGTGAGACTTCTAACAAATTGGGAGTTAGGTCTAACTCAACTTTACAAAATCGACTTGTAGGATGGGGGTATCACACTTTATAAACTCTAATCAGGCCTTATGTTTAATCAGCTTGTGACTTAGTTTTTCCAATAAAAATGAAAGTCATGGTGTTGAGATAGGTAAAACTACTAAAAAATGAAATTTATATTTAAAGGAGGGAGGTAGTATTAAGTAATTTTAAAATGAAATTTATATTAAATGATACATTACTTATTTTTTAAAGGTTTTATATTTAAGGATAGAGTTAGAAATAAGTAAAACTACCAAAAACTACTTTAGAACCAAATCTAGCTAGTAGATATGTATACTTTGGTGATCTCCATATATACACGACTTATTTTGTGCTCTTGAAATATATTAACCACAAGGGAAATTAATCACTTATAGTAAAGGCTAACATAAAGAATGGTGCATATTTATTATTCTTAGACACATATCTGGCCATTCTATAGTGTAAGCACAACTAATGGTTTGTAAGTATTCATTTTTTATGAAATTGTCTACTCACTATTCCATTGCATATTCTACCATCAAAGGAAAATGAAATAATAGCTATCTAAACTTAAGCACTTTTTTTATCTCTCCCAAGCAATGTCCATGTTTGTAATTACCATTTTTTACCCTTTTAATAACTTTGGTTAAAACTTTAAGATTCTAAAAAGTTGCATGAGCCAACCAATCGTTAGTTGGTTCAGTGGTGATTGGCGCTGAACTTGGTAGGGAGGACCACGGTTCGATCCCGCAACTGCGATCGGGAGGGGGCTGGAACCACTTGATGTCAGAACTGACCCCCGAACCAAATTAAACTGTTGGTGAAAACAAAAACAAAAAAAAAATTGCATGACCCACGACTTCTTTAATTTATTTCACTAACTCAAAAAGGGGTTCATTTTTTAGTATTTTTTTTCATCTTTTTTTCCATAAACTATGTATTTGTGGTTCAAATAACGAATATGGTGATGGAATCTTCCTTGATGCTTGGCTAACTCTTCATTCGTTCTTTTCATTTTTTTAGTCTTCCCTCATTGTTTGGAGCACATGCTTGTGCTTTTCATAGTCTTTAAATACCAATGAGTTATAGTGAGCATTCATATATCAACCTTTTTTTTCCTTTCAATTCCTCAAGCGCCGTCTTTTAAACCCTAATTTAAACTTTCTAAGCCTCTCTTCTTCTTTTGAATAATAACATTATCCCTTCTACATTTCGAATCTTTGATTTGACCATGGCAAATTTCACTCATTGTTTGATCTTTGTACTCATGTTGCTTTCTTGTGAGCTACTCTCCATAGAAGGAAGGAGTTTGAGAAAGAGCATTGGTGCGCTGAAAGTTGCCTCCGCCGAGACAATGACGAGAGATGTTGTTTTGAGTCCAAGGCAGTTGTCAATTAGCCGTAGAAATTTAGAGGGTTATGTTGAGGCTTTCCGACCCACTACTCCAGGACATAGCCCCGGTGTTGGCCATTCGGTAAAGAATTAATCAATTAGAGTATATTGTTAGTATTTTTCTAATGAGGAATACATGTTTTTTATACTAATGCTATTTCATTTTAAGATTAGTGATTAGATGCATTTTGTCCGCTACAAATCATATTTATTCTAAGTTTAGGTTCTTGTATGCATGCATGTATTATTTAGTGCAGTTTGTACCTTCTACTATCATAAAAATATAGTGTGTATGCTTCTTATAACCTTTTTTTTTCCACACAATGTATTATATAATTATGAAATTGTCTACTCACTATTCCATTGCAGATTTCTTCATTTTCTTTCTCTCTTAACTTCTTTTTAAAATTTAAATTCCCAAATTCAAAAATCTACCAATTTTTTTTGCATAAGTGTATTCACTAATAAGACAATATTGATTCGAATTCTCAAACACAAAATAATGAATAGTTCATCTATAGTGCAAGACATGTTGAATGAACACCTGAATGTCTTTCAAGAGAAGCATAACTTGTGGAACAAAACTTATGTGGTTCGCATAAACAAGAAATATAATATAAAATATACGGTAACGGTGCAAACGAAATGTAACATAAATAACGAATTCAAGAAGATTTTTTTTTAAATGACTAATCTGATTTACAAAATTTACTGTTAAATTGAAATTAGATATTGTCCTGCAAACTAAATGTTGATGTATTTAGAATAGTAAACCATTTATGGACAATTGCCAAATTTCAAGTAGTATATTTATATAGTTTAGGAGTTATATATATTAAAGAGAAGCTGATAGTTATGGAACTAAAATAATATTTTATTTATTAAAAAAAATCATTAAAAAAAACGTTTAAAATTCAAGTTTGTTTCTATATCCAAAAAACAAAATGTTTGTTTCCAGATTAAAATGTGGGCAAGGGTTGGGGTAGCTGCCCGCAATGTTTACATTTCAGAAAAATTATCTACCCACCACCTATGTTTCTTTTCTAGCCCCCGATTTTCCATTTTGCCCTTAGTAAAAACTTCAGAACGCGTTTTTCGAAGTTTTTATGCCTATGAAATCAAATTTGAAATGTGTTTTCCACTAGAAAAACTTTGGAAAATGCCTTCCGAAGTTTTTTTTGCCTTTAAAAACAACTTCGGAATGTGTTTTTCGCTAGAAAAACTTCAGAAAACGCGTTCAGAAGTTTTTAATCAAGGGCAAATTGGAAAAACGGGGGGGTAGAAAAGAACTACGGGGACGGGAAGAGAATTTTCTAAATTTCAGAACTTAAATATGTTTTCAGACAATTCTAAAAAAGTTAACAATTAATTTGTGCAAACAACATTTCAATTTCGACAACCTGATCTGATCTGTGTTTAGCGAAAATCTTGTAGGTGTGGGAGAGTTGTCCAATGTCCACTTGTCCGGAACTATGAGGAAAAATTATTTATTTTTTAAAAGTGTCAATAGTGAAATTGTGTTTTACTGTAGAGGATTTGTGGGGGTGGGAGTTAAATTTCAGGGGTATGGAATAAACTTCTGATATCTAAAAACTGCAGCGACATTGTGTATAAGCCCACACTACTTGATATGTATAAGCCCACATTATGTGAAATTTAGAAAAATTCGCTTCCCACCCCCCCGTAGTTATTTTCTACCCCCGTCAAACTCTTCTTTTTAATTCACATTTAGCATATCGCATAAAAAGAAATAAAAATTAAAAAAAAAGAGTTTCCCGCCCAATTTTTTATACCGAGTGTGACGGATGGTCATCAATTCATGTTGATGGGTTCAAAATCTCAACTCTCTGCACCGGGAAAAAAAAGGAGTTTAAACCGACAAAGCCAACTTATTTGTCATTCTAGTTAAAAATAACTATTTTTTCACTGTTAAAAAAACTCTCTTTTTATTAGGAAGGTTAAAAATAACTCTTTTTTTTTTAACGAAAAAGAAATTTATTAACCAACGAAGAAGCCTAATCCACAAGAATTTGGTTTAGAATAGGATATGGTGGCTCACTTCACTTGGAAAAACATGAATGAAACCAAATACAAGTTGGAAGAACATGAAACACATCACATTTATGTGCCCAAGGAATCTTTTCCAAAATGTTGGGCTCTCATTGTCGTATTATTGACTGCTTACTTAAGGTTAAGGGTCCATGTGCCCTATTGACTGCTTCTTCTTCCTTCACAAATCACGCGTAGGTGATGCTGATGTATGACACCGCCGCCAATATATGTTACAAGATTATTTATGAGTGGGGAAATCAATTTCATCATTTTCCTTAAACTTTCTTTTGTTTACAAGTGTTGCAACGTGGACGTAAAAAAATATTGTTTATAAGTATTTTGTCAACGAAAAATACTGTTTATAAGTTTTATTGATTACTAATATTACTTTTATGAAACCTTTTTTAATTTTTTTTTTTACAAAAATGATAGGATGTTATAAGTCGATTTAGTTAATTAAATGAGTTAATGCAGTTTTTAGTTGAGTTTTTATTAATTGGGCATTTTAGTCGTTGGATTATTTAATTGGGCTTTTATGCCTCTAGGGTCCATTAAGAGTCTTATATATATATATATATAAAAGTGTTATTACACATTTTAAGCAATTAGTGAATGAAGAAAATTGTTATTTTTTATGTTATTGTAATTTCTATTGTTCTCTTTAGATTTAGCATAGTTTTCGATAGCTTGTAGATTGGTAAGATTTAGAGTCAATCAATTTGGTGCTTTCATTGAGAGCCTATCAAAAACCATTTTCAATTTTAGTTCAAAAAGTTATGCATTGTAATGTCGTGACGCCTAGGTCTAGGGATGTAGTTTTTCAAAGATTAGGTTTTGCTATTCAAAAAGGATTAGCGGCGCAGCTTGTTGCCCGTCTACCTTTTGTTAATGTGTAATTATTTTTTTATATATATATAAAAGGAAAGGGGAATTATGACTTTTTTTAAAATTAGTCATAGCAACGGATTAAATGACATTGGATGCAGAACTTGATATTTGGGTTATGTGGTTCGAAATTTGATAAATTGAATTGACGACGTACATTGGATACGGAATTGGATATATGGATTATGTGGTCTAAATTTCAAATTGAAAAAAAAAAATAAAAAATAAATATTTAGTTTAATTGTGATATACAGATATGATTTTGTTTGAGTTTTTATTTTTAATATTTTTACGCAAGTAGGAATATTCGTGAAAAAAGAGACATTGATAAACTTCTTGATTGACCCACGTGAAGAGAGATCTACTTCGAGGCCAACAGATATTATGGTGTATGAGTCCGGTAGCAAAGAAACATGCATGTGTGAACTCGACTGAAGTGTCATCACTTGTGGAATTGACGACTGGAGGTTTTATTGTAGGACTATGACCCTCAGAGTTATGTCAAGTATAATGGTCAAACATGAAAAAAAATGTGTTCTAACAATCAACATATTTTTATACCATTTGCATTTGACATTTTTGGTTTTATAGCATCAAAGACGGCAGAACTTTTAAAAAGAGTTTAAAATTAAAGGTCATGCATAACAAAATTGTGTCTCCTAGGCCTCTATATATAGTATTTAAGATGATTGATTTTATCTCTAGATGCATTCAAGGATTTAAGAATTGTGTTAAAAAATTTAGGAAATTTGTCACTCATTTATGTAAGAACTTAATGTGAAATTGAGAGAAGAATTTAGGAGGAAAAGTTGTTATTTCATTAATGGAAGAGAAAATGAATACAAGTTGAATGCAAGTTGTGTTACATACAACAACCACAGTTACTTATATCCTAAGTGACAGATACAACTAACTGATCACGGTCGTTTTGTGATTAAAATATGTTAAATTAAAAGTAGTACAAGGTGGTTAACCTTGGTCGTCTCCCAAGACTCACAATCAGTTTAACTATATTAGAAACAATTCAAAAACTGTAAAATACGGGGGGTTTGTTTTGCAAACAGAACGTAAGAAAAGTGTGAAATTTGATTTATGTAAAACGATCAATTCATTGGCTTTAGGTAACTCGTTCTTGATTCTATCATAGGTTCATAAAGAATAAATTCGTTATATGCTTATGTTCTGGTTGATTTATAAAACCGAAATAAACAAGCGTTGACAGTTTTATACGAATTCCATTCAAACAAGTGTCAAATGCGTTCAACTAATCGTAGGCAATAGTAAACAAGCGTTACTAATAACAGATTAATATCTTTACTGAATTCAATCAACCCCTTTTGCTAAGCGCTCAAAGTTTATGTCAATTCCTATTCAATATGATCTATACAAGCAATGAACCAAATTGAATAACATGGTGTCGAATCGAATTGGAGTGATTAAAAATCATTATAATTCAATTCCATACTGAAATAAAGAACACGAAATTGACATAACAGAACATGAATATAAAACGGAATTTGCTATTAAAAACATACCTCAAGAATCTAAAACGAGTTCCTTGCACCAACGAATTGAAAGAAGGATTTAGTTCTCCATTCGAGTGGTGGCTGCTCTAGGGTTTGATATTTTCGTCAATGAAGTGTGTCCCCTGACCTAGGTCAGAATTTTTCGTTTTTATAAGCAAGCAAAACGGGCCACAAAACAATTGAGCCGAAAAATATAAGTTATGCTGAAACTAATTAAATCTTTGTAAGTCTGAACATTGACGAGTAAATATGACTCCTTTGCGCTCCAAATTGGCTTTCGGCTTCAACATGAAAGTTGTAGCTCTTTCTCTTACCTTTCCAACACATCTTCCCGCACCTCAATCTAATATTCGTAGCTCAAGTTATGGTCTGCACAATGAGAATGTGTCAAATTACTATTTATTACGAAAATAAATAGCAAAACATAAATAATAGCAAAACTAGACTCTAAACACAAAACATGTTAAAAATACCAAAATAGCAGGAGAAGTCATAAAATTGTCATAGCACAGAGTGATTAAAAAGTGTATTAAAATGCACTGATCACTAACCTACAACTGTAAAACTACTTAACAACCTCATAACTAACATTAGTGTCAACTGTCATAACAGAATTAAACTGTTAGCACACTGGATATACAGATGTTTGAATTAACTTCCAATAATTTAGGTCCCACAAAATTCGAGATATTAGTCTATGGAGTTGCGTGCAAAAGATACATGATTTACGCAAAAATAAAATTAACGGTGTAACTTGTTGTATGTTTACTTTTCATTCGAGTGTAACTATCTTTTATAAAATGAGTTATATATAAATGGACAAAACTTACATGCATTTCTTACTTTTTCACTCACAAAGAGGTGGTTATTTGTGTTTTTTCATTTTGAAAAAATAAAAGAAAATTACTTTTTAATAAAAAAAAACTACCTCTTTGTGAGAGGAAAAGTAAGAAATGCATGTATGGAAATACATGTAAGTTTTGTCCTATATAAATCATATGAAATACAAGGGAATTCAGAAATATATATAGTTACAATAAAAAAAATTAAGTGTTTTTTAAAGAAGGTAAATGTAAATATTTTGTAAGTATTTCTTAAGCTTTTTCTATATTAAGGTGAATTTCTTTACACCAAAAAAATTAACAGTGCAACTTGTGGTATGTTTACCTTTCATTCGAATGTAACTATATATATAGAAATATATATAAATCATATGAAATACAAGAGAATTTAGAAATATATATAGTTACAATAAAAACATTCAAGAAGGTAAATGTAAATATTTTGTAAGTATTTTTTAAACTTTTTCTATTATTAGAGTGAATTTCTTTTATAAAATAAAAAATAAGTATTGTTAATTTATTTCCAAATTCTAATAAGCCGTATTACCATTCTTTGTTTTCCAAATGGCGACGTAATAGAAACGGGGGTCGGGTGGGTAGAACAGTGCACCGGACTGCGACAGTTTTACACTTGCATTGCATCTTCTTCAATGAAGTTGACGATAGAAGATTTGACATAGGTAAAGGGTATAAAGCACAAAAGGACGAAATAATCATTCTTAACCATGAAGCAAACCAAAAACAACATCCATAAATAAACCAATTTCTTGTGTTCTTTTTAAAGAACAAACACAAACCATTATTGTTACGAAATAGTCTCTAGAACAAATCTTGACCGAGTCTATTTTAGTGAAACAAACATAATAATGCAAATTTATAAAATAAAAAAAAACTTAATAACGTAACGCATGTTTATAAATAATAAACAAACTAATGCATGATCATCCATAGGCTTATGATTATGACAACCACTTGAGAAATTTATATGTTTCAACAAACTAATGTCACAGTCGTCACGTAGCTTGTAGGGTACATAAAATGAGTTTTCCCTTTCAACCGAATTTTTCCATACGCATGAGTCAAAAATCGAACTCCTACCACATACTTAAGAGACTAATATCCTTATCACTTGAACCAATACTTTATCGTTAGTCGACGTAACATATATATTAACACCATAACAAATTATATTTATAGTACATTTTACCTTTTTTTTTATCAGTACATTTCTTTTACCTTTTCGATCCACTGGTCTTTTAAATTCTCAATTACTATATATAGCTGCGTCGTAAAAATTACTATATACATGCAACAAATATTTTACCAAACAAACCTGAATGAAAAGGAAAAAGTCCATAAAAGGTATCATAAAAAAAAGAAAAGTCAATGAAAGTGCTTTGGTAGTCAATTGAGCGGTGGGCTTGGTAGTGACTTTACCATGCCACTTTGCTTAAAGGAATTCCATAAATTTTAACTTTTGATTTGAAAATTAAAGGTTTGAATTTTAAATTTAGTAAACTAATTTCAACTATTTTTGTAAAAAAAATATAATTTTAGTTGTTAACTTGAGATCAAACTATTCAAGTTAACTACATGATGTAGGAAGAATGACCGCTCGGATTAAAGACAAACTAACACGTAAATGAAAATAATGTAGATTTTATTTTACTATTTATTATATTTTTATTTTGACTATTATTTTCTCTTACTATTTTTAAGCAGATTTATTGTAGCCTTGAAGGCAACATTTTCGTTCAATAAAAATTATAAAGATTTTTCTTAAGTTTGGTGGATTCCAAATTATTTACTCTTTCTAGTGGATTTCAGAAATCTAATGAATTCCAGAGCTTTAGTTGACAGGTTTGTCGCTTGCAAACCTAAATTTTTATTATAGAATTAACGCTTGCTAAACATATTACTTCCGTACCGCGTCACTACAGCGTGCATACAATTCAATTTTTACTTTTCTTGCTAGGTAACCTAATTGAAATTGCAGGAGTTTGATATTTACGGATTTGGATCCTCTCCCATTTTTTGTCTCATGTTGGTCATGTGGTAGTGATCTTAACCATTGAATCACTTTTCTTCTCTCTCTTCTTAAATTCTTTTTTACTTTTTATGATTTCTCAACCATTGGATGAACAATTGGAGAGAAAACATGAGAGGGAAAATTGGAGACGATCCAAATCCGATATTTACACCTTTAAAGTTTGTGGAAGTTGGATCCTCTCCTTTCATCCTTCTCCCTCCTTCAAAATTTTAAGTGTAACAAGAGAGAGAAAATTAATTAAAAAAAGAAAAAAAGAAGAAGAGTGTGAAAAAGTAAGAGAGAGATAGAGACAAATGAGTGAAGGAGAGAGTGGGAGAAAAATAAATGAAGGAGAAAATCTAAGTCCAAATTTGTGAACGGAAAAGAAAAAATTATGATTTTAAATTATGTCAAGTAACTTGTTCTTTCAGTTAATTTGTATATAATTTATTCTTAGAATAGTTTTAAACTATACACCACATGCAAATTAGCTCATGAATTATTACTAGTAGCAAATTAGAGCGTAAATTATATAGTCCTTACAAATTTTAAAAAAGAGTCGGCTGTCACTAAAAAAATTTAAAATATAATGTAAATGTCAAACTCATACAATTTGAGTTGGTAAATTTATGATTTATTCTAAATTTTTAGCTCTTATTTTTCATTGTCAATGATTTTGGGAAAGTACTTTTTGATTCATTATATTTTTGAAGTAGTGTGTCAGTATACAACCTTTATATTTTTCATTGTTTTAATTTTTATTTTGCTAATCATCGGCTTGGAGTACTATTTATTTAACATGATTATTTCTAAAAATATTACTATACTAATGGTTTAGACATATATTCTAATATATTAACTTGCTTTCAAATTTAGTAATGCAAGACATTAAAAATAAGTACAAAACTCATATACCCTTTCTTACGAACTTTCAAATTTATTGAACAAGTGGGTCCCACAGAAAAACATGGACAGTTAGTTTATATTTTATGTGAGGAACAATATGTACAACATATATCGAACAATACATAAGTTTTTTCCTAAAAATAATATCATAAGATATTTTTGACTGAAAATAATAGTGACATAAGATAGAATTATATAAATATCTTTGTCAAAAAATTTAAAACTAAAATATGTTATTTTTTTTCCGGTCAAATAGCATAGAATCTCTGTTCCTGCATCTTATATGCAATGTTCCAATCAACTGAGCTATATTTACGTGAAGTATGTTAACATTTTATGTAATTAAATAAAAATGTTTTTTTATAAGTTATCAAATTAAATAATGTATATTATAAAAAAATTGAATAATGTATTACTATTTCTTTAAAAAAGATTATTCTAGGAATCTTTTAAGTAACTAATTTGACAAAAACTTGATAGTCAAAAGAATAACGGTCAATTTGGATTTCATTTATTTTTTAACTTATGAAAATAACTTATTCAAATATATAAATTTCTATGTTAACTTATATATAAATTTTTACTAATAAAAATTGTATTTTTATAAGTTGTTTTCTCATAAATTACATTGAAAAACTTATAATACAGTAATACATACAAATTTATTTAATTGCATAAGTTATTATTTCACAATCATATAAGCTGAAAAATAAACCAATCCAAAGATCCTCTAACTTAATTACACAAAAAAAATGCTTACACTAAAAAACATTAATTAATTCTTAATTACGACGTAGATTTTCAAAATCCATTTATTGGGTCGAAGTTTTCAAAATCCACTTGTTGGGAAGTAGTCTTGTTTTGGAAATTTCACAGCAAATAATTACTAACAAATAGTAATTCATGGACACATTTAGGAATGTGAAAAAAGTCTCATAAACAACAACAAACAACAAACAAGATTTCCATAAAATTTAGTTCAATATACAAATTTTAATATTATTAGAAAAAACATTTTTATTCTGACTCAAATTCAGAATCTCGCAATTATGTGTATTAGTTTTAATAATATTTATCATTTTTACTAAGACAAAAAAAAATACATTTAAAAAAAATAATGAATTGATGAAACTAATAATTACGTTATTTTTTAAAAATTATTGCAATACCCTCATCATAAATTTGTCTTATAAAAAAAAAATTATTGCAATAAAATTTGACTCTTGAATAAAAAATACAATTTATAACTTTTTGACTCAATATATTATTTTAAAATGTTTACATATTTATTATAATTTATTTTTTTAAAAATAAATAACTTAAGAATCAAGGATTGCCTTTCAAGAACATTCAAGCATCTTTTTAACCTCTAATATCAATATGATAACATAAAATAAACAAGAAGAACTTATCAAACCTAGTTATACTTCATCCAGCAATAATTATAAACAAAATTACACTTACTTTTTAGATTGATTGAATAATTTATATATCTGTACTATAATATAATAAATTTAAAAAATACACTTTTAGCTATATTTATTGTCCGAACTAGTCATAAATAAATAAACATAAACATATATATTAAATTATTAATATATTTAACCTGGGTGGTTGTTTTTACCACTGTTGTCTCCAAAAATTTCATAGTTAGTCTCCAACCAACCATTCATCCATCTTCTTGTAAGCGCAGTGAAAACCAAACCATCATCCCTAAAATTCGCTTCAACTTCTTATGGGTTCTTCTCTTCTTCTTCTATGGACCTTCAAACCCTAATCATCATCATCAACCCTATCTTCATGTTCACTCTAAGGTATCTTCTTTTTTCTCCACCATTTTTCACTTACTTCAATAAATTTCATTTCTTTCTATTTTCAATAGCTTTTCAATAAATTTTCAAACTTTTTCATTTCCTTCAACTTCATCACTGTTTTTTCTTTATTGGGTAGTTTTAGAAAGTAAAAAAATTTCATTTTTTTTCCATTTTCTTTTGGGTGTGTGTTTTGAGTTTTTCATTTATGATGACTATTTTTGTGTTGCTTATGGTATATGGTTGGAAATAGATTAAAGATACTTTCTTTTTTCATTTTGTGACTGAATACTGTGATTATTTTATTTTTCATTTTTTTTTTTAAATTTTTTGGTTTAATGGTTCTTGTGTTAGCTTAAATGGTTCATTTAAGTGTTTATGCTATTTGTTCACAAAGTTTTTATTTTTCTTCTTATAGATGATTTATTCAAGCATGGTTGTTGGTATGATAATTAATTAAATTTTTCATTTTTTTCACATAATAACGGTGGAGATAAGGATTCTTGTCTTTTCTATTTCTAGCATGCTAAGCTGAATTTCTATTATTGGTTCCTAGCTTTGTGTAAATGCTGTTTATTTATTTACTTTTGGCATTATATGATGCTTGGTATTAATATTAATCTAACGTATAGTATAACACATGGTGTTGGTGTCAAGAATAGAATTACTTGTTCTGTAATCAATGCTGTGAAGTGTAACTGCAATTAGTTAATTTTTGGTAGCTTAGTACTTGGTCATTTTAATTTCTAAACCTACCCTTTTTGTGCATCCTTTTGCTATTTATTTATAAATTAATGTAAGGTTTTGTTAAATGAAGTGATTATTATTAGGAAAATGTTTGGCTACTTGCCATTTTTATGTTTGCAAACATGTGTTTATTAATTTTGGATTTAATTCATATATAGGCAGTCCATGCAAAGATTTTCTACACTGTCAATCAATCATAGCCGTTAGATTATAAAAAAACGTCTACTTTGATCATAACTACTGGTCGTGATTTGTTGACAGTGTATCAAAAGTGAACTAATTATTTTCTAGCAGTGAAAGCATTTCATGCTTTAGTTGTTTTGTATGATGTGAAAAGATCTAACAATGTGTTATTGTTGTGGTTCAACTAGGGGATTGTTGCAGCAGGCCAGAAAATTCACTTGTCATGTTGTTCTGTCGTGTATCTTATATTACCTTGTTGGATATGGACTATGCTCTGTGAATGCGGTACAAAATTCGCAAGATTATGATGCCTGTGCATCTTTTGAGAAAAGTTACGATTTTGATTCTTCAGACACCGCCATTAGTGACTCTCGTTTAGGCCATAGGTTTCCAGCTGCTCACAACAGTTATAAAAATGTGTGTCCAAACAGTCATTTGTTTTGCTTTCCTTCATTGTTGGATGGGTTTTTTCGTGACGAGAAAATTACGAAGGAAGCTTCTACAGAAGAACCTGGTAGTCAGTACAGAAGTCCACTTTGTGAAAAATTAGATCAAGATAGCTTGCAGGCAAGTAACAAAAGCTGGTCATCTGACTTTGGTGTGTTTAGGCTACTTAGTGGAGGGGTTATCTTGTGTTCGCTGACTTCAAAAGAGGGAGTGAATGAGGTACCATCTCTTCAATCTGAGATTGATCGTAAGAACGACATTTCCTCGTGTGGAGGGTCTTTACATAAGCTGAAGTCAACACATATTCGGCCAAAGAGCTCTGAGGTGTCGTTCAAATCAAATTCCTTGGATGGTTCTGTCTCCCCTAATATAAAGATCGGCCCTACTGTGTTGGACTGGGGACAAAAGTATTTATATTCTTCTTCAGCAGCTTTTTTAACAGTGGAAAATACATGCAATGAGAGCACGTTGCACCTCTATGAACTGTTCAGCACAGATTTACAGTTCTACCCTTGTAACTTCAGTGAGGTTTCGCTAAGTCCTGGTGAATCGGTTATAATTTATTTTGTTTTCTTCCCTAAGTGTCTTGGCTTCTCATCAGCTAGCCTAATTTTGCAGACAAGTTATGGTGGATTCGTAGTAGAGGCCAAAGGATACGCTACTGAGTCTCCTTTTGGAATTCAGCCGTTATCCGGGGTGGAAATATCTCCTGGTGGAAGATTGAGCAGGAATTTTTCGTTGTTCAATCCCTTCGATGAACCGCTTTACGTGGATGAAATAACTGCTCGGATATCATTTTCTTTAGGAGATAATAATTTTGTTGAAACTGAAGGAAGTTGTAGCATAAATGATTTTCATATTTTTGATACTCATCCCTCCCTAACGATTAAAGATCGTTTGGTTGTGAAGAGTAGCCAAGTAGGTTCACCAATAGTAGCAATTAGGCCACATAGGAAGTGGGATATTAGTCCACATAGTTCTGAAACTCTTTTTGAGATGGATATTACAGTTGGATTCGAAGGAAAAATCTTCGGTGCTTTTTGTTTGCATTTGCTAAGGTCCTCACAGGACACATCTGATACTATTATGGTTCCTATTGAAGCTGAAGTTGATACTCATTCTGTCTCTGACACTGTTGGTAAATTTATTTCAGTTAGTCTTGAGGGTCTTGCCACATGTGATAGTGGGGAAATCGCCATCACTATCTCTCTAAGGAATGACGCCTCTTATATTTTGAGTTTTGTTAAAGTTATAGAAGTTGCTGATGTGGAGCTTTTCCATATGAAGTACAAGGAAGACTTACTGCTTTTCCCTGGAACCGTTACACAAGTTGGCATTATTTATTGTAGTCATCACATGCAGTTAGATTCACCTAAAGTCTCAGACTTGCGAGAGAACTGCAAACTGTCGATTCTAACAAATGACTCAACTAGTCCCCTGATTGTGATTCCATGCGAGGATATATTACATATTTGCTCTGAACATCATAGGCTTTCATCTGCTGGAATAGAAGACAAATCTAATCATATCGAAGCTCGCAATATGAGGGCAGGGAATGTCCGCAGAAGCACACAATTGCCACCAAGTGTCGAGGTAAGTTGATTTACCTGTATTATTTGAACACAAAAGTTGCTTTATCTGTATTTATTTGAATATAAAAGTTGATTTTTGTTTTTGTTTTTAATTTGTAAATGTAAATGTCGACTATTGAGTGTTGAGTTTTATAAATGTTTTTTTAATCACAAATTGTTCTATGCATGTCTACGTGGTCATTATGCACATCAAGGGAATTCTCATTCATATTGGAATTAAGTTGACTCATTTTTCTTTAAATTATCCATTGTTGATTATTTATCTATTTACAATTTCCAATAATTATTGAATTAATTTTATCTTCTGTTTTTGCATGAAGGTTTTAGAGACATCAGTAGACGAGCTAGTTCTTGAAAACTGGAAGTCTCAAGGAACAATAAGTGGCCTGTCTGTACTTGAGGACCGAGAGATACTATTTCCAATGATTCAGGTCGGCAGTTATGTCTCTAGGTGGATCACTGTGAAGAATCCAAGCCAACATCCAGTCACGATGCAGCTTATCTTGAATTCAGGAGAACTAATTAACGAGTGTAAGGGACTACATGATTTATTAAACCCTTCTTCTTCTGGAAACTTGGTTGTCGATGAAGGTGCTACTCCAAGGAAGTTTGGATTTTCAGTACCAGAGAATGCGCTGACCGAGGCTTATGTGCATCCCTATGACCGTGTAACTTTGGGGCCAGTTATTTTTTTTCCATCTGATAGTTGCATCTGGAGTGGTTCAGCATTGGTAAGAAACAATCTTTCAGGTGTTGAGTCGATACCTTTACGGGGATTTGGAGGGTCGCTTTCTCTAGTTTTGCTTGATGAGCGTTCTGAGCATGTTCAGAGTGTAGATTTCGATCTTAAAATGCTGAAGCCCCTCAATTTTTCTCTTCCCTACTCTTTACTTCATACGAAAGAGGTGACTTCTGTTTGTTCACAACCGTTGGTGAAAGAGTTATATGCCAAGAACACAGGAGACTTGCCGTTAGAGGTGAAAAGTATCCGAGTTTCTGGGAAAGATTGTGGGTTGAATGGCTTCAAGATTCTTCATTGTAGGGGTTTTGCTCTTGAACCTGGGGAATCGATCAAACTTACAATGTCATACCAAACCGATTTTTCTGCAGTTGTGGTACATCGAGATCTTGAACTTGCATTGGATACTGGTATTTTCCTGTATCCGATGAAGGCAAGTTTCTCGCATGATATGTTAAGTAACTGCAAGAAGTCTGTGTTTTGGATGCGAGTTAAAAAATCTCTTTCTGGATTCCTTCTTGTTGCATCATTACTATATTTTGTATTTTGGTTTGTATCCCCTCAAAGCACTGCAATGGAATCCTTGGATTTCTCTTCCAAGAGCGACAATAACTTGGTCCACACCACCGCGATGAAAAGTGGCGGAAAAACTTCTTTGCTAGATCAAAGCCCAAGAAAGAGTAAGCTATCTGTGACTAACATAAATCATTTAATGGAGTCCTCTTGTGGCAGTTATTCATATGGTCAAGAAACTCAATCTGAACATGGAGTATCTCAGCATCTGATGCAGACTTCTGAAAGCCATTGTTCGACGGATACTCGAGTTGCGAGCTCTGAACAAATGAAAGCATCTGAGGGCGGTCATCTTGTGGTCAAAACTGGTAAAGAAAAAGGGAGAAGGAGAAAGAGGAAGAATCTCGGTGCGAAATTAGCAGCATTGTCAGAAGTTTCAAGTAGTCAAAGTGGGAATTCTACACCGTCATCTCCTTTATCGCCAGTTACCTTTGCTACGCCTAAATATAACTGGCCATTGTCTTCTGATGTGGAGCAACCGCTTGAAACTCATAGTTCAACAACTTCAGTGGCTGCGCGACATTCTGTAAGCAACCAAGGTTCTGTTTTGAAGCCTGCTTCTCCTCAAGTGTCACATCCAGCATCAAGAAGCGCTGCAAATACTAATATAACTGTTCAGTTACCTCCTACTTCTCCATTCCATGCAGGCACTCCTACACCTTCGTTGTTGTCATCAGAATGTGCTGTTACTTCGCATGCTCGAGCTCCTGGATCAGAACTTGATAACCAAAAAGATGTTCGAGCTCAAGAAGCAGGACCAGCGGATGAGTATGAATATGATATTTGGGGCGAACATTTTTCTTTACCTCACTTGTTAGTTTCGATGAAAAATGTTACTACTCACATGAAGCCAAGTCCTGCGAACAACAGTAGTTTCGACAGCTTTTTTGTAAGGGGTCCTCAAACCCTTGTGACAAATTCTCAAGAAGGTTAAATTAAGTTGAAAAATAAAAGCTCTTATATAGCTGCTAGTGCTACTACCCCTATGCACACTCACTATGATCAGCCAGTAGTGTAAAAAAAATTATAATCTTGTGAATATTTTAACGAAATCAGTGCATGAAGAAAGTCCTATAATTTTTTGGTAGTGAAATTAAAATATATTTTTTGATAATCAGAGAAAATGAAAACTATCTATTGGGCCTGGTTCTGATTTGAGCTAGAAGATGCTCAGTTCATGTTGTTTGTCTACTTGTAATATGATCTGATTTGCTCTTTTCTCCCCGGCATTGCACTAAATCCTCCCATTTTCACGCAAAGATTTCAATAGTATAAAATCTTACTGGAAAATATTTGTTGTGATCATGGATGTCTTCCTAGGTCACAGGTTGTGCATTATGGTACAGCTTGCGTTATAATCCACTGGGGGTACTTAGCCCTTGGATTCCTAAAGCTAGTTTTATATTGGTACAGCTTGTAGGTAGGGTTGCTCTAATAAGGACCCATTTGTAGGCAGTGTTTTCATTTTAGGATGCACTGACCATGACTATTGACCAAGTTGTGTTACTTGCCAAGTTTGTTGGAGGGTTTAACTTGCCAAGTTTGTTGGAGGGTTTAGGTTTAGGAAAATTAATATAGGAATTAGGTTAAAGAGGGTTTATATATCCGATACTTTAAAATTTTGGGTGAAGATGTAATACCTAAACCATTTGTGGTCATTTTTAGTCTGACTCGGTGATCTGCACATTATTTTAGACACTCTTCGTGATCTAGCTATAACATAAAATTAGCAGTTAAATTAGTTTATACATATCTCTAAGTTAATTTAACTGCTAATTTTACTAAACAAAGCTGCATATCACTTAACTAATTCACAGGTGTGTTATGTTGGCATGCAGACCAAGATGTTGACCATATACCATTAGGCACAAGCCAAATGGTTAAATCCAAGTTGATATTTCAATTTTGTACACACATACATATATTTTTGCAGCCATCATTAAAATTTGTGACCTCTAGTTGGGGAGGCAATCATATTTCATGTGTAAGGTTTAGAACTGAGAGTTGTTGGTTATACGCCAATTCCAAGGCATTATTGTTTGTCTAGCTAGCCAAGATGAAAGCTACTATTCAGTCTATTGGTTTATTCATTTGGTCCTTCCTTGGCACTGGTTGGATTACATATATCAGTAGCAATTAGTGGTCCAAATTCTTTTTTAGGACCATTTTTCTACACTATCAATATATTCCAATTGTTGGACTAAAAAAAATAAAAATTATAAACTGCTACTATTATTATGCATTTGTATGGCAAACAAGAGTAATATTTCCAAAATAATTGTTTGGTTTTATTATTGATTTTCTCTCTTCATTTTTCTCAATATACAATAATTAATGAAAAATATTTTTACATCTTTCTATGAAACTTAATTAAAAAACACAATTATCATGTTTTGATTTTCTTAATAAATGTAATTTTTACTTTTCCCTTACAATTTCTGACGGAGGGAGTATTATATAAGTGTATTTAATGTTGATATGTCACTATTTTTGTGTGTAAATAGTATCCTCTTGAGTTACAAAAGTGAATTGGTTCAACCGAGAAATATTCTACTACTTCCGCAAAGATGCAAGTTAGAATATGAGGATTTGGTTGGGCATATAAAAGGTAATCATTTTTGTAACTGTTACGATCCGACCTCAAGTTCACATCTTCGGAAGATTTTTTGTTTCGGGATTAACCTGTCACGATTTTGTCCTTTGTAGAAAAAGTGTCTCAGTAGTTTAAAAAATGTGAGTGTTATATATAAACTACCCTTGCCTCGATCACTAAGCGATATGAACCAGAAACAGTAACTAGCTTTAAACTTTCACAAACCTGATTGTGACTTGACTCTAAGTCTGAAATTTCACAATATATACATATGATATTATCGTACATGAATTTCATTGTAAATAATCAAATTTGTGATTTCCTCTGATTTTACACTGGTTGCACCCCTCCCTAACCTAAAACTTTTGTTGTAAAAAAGAAGCTGACTTTGGAAAAAATGTTATTGGGTTGTGTGAGTGCCCCACAAAAGTCGGTTTCTTTTGTGTGTGACAGCAAAAATGTTTATAGGCTTTTCATGACATTATTGTGTTCTACCATGGTTGAGCAGAGCAAGCCATGAACATTGACACATTGTCATTGTAACAAATTAATGTCGGCAAAATATTTAGTGCGAAATAAATATTAGTATGTTACTCTACTATGTTAAACTATTACCTCCATCTTATAATATAAGATCTCTCTAGCAAAAACATGAGAATTAAGAAACTAATCATTGTATTGAATTTGTTAATAATATATCTTCTTGTTTGTAACAAAACTCACGTTTTATCTGAAGAGATAAAAGAGAGGGTAGAGAACTCACTTGATAGACCGATGGTAGAAATGTTGTGGAGGCCGGAATTCGAGCATGGAGATGACCAACTATGCAAAAAAAGAGATATATGTAGAAAACACTCTGACACCCAAGTCAGTATACACTTGAATTGGAGGTAGAAGTTAGAGTAATGCATATCTTCAAAGGTGGTGAAGGATTGTATATAGGATTGACATTGTGTTGATGGATATGACATTGAACTTGGTTTAACCCAAAAGTCTGGTCTAGAACACTTCTCTTTTCAAAATCACCCTATTCAATTATTAAGAAGGAGAAATGACAATTTTTAATTTCTCTTCATTATAATTATTTTTTGAAATTGTTAATTTGTTTGTATTTTTTTTAAAGTGAGAATTAAACCTCTTGTCTTTACCAATATCACCTAAGCAACCAAATCATCTAGCTTAGATATTTCTTTTCTTTTGTTTTTGTCCAAGTAGTCTAGTGACGGGGTTCAAACTTCAATCTTAGTCCCACGAACTTAGCTCAATTGGCAATGACATTGTTTTTAGTCTATATATTGTATCCAATATAATTAACTTGATACTAATGTAGAAAGGTGTAGATATTTTGACAAGAAGAATGCACTTAGCTTAGCATCACATTAATTCCAAAAGTGATTTTAAAACAAAATAAAAAGAAGAAAAAGAGTGGAGGTTGGGTATTGGAAGAAGGAAACTAATTTTCCACTTTTTTTCATATGCATGTGACTGTGTCCTTTCCCTATTCATGAATGAACCATAACAAATTAACCACTCACTCACTCATATCATATCTTTTTCTTTCTTTCTTTCTACTTTATGCTATGCTTTGGATCAATCTCACAATTTTATGTTGTGTACGTTTTTACACACTCTATATCTATACAAAGTGATGGATAGGACCACCTTGGTCCATAACCCTACAAAATTAATATCAAATAAATGTATATTTATAATTTAGTTTTAATTAGTTAGAATATTATAATCAAAATAAAGAGTTTTAAGTGCAAAACACGTTATATTTTTGCAATTAAGTGTCTCAAACAACCATTTACTTTCTACTTCAAGTCGTTTTCTTCATTCATCCATTGGAAATAGCGTATGAAAGTGATGCCTTATGTATTAAAAGTTCCACTAGCACTAATAATGCTCAATGACATGCTTTACCCTTAATCCTCATCTAGCATAGCATTGTCACAAAAGCATGTCACAAATCACTCTTTGTAAAATGAACAAAGCAAACAAAGTCCTTTTATGAATAGCTTTTGATTTGACCCACATTTATTTAAGCTATATTGCTACGTCATTCATACTAATTGGATTTAAGAGCACCACTAAATCTAAGTACAAATCCACCATGTGTTTTGCCTAATAATTTTTTTTTAATGGCAAATATATTAATAATAATCCGGTCTCTGCTCAAGACGCACAAAAGATCGGTAAGAAGGTAATACATAATAGCGGTGCCGTATATATGCGGACACGGAAAATAAACACCAAAAACAAAACCCTCATAATCAAGAACTTCCTCCTAAATCCAACAAAACCCCACCAAATCGAAGTCTTCCTCCTAATCACATAATCAATAAGGCATCCCTCAGATTCCAGACCACTAGAGAAGACACAAACCCAACTCAAAAAATTGTCACTAGGCACCAACTCCAGATCTCAAAGTAAAAGTGACCGGCCCATCAAAAACCAAATAACAACTCCATGAGGCAAATGCTGATAGACAATAGTAGAAACATAACCTAGTCATACAAAGTCCCAGCTCCAAGATAGCAAACACTCAAAAACCCTCCAAAATCCAGCAAACCAACAGAGGCACCAACGCAAGGGCCTATAATTTGATCTTTAATAAAATTGTACTAGCTATAATTTTGTCAAATTTAATTACTGATTTTAAACATACTATTTTTGTTTACTATGAATTCATAAATTTTTTTAGGTACATAGACGAAATGACAAAACTATCATAAACTTACACACACGTGAATGAGTCGAGATTCAAACCTCTATCATGACATTCGACCCAACAATTTTGGCAATGTTTTTGCCAATATGAATTTCACACGAGTTACTCTACGCATGTTAATATTTTATTTTATTTCAAAATAAAAATATTAATTTAAGCATTTCTAATTAATAAAAAAAATGAATTCATATTTTAAGTTGATACCAGATTATGAGGCCCTGTTGCAGTGGCAGATCACTGACAACGTTGCTTGCTTCTTAATCTTGTGTCCGCATCCAATCCGCAATCATGCCTAACTCTGAATTTAAACACCTTATTTGGACACATATATAAAAATGACGATAATTAATTAGGTAAAAATAATGCATATATATTTCTTAAAATCATTAAATTATGGAGTATATTTTATGTGTGTATTCTAATAGTGTGTTTAAATTTTTGTGACAGATTGTTAGACAATTCTCTCTAAGTCTCTAAATACAAAAACCTTTATAAAAAACATAAATATTAATTAAGAAAAATTGTTTGAGTAATAATTTTGTTTAATTTGTATGAAAATATTACTAATTTTTTTTTTCATATTTAATATATTCAATGCTGTTTTTCATATTTTAATGTAAATTAGTGATATTAATAAAAAATATATTTAAAATACCAGTAATAATGTATCTAGAAATTTGTAGAGGTTTTTAATATTAAAGACAATTTTTTTTTTTAGTAAAAAATTCCTATAATTAGTGAAGGAAGTACTTGCGTTTGTGAACCAACATAATTAGGACTCTTTACCATACTATAGTCGGTGTACCACAATTAAGAACCATGTGAATTGTTAAATAGTACATTATTCACCGAAATTCAGCTTCTCATCTTTAATAAAAAGGATGATTCTATTTTTTATTTCGGTGAACATAATTTAATTGGTAGAAACATTGCATGTAATATATATAACCATAATTCGAATTCTGGTACTTCTATTTATTTATCTTAAAAGGTAAAATTTTAGCTGCTAAACTACTTGAAAAAAAATAAA